>CM055193.1:6573858-6976358 GCA_029224185.1 Karalla daura | reverse complement strand
GCAGCAGGTGGCTGTAGCACTCCTGGGGGCAACTGGTTCCAGCCAGGAGGTACAGCCATCTGGCCCGAGGGGTTGAATGGAGGTCTGGGTCCGAGCTGGGAGAGCTGAGCTTGTTGCTGGGCCTGTTGCTGTTGGTGATGCTGCTGCTGCAGCTGAGCAGGATTGAGGGGCCTTCCTGCCTGCAGGGCTTGCATGTGATGCGCAGCCTGAGGAGGCATCGGACCTGAGCCGTGGGGGCCGGCCTGTTGGTGCTGAAGCTGCTGTTGCTGCTGAACTGACATACCTGGCATCATTGGATCCATCACATCTGGAAGGTAGAAGGGGAACATGCAGACAGTTTGTTAAAGCACTGTCCAAATCATGCGATACTCAAAATGACCGCTTGTTCTATTAAACATACAAGAAATGGAGACCTGAACCTGTCTGTGAAGATGGTCTTGGAACACGAGGATGCATCTGTCCACTGCTGCCTGGTACCATCGCCTGTCCTGCCATGCCGGGTCCAGGAGGAACCATGGCAGGATTTGCCATCCTTACTCCTCCTACCAGAAAAATATGCATAATGTTTCAGGAAAAACACTTATAGTAAGATTTATCACAGACTATGAATCAAATGGAAGGAGCAGAAACTAAAACGACAAATAAATAAGGGTTTTTTTTCTTGTCTTTGAAGACACATGAATGTTAGAAATAAATAACAGTTGCCTAATACCTGGACCAGGCTGACCTGGAAAGCCCACATCCATTCTCATCGGGCCCGGTGCTCCGATTGGTCCATTCACCCTGACTTCTTGTCCTCTATTTGGTCCCACGGCCACATTGATGGCTCCTTCCCCTGAACATCAAGACAGTGCAGCTTGTACGATGCCACAGACAAAAACGCACACCAGGACACACACTTTCAGTGATTTAAAGCTGCGTTTTAAAGTACCTTCTATCTGCACGGAGAGAATCCCTAGGTCTCTTAGCTGCTGCTGGTTGTTCTGGGCCAACAGTCGGAGTCGCTCCGCAGCATCTCGGGGAATATTGAAAGTAACCCGCACGCTGTTCCATGGTTCCACGTGCTGCGGCTGTAGCCTCTCGGAGCCTGGGAAAATGAATGGAACAAACTGTAAATACACAAACGGCAGCAAGATATAATGCTGCACTATAAAGTGTAAAGAGCAGAAAATAACATACAGAAATAGAAATCTGTGCCTCTAAATGTCTCTAAATTATGAAAAAATGCATAAACATAATGCATGATTTTGAAGCCTGAGTAAACTGTGAGTAATTGGATAGTGTTTTTAATGTACAAGGTAGCCACAAAACCATACTAACCCATATCCAGCATGTCTGGTATTCCACTAAGGATGGTGTCAAGTTTTTGCATGAAGTCTTCATCCTCCATATTCCCTTGAAATGCAACGAAAACCGTGAAATCTTCTCCCTCGCCGCTGTTCTCCTCCCCGGCTCCATCTTGCTTGTCGACTCGCTCCTCCTCTGCTTCGGCGCCTCCATGGTTACTGTCAGCATCTTCCCCTGCATCATCCCCAACTCCCGAATCCCTGTCGGATTCATTATCCTGCTCCAGGGGCTCCGTCCTCTGGGACAGCTGAGGTGGGTTCTGTTGGTGTGCCATCCTCCCCTTGTACTAGGAGTGGCGTTTAAACTGTTTCATGCTGAAATCACACAAAGCAGACGCCTAATGTCACAGGTAATAGTTGGGGAGAAAAAAGTAATGTCTTTGATCACAGGGGTGCAGATAGACCCAAATAAATGGATCCACGTGAGACAAGGTCAAACACACAAGGCGGTTTTGTGAATCAGGTGAAGAGATGACGTTATAACAATAAAGCTTCCCACACACCTGTACGATGGTGACATCACAATACCAGGACGATGCTAAAGTTAAAACAGAGGCAACATATTACTAGGATAGTGGTCGCGATGGCTTACAATATTCGTGACTTACCGAGTCAGCCAACAGCGTGATATTATATGAATTATATTGATGAGTAGCTGGGTTTAACAGGACTGACCCAGCAGTAGCTCGGGCCTTATCGCAGATAGAAGCTAACGCAACAATATCACAATCGACCAGGAGCGACATAAATGTCCTATCTCACTTTAGTTAGTGGATGTTCATGCAAACACGAACGCGACGTGGACAACAAGTCCACTCGTGAGTGTCAGATAAGGCGTTATGGAGGAGAACACAGTTAATGTCAAGGCGGTTCCTGCAGTTAGCAGACGTTAGCTGCGTTAGCAGGGAAGCTACTGCAGTTAATTCATCGTGAATGCATTGAAACACGCACCGTTAGCTTCTCTCGTTCGGCAGCTTTAGCTTAGCTGCGTGTGCACAGTAGTACATTGCGCATGAGATGAGCAAAAAGCCTTACCGCATATATTCATCTGGAAATAAAGTTCAACCAGTCGACATCTGCTAGCCAGATTAGCTAACAAAACATGAATCACAAGCAAGTCAGAATAAGATACGTTAAGCGACCGGAACATTGGAAGCACAACTTCCGGCTGTGCCCTACAAAACAAAGACCCGAATGCGGAAGTGAAATTTCAGAGCCCCTCAAGAAGTCTCAGTTGCTGAGCATAGACCATGGATGTATTATAATACAATGTTTTCCCCTTAGTTTTGTCTCTGTTCAATTTGTTTTGTATTCAGTCCCACAAAAGTATCATAACAGTAAGCATGCCAACACGATGCTTTTATTTCAAAAGATTTCAATGTCACTTTTGTTTGTCAGAATTACCTTGTATTGAGTGTGTTTTAGGTCCCAGGTGCTTCTAAATGTTATGTATTACACAACATAAAGTATAGGTAGGTGTCAAAATGTGTTTTTACATCTGTTCTTGTGACAGCTTCTCCTTGCTTTCTTGCAAATTGTATCGCCACTACATTTCTGAAATTGTATGTCCACATTAAGAAGACAGCTTTTTACTAATAATAAAAGCAGCAGTCAGGAAATTGAAACTAGTTGTTTTGAGGCATCTCAGTGTAAAAAGCACATTCATTATACTGCAAGTTAGAGGAGGCAAATAATGGAGGTGAAACAGTCTTCTGAGATGTGTACAAACATTTTATTTCTTGGGTTTGGACAATGCTGAATTATATTAAAATCAGATACAAATGCACATGAAATCAAACATCAAGCATTGTGCAGATGTGTACCTTAAGGCATGGTACTCTACAGTGCAATTAAACAAGCATCAACAGTCATATTGCACGAGTGCCCAACAACAGAGACAGTAACATGGGCATGTTTGATCGTTAAGCATCGCCATTCAGTAGTTTGCAATGAGTCGCTTTACAAAAAACTGCTGGTTTCTGCTTAAAAATATACCACCTAAAATAATTATACAGTACACAAAAATAGACATGAGCCAGTTCTTAATGCTGTTGCTTGAATGCACTGAGTTACAGCTGTAGAAAATAACGTATACAGCCAAACAATGGTCATATAAAAAAATACAGATCAATCCATCTCTGAGGAATCAAATTAATCCCCTTCAAGAAGCAAGTATCCCCACATTAAATCAAAAACAAAAAATAAGACACAAGCTTCAAATCAAAGCTAAACCATACAACGACTAAAATTCCTAAGCTATGCGTTGATCATTTGAGCGGAGTGAATTTGGCCTCGGGGATCCGTTGATTGTTTGCAACAGTTAAAACTCCAACAGCTGTACCAAACAACATCTAACAGTTACACCATTTAAAGAGCAGAGGAGTAATGGTTTTATCTCTATGTTTGGTTTACAACAGACGAATGCAGGTGCCACAATGCAAGGCTCAGTCACAGATTTAAATATTCCCACCTTCATCATTCCATACGACTTCATGTGTTTTTATGGAAAAATGAAGAACTGAGGAGCAAAAAGGTGGCACATGTGTAGTATATAGTGGCACCCAGATGTGCAGTCATTACTTTTTCCACATTCTTGCACTCTATAAATTTGTTCCCCTTTCATTTTCATCAGAATGTCCTGATAGAATCCAGAGAGTTAAATACCACGCAGTCCAAAAGGTTGCTATTCTGCAACTGCTCTTCATTGTTTCCCTCACATCTGCCAAATAAATTGGCTGTGAACCTCTTGAGTTTATTGCTTTCGTTAACTGGACCTCGATATTCAGATGCGGCTTCGTGTACACATCCTGTTGTGTCTTACAAGGACTGCAGACTTTGACTTAAAGGACAGGCATTTTGAACAATATTTACACGAGCAATACTTGAGGCTGTGAGAGGCGAGCATACCGACATGTACGATGGTGGTTTTTTTGCTGTGGTTCCTGTGTCAACATAAATAAATAAATAAATACATCCAGGGATCATTTTCAGATACTTGCAGTCATCTTGGACTTGGACTTGTCTGTTTTTCTTAGTCAACGACTGTTGCCATTAACTTACGTCTTGGTGTCTGAGAAGCAGCAGTGTCTTCACTCCCTCTCTCATCTCTCATCAGTGCTCATCTCACCCCTTCTTCACTATGTGTGTGTGTGTGTGTGATTGCGGATGAGGGTGTGCTAGGGCACGCTAGGGCACACTAGACATAGTGAGGGCAGAAGCGTCCTGACTCCGGGGGTCCTTCACCCCGATGATGAGGTCGTTGGTTCTTCGGGTGCCCTCCACCAACGAGAGGACCTCTACCCTCTCCACACTGTGACCTTTGGCCTCCAGCAGCTCCACATCTTCCTCCTGAAATTCGGCTGTGGGAGGAAAGGAAAACGGAAAGAAGATGATGATCTGAGGCTGAAGGGACAAAAGAAAACTATAAAGGTGTTTTTGCACCTGTGATTCAAACGTAATGTTTACATGGCGATGGAAAGTTAAACACAGCGAGGGTTATAATCTTGGGCGTGTTTGGATTGGATGTTGATAAGGATTTTCAGCCTACTGTGCCACAGTTCATCATGCATCAACCCAGTCATACACAGGGCAGCCTTTGACCTGGGGTAATATAAAATCCTCGTATTCACATACGTCTCTGTTGCCGTATTGATGTGTCTGTACTGCCAGACTCGCGTATCTCTGTATTCCCGTACTGTGCTCTGTTACTGCTACAGCGAGGCACAGCTTGTGCGACCTTGCCCTTTCACTGTTACAATATCAGAGCAGGACAAAACTGGTTCTGACACCTTCACTGACTCAACAAGACATTTACAAATTCCACATCGTGGAATGTACTTAAGTGCAGCTCTCACTGTATCCTCTCCACTCTCTCGAACACTCTAGACAACTTTGCCCCATTTGACTGAAGGTGTGTTTCCATTACTGCTAGAAATGCAAGCATTAAAATATTATAATAAAACTGGCAATACACAGGAAACAAACATTTTGAAAAACCTGTCACATACTGCAGAAAACAGTTTTATGCACTCATGGTGGTTTTTCAGACGTGATGCCGTCAAAGTGCATCACAATCATGTGTCACAAGACCTGGGGTTGGGGGTCACGTGACCAGTACACCTCAAACTAGATGGTGGAGGGAGGAGGAGAATAAACTTTTTCTGAAATTCCACTTTCTCTTTGCTTAACTTGTCACCTTTGTTGCACAGAATGAACCCTAAAACGACACCCTGACTCTGAACTAATTTCAGATCCCCCTACAACACTAAGCACTGGGGTTAGCCTTTTCACAATACAGGCAGTCAGAGGCACTATACTCTTTCAAGGTAAACCACATGTGATGCTACATACTGCACAAAAAGCTGACGTTAACGTGATACAGAGCCACTTGGGTGGCATGATCGGTGTCACTAGAAAGAGAAGTATACTGTAGATTAGGTCCAGTATACTGTATACTGCTTTAGTTCATTTCGTTTTGTTTCCACTTCATCTCCAAACACTGCAACCCAAGGATCGGTATGGGACACTCACAGTCCACCAGGAGGGTGCTGGAGTGCAGCAAAGGGTGGAGTCTTCCATAAGCTAAGCTGTCGCTCATGTTCTTACGCGAGGACAGGACGTTCATCAGCACCTGTGAGAGACCAGAGAAACGTTGAGATTCAAATGAAAATCCAACAGCCATGAATGTCTGTTGGAGACTCTTCTGAGTCGCTAACCTGTGTGATGCCACTGAGAGACTTCTCTGCATCTGAAGAACCAACAGCTACATATGTGCCACACAGGCCCACGGCCGGCCTCACCGCTGTGGGCATCAGGAAGGACATCGGCCTCTTCCCAGGCTGAACAGTGTTGTGCTGGAACAAGTGCAAATGGAGACAATGAGGACGGCCCAAGAGCAGAAAAGCTTCCAAGTGAAATGAATCAATGCTGCTAAGTCCAAATGCACAATTACTGGGTTGGGTGACGAGTCCTTGGTTTTATTAGGCCAGGAGAAGTCCAGGATCTGGCTGTTCAGGAGGATTCCTGAGGGAGTCACTATACCGCTGCCAAATGGTTTGTTCAGAGAACTAAAAGTGAAAAGGAAGCCAGGTGATAGTGGATATGAAGCAATGGTTAAATATGAGCGGCATCTGGCCTGCATCAATTTTTAATCACATTTAGTCAGGCATTACGTTTAGAAATGATTCGTGAGAGACCTGTAGAATATATATGATTTTTTCTTCTGTCTGCCCCCTTTTCACTTGTGTTATTTTAGCGTTATTTGTTTGATGAAAGAATGAAATACTGGAATCTGTTTGGATTTGCTTTATCTTAGTGTGACAGACTGTACCTCATGACTGACACGATGTGGTCATCTGGGCCCATGACCACCACCTGAGCAGGTGTTGCACCCTTCTCCAGGGTGAAGGATGACGTGTAGTAGCTGGCTGGGAAGGTCTGAGAGTCGTTGATCATCTGGCGGAACTGGGCCGCCTGCGTTTTACTGGGAGGGGGGGAAGAGAAAACATCAGGTTGCAATAAAAGGAGAGACATACAGGGTCCAGGATACAATTAGAGATGAGTACCTCAGCATCTTGGCCACAAGCTCAGAGACTGAAGTGTCATACATGGGGTCTCCAAGCCCGCTGGCCAGGGCGAGAGCGATCTTCACAGCCTGAGCGAGACATGCAGAGTTCACACTAGAGTTAAAGTCCCATCGATCACTGCACTGTTAAAGCTGGGAGGCAGATCCTGTACTACCTCTGCGATCCAGTGGTAGGTGCTGTTCCTGGGGACCTGGCTGCTGACGTTGTAGCCTTCCAGGATGTTGAGGGCAGTGATCAAGGCAACGCCTGCGTGCGGTGCTGGGGCTGACATCACATGGTGCCCTTCAGAAACACAGACACCACAGCAGACAACTGAGAGGTGGAAGAATGTCACATGAAAGCGTGCAGCTAAAATCTAGGACAAAAGACAGGACAAAGCTAATTTCATCACACAGCATATTCAGAGTGAGCGTTCTGTCCGCTAAATTTGCATTACCTGGATAAGAGCCGCCTCCACCCATGTAAACAAACAGTGGTTTGTACTGCGGTTCAGACGGGCGCAGTTCATTTTGGTTAGGTCAAATATTAATCTATTGTGGTGTCATCGCACAAATATTTCACCTTGGTAAAAGATCTCTGCTGGCTGCTGCAAGACCGTGCTGTAGTTTCCAAAGTCGTCCTCTGTGAGCACTCCGCCTCTCGACTGCACCTAGGATCCATGTTAAATGACACTTGCTTTAGGAATCTCTCTGTTGTCAAAAAATGTGTATTTACTGACATTTTTTTAAAACGGTTCTCGTTGGCCTGCTATCTATTTATCTAACTTTTTTTAAACCTGGTGAGTTTTGTGACGGTATCTGTTTGTTTTATGGTGACGTTATGCAACATTATTTAGTTCTGCCGTATATTTTGGTGCAATTCCTGAATCACAAGTCTCTCTATCTATACCTCTATCTCTAAATGCAGAGAGCAAAAGCTGACCTGTGGTCAAAATAATAGTTTTAATAGTTATAATTTGGTTTAGTTATAGTTTTGGTGTGAAAGGTACAGTTACCCTTTTCTAAAAAAGTAAAATCTGAAATATTTCTTAGCAAATTAAAAGTACATTACATAGTGTTTAAACATAGCTCATGGTCTAGGTGGCCTAAATTTGTGCTTTGTTTTGTTGTTGCGCCATTGGTTTTCTATCACTGTCTGTTCTGTTATAAGTGCCTACAAATGTTTAGATCAGTGAGTCTTTGTTTTACTTTATGATTAACTTCCCCTTTCTTGTTGACAGTGTTTGTATTTGAGTGTTTGTCAACAGTGGAGAATAGATTTGATCTTACTCAGTGCATTCAGGTTGAATTTTGTGTCGACACTGTGCAGAATTTACATAACCTTACAAAACCGCAAACGAGTGGGGAAAAAACAACAAATAATTACAAGAAACATTCTTCTCTTACTGCTGCTGCCATTTCCTGCGTTAGGTTTCCACTGTAGAACTCTGATATCCCCTTAACAGCCACAGCATCCAAGATGGCTGCTAAATCGAGGCGCCTGGTGAAGAGCCCAGGGATGGGAGCATGGCCGTTGGAGTAAAACAAATCTCGAAAGGCGTCCGATATGTTCTGCTCCTTCGCTGTGGCCAGTGCTTCAGCTGGAGAGAGAGAGAGAGAGAGAGAGAGAGAGAGAGAGAGGTGAGGAGATCAAAAATAATCTTCATATTGTTTCACTATAAAAAATAAGAGGCAGGAGACACAACCTGGGTTCCCACTCTTTTCTTGAAATCAATTTCCATGTCTTTTCCAGGTAATTTAAACAAACAAATCATCTCTTACTTTGGAGATGTGTCATTTTCTACTGTTGTGTCTTGCATTTTGTACGTTTATCCAGATATCTTTTGCAACCCTTATTTGCCCTTGTCATTTTCTAGGCAGTGTCAGTCATGAAAAATAGTGAACAAGGGTTTAATGAGTAGACTGCTTGCAATTTACCCATCTAACTGTTAAAGTAGACATGCAATACCCACCCCAAAGAAGGCATACAATTTTCCAGGTTAACGAAGAAGCGTGGGAGCCACAATGACCCTTAATTTGTGGTGATGCATACACGCTGTACTTACCCAGGTCGTGGGTGACATTAAATCCATTCCTGGCCACATCTGCTGCCATGGTAACCACATCCAGCCATGATAGTCTGGAGGGGATTCAGGAGGTGGTGAGAGATTGGCTCGATGTACAAATGTTTAAAAAACAGAAACACAGGTAGGAGCTCCTTGTTTTCAGAAACATCAGCTGCTGCTGCACAACGTTTGAGCATAATCCCCATGTATGCATAAACCGAGTTTGTTCTGTGCTGAGCGACCAGGGTCATGATAATTACACAGCATGGGGGGGGGGGGTAATTTCAGCTTGACAGTGGCTAAAAACAACAACAACAAAACCAAACACTATGTCCTCTTTGTTCAGCTGGTGATACCTTCACTATGAAATCCACATTCGTCGTCAAAGCTAAAATAAATGAATGCCATTTTTGCTTTAAGATGCTCTCTTGAGACACAACTGAGTCCTGAAGACAAACTACATTAAAGATTTTCAGGGCCGGGTGTAAGGGTGTCCGGGCAAAGGAATGCAGCGAAGCTGCACCGTATCAGATAACAGCTACCTGCCGTAGAGCTGGTGCGCCTGATGCATTCCACTGAGCATGCCTGGAACTCCCACCAGCAGGCCGGGCTGAAATACAACAGCGAGAGCAAGCCGCATGCGTTAGCCGCAACACTGAAGAGTCAGAGGCTGAGCATCCGCATTGGTACGGAACCAGAGCCTCACGTTCAGCTCCAGGTTGGCGTGCAGCAGCTCCTCGTGGATGGCGCCCGGCGCCGTCTCTCTGTAGTCGATGACCCTCGTCTCGTTCTTGCGGATGTCGTGCACTATCATCACCCCGCCGCTAAAAAGTGAAAAGGCAGAACACACGGTCGGCTTTGTGCTTATGTTCAAACAATGGCCGTCCTGTCTAAAAGAGCTGTTGTGTCCGTGGCTCACCCTCCTATACCAGAGGTGTGTGGGTGGACAATACCCAGACAGAGAGCAGCAGCGATGGCAGCATCAACACTGGAGCCCTGTTTCCCCAGAATGTCAAAACCAAGAGATGTGCACTGAGCCACGTCAGTCACTATTCCTCCTTGGTTGAAGACCTAGAGAGAAAGAAGGAAAGAGAAAAGAAAGTGTAGGAGGGGAGAGAGGTCGTTGGTGTGCCTTTGAACTGAGCTGTTAATGTGTGGGAGGACACGAGAGGAGCTCGCAAAGTTATTCATGATCACATAATCACCTGTAATTCTATAATAACAGAAGCAGTATTGCAAAATGAATACAAACATGGCTCCCACTGACTATTTCAGTTGCTAAAGAGTTCCAAACAAGTTGTCAACTCATGTACACATCCATCCAGGCCCCTAAAGCCTTGGAGATGTCTCACTACATAAGATATGCATATCTTATCTACTAAATAATCTCTAAAATGCAGAGAAATTACAGACAAATTTACACAATATGCATGTGCAAACATTCTAAACTGTGGCCTGCGATGGACTGGTGATCTGTCGAGGGTTTATTCCCTGCCTTATACCCAATGTGAGCTGTATACTGACCCCATCTGAAACCAGTTGGTATGAAGCCAGTCAGAAGATGAATGAATGAAACCTTCTAAACTCAAAAAGAAAAAAAAATCCAGAACTCAAATTTTTACTTTTTCTCTCATTTTCCAATATTATACATTTTTTTAAGTTTCCCAGGACTTGTGGGAGCCCTGTACAAGGCAGATCACACACATCCAACTGTACCTGAGGGTCTCCAAAGTAGATCTGCATGATGAGGGCCACCGTCACCCCCGTGGCAAACGTGAGACAGGCTGTGATGATAACGGTCAGCCCATCTCGCTGGCAGGCACACTCCTCTGTGAAGGGGTCTCTATTGGTCTCACGCAGGGATGCGTTATCATGGCTGGCCAGGTCGGAAGCTGAGGAGGGAAGACGCTGGAGGCGAGCAGACTTCAGAAACAGGTCAGGATCTGGGACAAATGACACACACCAGAAAGGCTTACGCAAAAACAGAAAATAGCACAACCGCAACTTTGAGTCCTTAGAAATACTTGCACTGGTATCTCAAACACATAGCTTAAATTTTGTGGCCATGAAAGTAGGTGTAAATTTTTTTCTTGAAAAGGTTTCATCCATCCACTATCTTACCCACTTTCTACCAAATAGTGTTGCAGGGTTCTGCTGGAGCTTATCTCCAGCGTACATGGGGCAAAGGCAGTGTATAAACTCCAGACAGGTCGCCAATCCATCACACACCATTCACTCAAGAATTTACACCCAGGGGCAATTAAGAGTTTCCAATCCACCTCAACATCATACCTGGGGAGAACGTGAAAGGCCCTAGGCACAATTCACCATGCTATCGTGTGAGACATGTTTGTATAAAAGATCTTGATACATAAGCCAAATGACACTTGCTGTAAAACCAGTATGTCAGCACCGTCAGCTCAAATGTAAAGCCTATATACATTTCAAATGGTTCCAATCACCATTACTAGTTTAAGTCGTGTTTCAATTCCAAGTATGAGAGATGCTACCTAATTGTGAGCAATAAAAACAATTCCTGAATAGAAGTCTGTGCAGGGTTAGGGTTAACATTCATCTAGGTCATCTTTATACAATTCATGAGTCATGACAACTGGACTTGCTTTAGATTTGTCATTTAGAATCTATGTGCACCTGCCACGACTCTTCAACTCCTCGAATAACTCCTGAATATCAGAACTTGGAACCCTACTCAACTATAGTATTTTTTTATTTTATTTTTTGTTTTGTTTTGTTAAGGGTTCTCACAGGCTGACCCACCTGTATCCTGTTCACTCAGGACGTTGTCGTCATCTTTGCGAGATTTCAGGGTGTTATCCCCAGACAGCACATCATCCTCTGGAAGCCTGGGGAAGCTGGTGATGCTCATGTAGTCCACTGGAGAATAAGCACTCCCCAAGGTCGTCTGTGGATTGGCATCTTTATCCGCCACACATCCACTGGGATAGCCTGCCACAACTTCAGGGGCAGGGCTATGCATGGCTATGGCTGTCAATCCAGTCACACACTTCACTTATCTATAGGGAGACAGGGATTTAAATCAGTGTGTATCCATACTTTCACATCTGATCCATACATCCATACATGCATC
The DNA here is from genome assembly GCA_029224185.1 of Karalla daura. Classification (NCBI taxonomy): domain Eukaryota; kingdom Metazoa; phylum Chordata; class Actinopteri; order Chaetodontiformes; family Leiognathidae; genus Karalla; species Karalla daura. The sequence goes on along the minus strand of CM055193.1, from coordinate 6,964,274 downwards.
TATGTACTATACCTTCATGGACCACTTCTGCTAGAATGGAACCTCTAATTTCCCATTATATCATACTGATCCTGCAGGATTTTGCAGGTCTGTATCAGCGCAGCTCCTCACAGAGTGTCTCTAATAGGCCAGGACGACAATGCGTAGCTCGGATGATGGTGCATTTTTCTACCTGCAGAGAATAACACAGCATTGTCAATCTAAGCACCCACCGAGTCAGAGGTTGGGAATTTCTTCTAACAACGATGCGCAATAACAATGAGCACGGTTTAAAAAAGAAAACAGCAAAACAAGCTAACGCATCATCTTTCTGTTAATTCCGTGCAAACGGCAGAGCTAAGAGGCGAGGCTGGTGCTACTTACCGCCGTCGAGGGGACGGAGTAGGAGGTGTACAAGCAGCGCTAGGGACGTGAACGGAAATAAAGCAGCCTTTGCGGTGTGTTTTACGGCTGGATTTCTTTTAGAGAAGAACAAGTGAAGTGCAGTGAGGGGAGGGGACGTGTAGCACTCCGGTCTCCAAGGCTACAAGAGCTGCGCGGAATCACGACCCCTCGCGGCAGAGAAGAAATGCAACCGCCAACTGCGCATGTGCAACCGCCATCTTTGCAGCCGCCATGTTGTTGGTGGCAAAAATAGTTGTTGAAGGAAAGGCTTGGATGTCATGTATCAAACATCATAGATCTGACTGTGAATCGTGTTGCGGATTGTAATATTTTGCATTGTATCTACTCTGTCAATATGCATGTAACCTGTAACGACGAGAGACTGACGTACCTTTCGCACATGCGCAGTAAACGGGAGACGGGATGACCGAAATTAGACCAAATAAACTGGAATTACAGGTATTATTGGCTGTGACATAGCCCCGAAATAAAAATGGAAGATTTGAGTCTTTGGGCGCCACAATATTATGGTAAGATAGAACATTTTCGACTGGGATGAAGGAGTTAGATTCAGGCTACAATATCGGACTTACCTCACAACAGGCAAATAATCCTGACAGGGCACAGGTGTTTCAGGAACAGTGTCCCCATGTAACCGTGGACTGTGAAGCTAAAGCCACACTATTAGCCTTTCTGCTCTGTTTCTGTCCCTGACACCTACCTGTAAAGCGGATAGACAGGTTGTAGCAGGTCTACAGCATGTCTGCTCCAATTACAAATCCCTGACCCTCCCAGTCATGCTCATGCTACTCCAGTTCCTCCACCTATTTGTTTGTTAGGGAAATTAGATGTCTACTGCACAAATACAAATAGCTGTCTCAAGGGTATGTAAAAATGTACTTTTACTAAGTATTTATTGTAAGTGTTTACTTCCAACAAGAACGTTGTCTATGAAGCACCTTTAATATTCATAAATTTTCTAATGGATTTATGTTTTCCGGGGGAAAAAGGTCATTATTTTCATCATGAGGTTCCAAGAATTCAAGTGATGTTTTATTTTTTTCAACTGAAACACTGTAGACAATAACAAGAAGAAAAATTGAAGAAATTTGGTCACAGTTCTCTAATCTCATTTTCTTAAATGGGATTTTTTTCTGGTTTCTTTAATTGTCATTGAGGAATAAATGAGACACATTTAAAGTTCTTATCTTATACTTTGTGAAACAGGAAGAAACAGTTTTCACTGATAATCGAACAATAGAGAAATCGACTACAAAAATAATTACTACGACTGCTGCTGTGGGCCTCATACTACTGTGGGAACGTACGTCCCCTCCAGCCAGTCAGACCTGAACGGGCCCAGTTGCCACAATTTGCAACTCCTTGGATCGCATGTTTTAAGTCTTTACTTGATATTTAAAGTATGTAGGTCTTTGTGACTTCAGTTCACAACAAGTTGTTCCTTGGAAAACACATCTCAAAGACTTATATCAACTTAAACTGTGCTTGTCATTGTTATATTTGAGGGCGCTGAAGTAAGTAACCTGAAATAATTACAAGCTTCAAAATGGTTAAGCCTTGAAATGGAGTATTCTTTGATAAATAGTGTGTTTCTTCCAAGTATTTGCCATATTCAAAATTATATCAATATAATGGCTTTTTATGCAAATAAAAGTCTACTGGCCATAAATGCCAAATGGAATGTAAAAATGTCCAATATACTCTAAGAATCATAAAAAGGGTGGATAAAAAGATAAAATACATTGTACAGGTACAATAAAAGTTTGCTAATTTTCTCATTTTCGAAGATAAATGTTAATCTCCCTATAAGCAAAACCTCGGATGTACAATGGCACCCCTCCCTAATTCAGGATAGACAGACTAGACATTGATTGTTCAGTTTTTAAGTATGAGGTGTTAAATGTTTAGCCAGACATGCATTGTAACTGATAAACTTCATGTGATCACCTTTACCATTTAACTACAGACTACAATATGATAAAAGTTTTTCCTTTGTCCTGAAATACTATCTGTAAAGCTGTAACTCCAGTGTTTTGACATTGAGATACTTCTACTTAAGTGAGTTGATAAAGCTCTAATCCCATTCCCTCCTGATCTCCCATATGAAAATGATGACACAAGATTCAGGTGTTAACCTGAGTATTTATTGTTGTTGTTTTGGCGGGTACCTGTGTTTTCTGAATGGATGCTGGAAAACCCATCAGTTGATTTTTGCATAGGTCTTGCCTGTCAGTGGATGACTGTCCACTTTTGGGATGGAAAAATCAGTTTCTCACAAAAACCATGCAGAAATAGTGAAAGGCACAATCACCATACTGTAGATATCAGATACACCAATTTTTTTTATATGTCTATATATTTTTATGGGTGGGGAGGGGTGTACTAATTGAGATGTAACATGGGCGAAACCCCAAGTGTTTTTAAGCTGCCGTCATTTCAGGGCACAACATGAAACATATGAAACTCCCCAGACATTCAAAGCCTTTCATTTAAAACATCCTATTTGTGAACAACTGCTCTAATAACTATATGGGAAAATACAAGCATATTCTATTGTATTTTTATGATACATTTCATTTCTTTTCTTTTTTTTATTATTATTATAGAAACTATATGTCTCCTGCCTCACCCTTTCCTTGTCCACATCAAGTAAGCTCCACACACCAGTTGACAACTCCCTCTCCCCTTTTTTGGATGACTTTCAGTTTTTATCCGCAGATTTCACTATCACACAACACACTGAGAGCACATTTCCTTTGCACATGACACTGATGAGAAAGGAAGAAATAAAAATGAAGGAAAACAGGACAGGTTTGCAGATTAGGATCAGCGGCCATGGCTACATTTTGCACTCACACTCACCAAACCTCCACCCGTGATCTCTCACCCCGGTTTCTCTCTCACTTTTTTACAACAGGAAAATCAACTTTTGTACCACAATGACAGGTGAACAGTAAGCCACGGAGGGGTGTGGAAGCCTCTAGATCACTGTCCTGGTGTGCATGTTTGTGTGTGTGTGTGTGTGTGTGTGTGTGTGTGTGCGTGCAAAGTAGACTCATCACCTCAGATCCATCTCTCACATCATTCAAAGGAATCAACAGGGTACATAATAGTCACCTTTTAAACAGAATAAAAGATCATATTCATAATTATATCTTAAATTAACAGATATTAACAGAATTTGAATAAAAGAGAGTCATTTATAGGCAGAAATTAAGAATTTGTGGTATGTGATTAAAAGGAAAAATAGCATATTCTCTTTTCAAGGTCGAGGTCTAAATGCGACAAGACATTTCCATTTCTTTCAAACAATCAGAAAAAAAAAAAAAGAATCCCCAGACTCTCAATCTGTCCTTTGGACACACCGGTACAGATGGTTTCACAACCATTTGTGTTGCGTCCTCACAAGCATTCATACAGCCAGTGCTGTGCTAAATGGACCCTCTGGAGGGCAGTGTTTGCCTATATGGCACATCCGCTCTGAGTCTAGTGCTGTTTCGATCTCAAAGAGATGAGACTGAAGTTGGGGCAAAGACACCACGTTTGGCCACTGAAGTGCCCTCTCGATTCGATGGCGAGCACAGAGGTGAGGCAGGAGGATTCTCACTCGTCCCCATCGGAGCACAACACTGTGGACTCAAGTTCTGAGAGGCTTTCGTTGACATCTAACGCAGCGTCATCAATTGTTTTTGAAGTATTTACAAGACAAATAAATGACCATTATTCATGTGTTTTTTTAGCGAGTTTCTAGCATTTTCAACGTGTCAGTACACCTTCTCACGCACAATTTGAAATAAAACAAAAAAGAAAAAAAAAATCACAAAAGAAAAAAAAACAAGCACACAGCACACCGCTAAAACGTCGACTCACAAAAATGTATGACAGTGCAAACTTACATCCATGTCTCAAATAATTTACAAACATTAGTATACACTTCAGCACCATTGTTTACTATTGTTGTTGAATACATATCAGTAAGCTAGATCTTTAGGTGGACTCTGATAGTGCTAGATGCGCTGATGAGAAAGGGACAGACAGCGATGGAGTAGATGCTAGAGAGCAATGACCTATATGAAAGATGATAGCTATGAAGGAAAAAAGGGTGACATTTGTTTCTCTTTTCTCCTCACGGCTGAGGGTGGGAAGCAGCCGATGTCCATGAAGATCATGGATTATGAAAGATCGCAGCACACATGATGGATAGAGATGGCTGGTGTGTGTGTGTGTGTGCTGGGCACATTGCTTACGTTTACAGACCACACGTTTAATGATCGTTATTTTGTGTAGCTTAGTTGTTTTCTTTTTTTCATTTTTTGTTATTTCTAAAAGCCAAAAGTGTATTTTCTCCTTGTCTGGTGGGAACAACCTTTCTTTCAATGGTGGAAGCCTGCAAGCACTGTAAAATAAAGTAAGGATTGGGGAGAAAAATGATCTTAAAACAAGCCAACAAAACAAAATAAAGAGTTGCCATCGATACCGATCTACACTTACCATACCTTGCTAAAACCTGCAACCCAAAGGCGAGCCCTGTTTCCACTTTGTTGCGTGTTTGCTCCTTATCAAGATTTCTGTTCAAGTAATCAATGAGTGTCAATAACACCGGTCATAAAGAGGGTGGTTTGTTCATCATCCAGGGCACCAAAGGTTAAATACGCAAAACAAGGGCTGCTCCGAGGGTTACATAACACTTTCCTATCCCTAATTTAATGCTAAGTAACTACATTCCTTAAGACTGACCGCTTCTAATTTGCCATTTCCTTTACTCTTTAGTCTGTTTTGCCCATTCTCTCACCATCTTCGACTTACTCCCATCCTTCAGACTTCAAGAAGAGAAACATCACAACATTTGTTTCCTGTGATGAAACAGGTTTGCCCATTATTTTCTTGCCTTACTTCGTGTGTTGCCAGACACAAACGTCTGTCAGATGGGGCAACAAAAGTCTTGTGATTTTCCTCTCTCTCGTCACTCACGGTATATCCTTCCACCTTCTCTGTGTAAAATAATCATCACCTGTAACATAAAGCCTCAAAGACATGATTAGCTGCTTCTCTGCACTGATACTGAGGCTTTACCTGTCTCTTCCTTACATTGTTTCCACCAGCAGAGGCTTGAAGTACACTTGGCTGTTTAAATTTTTTATCATCTCCAAATCTTAGTATTTTAGGGATATAGTTGTGAAATTGATTTAAAAAGTGCTTTTAGGAAGAGTGAAAGAAGAAGAAGAAAGGAGAATATTTTACTAAGATAAGAAGAAATAAACAGAGCTAAACTTTTTGTTGTTTTTTTTCAGACATTACTGTTACTAAGTAAAACCTGTATAAATATTATGAAGACAATTTTTTTTTGTTGTTTGGATACTGCAATGGACAAAAAGTATAATGAAGGTCTGCACAGATCTACTCAGAGGGCTTGGTTCTCATAACAGCGGAAACAGGCATAAAATCTACCAGGTGGACTCCAAACCAAAAAAAAAACAAACAAAAAAACAAGCTACTGGTCTACTGGTATCTGAGTGAAAAATGATATAATAAGCAAATCTGCTGCAGGTGAATACATTTAATCATGTGTGTCTGGTGGTTGACGATGCAGTACTAATGCCCTCAGAGTAAACGACGCCCCAGGGCGTTTAGTGGCAGACGTTGCGCTTGCTGGGCTGGTGGAGGAAGGTGTTCCTGCCGTGGGCTCCATGGCGGGGGACCTGCTCCCTGGTGAGGTTTTGGCGTTGGATGCGGTTGCGCCCCAGATGACGCCGCTCCATGCGGGCTTTGCTACGCTGGACCCTGGCCATTTGGGTGACCTTGGCCAGGGCTCCGGCCTGGGCAGCCGCCCCGCGGCTCGCCCTGGTGGGCATGGCGCCTCGGGTGGCGGGGGCAGCAGCTGGCTCGGCCACTCGGCTGCAAGGGCAAAGAAAAGAGAAAACGTGAGGGTGGGTGTGTGGTGGGAGTAATGAACATGCCTTCTTTGTTTTGCACCCGAACACCAAAACAAATTCCTCCTAACCGCTGTATCAATGCTTGGCAATAAACTGCATCAATGCTTGGCAATAAACGCGATTCTCATTTGGACAATTAGTGTTGGAGAGAAATGGAATATCATGTATTTAGAATAAACGCTGTCCTATACAATAACAGTTTAAATGGATGGTAATCAGAATAGAGTTACATTGTTACTTATGAATGGATCTATCTCTTTCCTGTTTTTTACCTTTGCACCAAACAAGTCCTTGACCTTCTGGGTCATTGTATGGTGCGATCGAATGTTTAAAATTAAGTATTTACAGTTTTGGAGAAATCCAAAGCATATGTGTCTCAAATTACATTTCAAGGTGTGCATGTTTCAAACTCGGGCGGAATATGTTTTATAAATAACTCTCCTAACACTGCTGACAAAGCAGGCTGAGGTCAAGTGCAGCTCGTTGCAACGTGAAGAGGGCTATTTTCTCACCTCACGCTGCTCGCCAGGCTGACCACGCTCTCCTCTCCCACCACCGACAGGTTGCCGTTGGAGACCATGGACAAGTTGTTGGAGGAGACGTACACAGACATGCTGGGGTGCTCGATGAGCAGGTCCTCCATGGGGCTGGCCTCCGCTGTGGCTCCCTCTGCAGTGAAACAGGGGGGAGGGGTGACAAACCAGCTCTCATCCATGCTGCCTCTCTCTGGGCCTGCCCTACTGCTACCCCCACTGCCCCCACACTCACTTCCAGAGCCAGGAGACATTGACGGGGTGGAGGAGGGTGTGGACAGTCTGGCCCGTCTGGGCAGGGTCACGGGTGTGGTGGCACCCATGTCTGACGGGCTGGGGCAAGACAGGGGCTCTGAGGATGCTACGGCACCTGGTGCCCGACCTTTATGTGTCCTACGGCGCTTGTGAGGCGCGTGGGGAGCGGGAGCCGGGCATTCAGTCCTTGTATGTGCGTCTTGATGGTTCAATTGGTTACTGCCTGACAATGATTGTGCATTCAACGGGGCTCCCGTCTCATCCTCCGCCTGCATCATGCAGTCAGATTCTTCTGAGCACCAGGTAGGGATGAGATGGGGTATGAGAAGTCCAATCGAGACAGATGTTTATGGAGGGAGGTCGTTGTAAAAAATGATATAAATGTGGTAAGTTTTTTTTCCCCAAAAGCCATGCAGGATGAGAGCGGAGGGGGAACAATTTGGAAGGGAGTCACATACGCACGCGCACACATACCAGTGTGGGGAATATCAGGGTGTTTAAAAAATTGGAGGAGGGGAGGAAGAGGGGGTAAGGAAACACAAAACATAAAAGAGTCACATCATTAGTTGTGTTGACCCTCTGAGGTTTTGATTATGTCAGCGACATAATGTTTCTCTTGATTCTGCTGAGAGCTACGTTTGATGTTTGCTTTGTGTCTGAACAGGCAGCTTGCTCACTAATTGCCTTTGTCATGATAGAGATCATAAACAAAGAGGAGAAGGAGATGTGTGGCTTCACAAAAGAGCTGTGTATTTCGTCACTGGACAGACAGCGCTGCTGGTGTGGCAGCCAGATGGGTGTGTATGAGGGGGGGTGACATCAGTGTAGCTGCACCACTTGCCCCACCCAGGTCTTCACCTCACCCCATCATCTCCACATAACCAAAGCTAATACTGTAAGTATTAGTAGCATATGCATGCATGCATGTGTGTAGCACATCTCAGCTACCTGAGTCTCTCAGTGTGATTCATATGTTACGGTGTCGCTGTGGCTCTAATAAATCCTCTGTTGAGAGACACTCACCAGGCAGGTTGACGAGCATCCAGCCTTCCTCATCGGCCTCCGTCACACAGGGGTTGGGTCCCTTCAGCTCGGCCGCCACCTCCTCCACCTCCCCGAACAGCAGGTTGCTCAGACGCTGAAACATGACTGCCTCTTTGTCAAGTATTGATGACTTCTGGTGCTTTTTTGTCGTCCACAAAGAAAAAAGCTGTAGCTGCCTTTCTGAATAGAATATCAGGTTTTTTTCTCTTTTTTTTCTCTTCGCCTTGTCGTGTTGTTGCTGTCTTATGCAATTCTTTGTCTAATTTGTTTTTCCCACTTGAAGCCCTTTGCTGGATCTCAGGTTTGTCAGGCTGGACAGGCTTCTGTAGTGCAAATGTAAGGTTTCACTTGGTTTGGAGCAAAGGCCTGTGGAGACAGAGACATAGACAGTGGAATGATTAGATAAGATAGGGTGTTTCAAGGCTGTCATTTTTTTAAATTAAAAAAGCAATCTGAAAGCTCAAACGGTTTGGTTTAATTTCCTGCTGCATAGTTATTATACATTAAATTAGCACAATGGAGAAGTGTGTGGTTATTAAAAAAGGTTCTGAGTTATTTCAACATAAATTATGGCAAGGGGAGCTATTTTTTGCTGTCAAAACTCAAAGCATTTTGGCCTAAATGAATGACAGGTTGACACCAACAACATATCATTAAAGCAGCTTTAAAACAAGTTTCAGTTCTGACCTTGCTGCATAGCTTGCATTGTAGATAAGCTGGCTATCTTCAGATCATGGTAAGCGGTTAAAAGGAATGTGTTTTACATGTTTCTATTTACATATAGCTAAGCTGATGTCCAAAAGTACAAGGCTCTGCCTCAGTTTTTCTTTCCTTTGAATTCTAAAAAATTAGAATTATTTAGAATTTAGAATTAATTAAGCAGACAAAATCTGCTTAATGTGTCCTCCACACTAAAGCCATTAACCGGAAATACAGAACAGCGACAAGAGTCAACATTTTGATTAGTTATTGATAAATGAATCTCAATTACTTTATACCCTGAGGATGGAGTTTGCTCAATGGGTTAGAAAGAATCTAGCATACAGGGGTATGTAACCTAAAACAAATCATAAGAATGGAGGAAGAGAGATGTTAACAATAGCTGCCTCTCCCCTCCCCCATTAAACTTAGATAACCAATCAGCAGATATCTCAGGACAGATGGACAGGCCAGAGAAGAAGAGAGGAAGGAGGAGGAGGTGACACAAGAGCCAGGCGCTCACAAAGTCAAACAAAGTGAGCGCTGACGCTGATAAAGCGCAGAGAGGGGCTGAGGCATTAGTACAGAAAGCACAAAGGCAAAGGACAAGTGTCTGACCTAACTGTGAACATGATGATGTAATGTTGAACAGATGTTGAACTGCCACAGCACTTACATGTCGAACCACTGCATGCTCATAGGCTGAGCTTTATTGACTTCAGCTGTGTGAAACAAGTGACTGTAGAGATCAGATGTTTCTTCAACTGTGAGTTAGATTGGTTTCCTGTGATTTGCAATTGTCTTTTTTGGGGGGGTTGGGTTTTTGGATAAATCTTAAATTAATTAAATTTGGGGTGACATTCCAGATCAGGCTTTATTTCAGACCATCTTGATCCACCGCATTATCTGCTTTAGTGTTGACAATTGGCAATCGTATCAACAAAAAGAGCAGATCGGTTGAGATGGAAAGTGTAGAGATTAAAAGGTGAGACAAAGTGTGAGATTTATAAAGAGAACGAAGAGACTCTGAAGGAGACATGCATGGATGCTTGTTAGGAAGCTGGCCTTATTTGGGTAAAATACATCCTACTCATGACTAATCTGCACAGTATTTGCTTGACATAAGATTTCTTATGTCAGATGGACTAACCATCATCTTAACAAATATGGCCATTGTCAAAGAACTGCTTTGCAACAGCGTGTGCTTAAAACAAGGAAATGAGAGACAAATGAGCAGCTGGAGAAAATGCAACAAAGGCCTGTTTCCAAAATAAATCATGATGACTCCTGAATATAGTGCTCTCAGCTGTATTTTTTGAATAATCTGGGTTGTACGAGTTCATTGTGATTCACTTTCTAGGTCACAAGTTAAAAATCCTATCCAGTGAATTAAACAAAAAGGCTGATGTTTGCTATATTTTTCGGTGGATTTTCCAAAAGCAAACTGAACTGAGTCTGAACTGAAGCGCTGCAGTTTGCCCTCAACACTGACATTGTTTTATTGCATTCCAGGACAAACAGACACTTCAGTCATGAGACCATGATGAATAAATAATTCCGGATAAACAAAATTTTTAGTGGCAGCCGTGGCCTGAAGGATATTTTGCATAAGGTGTGGCTGACACACCAGCACAGAGTTTCTGCATGGGCTACATACAGAACTTCCTTGATAACACTTTTTATCAGTATGGAGGCCGTGGCTGCTAATTCAGGCCTATCTGTCTGGTGCAAATATAGCTATTGATACTGCTAATAACTACCACTGATGTGGCACCTGCAGACGCCTCAAAATTCAGAGAAATCTTAATAGCTACCACCCATTTATGGTGTTAAATAAAGGGAAGTCTATTCAGTGTGAACAGCATTTGCATGTAGTCAGGGCAATGTCAGTTTGCTACCCTGTAGATCTGACTGTCAATGTCAGTCCTCAAACCTTTCAACAGTTCTGTGTTTTCCTTCATTTTCCTTCAAAGTTTGGATTGCAGCTACAATCCATACATTCATCCATTATGTGAAGTGCTTTGGTTTCATGGGCGTCTGCCAGTCTATTCTCAGTGCACATAGGCAGGGAAAACAAACCCTGGACAGGTCACCGGTCCATCGCACGACACACACCCTCACATCTAGGGGAAATTTACAGCCTCTAGTTTACCCAGACATTAATGTTTTTGGACTGGATCTGGGAAATCCATGCAGACACGGGAAAACATGCAAACCCATCTGCCTTGTTGCTGTGCTATTCACCAAAGCAGTGATTAATGCACTGCTGCTGCTTTGTGCATATGCATAAGGCTGTTTAACATTATATTGACTGAATACATAGGCCTCGCACTATTGTTTTCATGTCTGGCCAGGAGCAGAATATGAAATCCTAGCAAATTAATAGCATATCATATGACTGAAGCTCACCTTTACTCAGTACAGCAGAGAGATGTTGCCTCTTTCTGTGTTTTTGTTCAAAATGTCACATGATAAATAACATTCTACAGCCCCAGCTTGCACATCCTGAAATCTAAAAAAAAATCTAAAATATAAACAGGACTTTGTTTGAATTATGGATTTTTCTCTCTCTCTTTCTTTTGACATTGGTCCTGCAGGAAAAAAATGAGGAGGAGGAGTATAGGAGAGGTGGGAGGGACTTACGAAATAAAAACAAGACGCCTGTGACGTCGCGCCTACGTCACCGACGCTAACAGAGAGCGTCGAAGCTCTTTGACGACCGGAGGCAGGAAAAAAAGAGGAGCTCCGAGCAGAAAACCCAGCGGAAAATGCACATATTCGGACTGTATTCGTGCAATTCTGCATTTGGTGACACGAAACCATATCCATACGTGGACGGTTCCGATCTGTATGCCCGGATAGGGATAAACAAAAATGCCCACAGCAACAATGTTTACATCGGAAATACGCGCAAAAAAGGTCGATGATAAATGATGATGGAATATAAATCGACCTTCGGATGTATAGAGGAGACAGGGCTGAGAGCAAGGGATCCAGGTTAAACATGAATTATCCGTATAAGCTGCACAGCTGAAGGGTCACAGCAATGACAGTAGTGGCTCAGCGACACACAGCACAAGACATCCACAGGGATCATTTCGCAGCAAAACAAATAAAGCATCAGTGACTATTTTTGTCCCTTTTTTGCACGAAATCCGTCGCCTACAAGATCCGCCTCCTCCTCCTTCTCTCCCCCTCCAGAATAAAAAAAAAACATCAACATCCTCCATCGAGTCCACATCAGCGTTTGGTGCAGTTTACAAAAAAAATCGGTAACCAACACTGAAGGGCAGAAATGGTCTTTACCGAAGGATAGGACGTCGAATCGACCTAATTAAGCTGCAATACTGCTGTCAAACCTGTGCTATTCTTGACCTAATAATAGGTCATTACAGAGCAGTCAAAGATAGCTCCACGGAATGAGTCACAGAGACAACAATTGATATGATTGTATGATTTCATTAATCTCTCCTCTATTTTCTGCAGATTACACGAATGCAGGAGTTCCCTGGCAGAGATGGATACAGATGAAGCCCGATACCTCCTCCAGAGACACAAAACCAACAGCAGCATTTGAAGCAAAGTAAAGACAGGAAGAAAAAAACACAAAATGGCTTACCTGCCTTTGCAATATTATTCAAGTTGTAAACGAGATCTCTCTCACACACACAGTAGAAACAATTTCTTAAAGCATAGCTTTAGATTTTTTCCTTTAAGTGAGGTAGTTCAAACACCATGATACAAAAATAAAAGGCTTTCTTCTCAGAAGAAGGGCTTCGTGTAAAAAATATTACACTGATGTTGTCAGATCATAACATCTGCAGTGTTTTTTTTCCTCCCTCCGCTGCAGATTTTCCTCCTGTTTATTGCTGCCTCCAGCTGATCCTCGGATCAGAATGTAGAGCGTACAAAACAGCTGATTGTGAGATCACAATACGATGGGCCACGCCCTTCGCCCCGCCCACCTCACTCGAACGAGCCAATCAGAAAATTACACAAGCCACAAGCCGGGCCTCTAGGTGACAGGGTGGGGGCTGGGCGAGAGGAGCTGTCAACCTGCACCCAGATGGAAAGGGTAATTTCACCCACAGGCTGATCCCGGATCAGCCTGTACTTTCACCTCCCCGTCTGTAAAGCGTCAGAGCTGGGGGGATGGTAAACTGATCCTGGAGCTGTGTTCACACCGCTCCAAATGCAAGCCTGCTGTCTGCAACAGGGGAGAGATGAAGATCTGACAGGAAAAGTGGTGAAATATTCCCAACTTTCCCAACGGAAGAGAGACAAAGAGATCTATCTATCTATCTATCTATCTATCTATCTATCTATCTATCTATCTATCTATCTATCTATCTATCTATCTATCTATCTATCTATCTATCTATCTATCTATCTATCTATCTATCTATCTATCTATCTATCTATCTATCTATCTATCTATCTATCTATCTATCTATCTATCTATCTATCTATCTATCTATCTATCTATCTATCTATCTATCTATTCTACAACTACTTGGCATACATAATACATAATTCCATTAGATGTACAACTCGACTCCCCAACACTGGATACAAGGTACTGTCTGCCTACCTATAGCAATTAGAAATGGTGGAACTTCAATAAATGAAATAATCTGAAAAGAAGAGCTGGGACAGCTGCAAATGACATAACATATATGTAACATGAATTCCTGAGAAGACTTTGAGCCCCAGACAGGTTATTTTTTCTTATCTATGTTTTTGTCTTGGGCTTGTGTTGTTATGTCACTCTGTGGGTCTCTGGTTTCATAGCCATAGAATTTGTGTGTGTCTGCTGGACCATATCCAGCTTACATTAGGCCAAGGCAGGAAATAGACCCCGGACGGGTTACCATACACACACATACACACCACTCACTCACGCTCACACCTAGGGGCAAGCCTCCAATTGGCCTATAGATGCATGTCTTTGACTGTGGTAGGAAACCGGAGTACCAGGAGAAAACAAACACGTACGCAGGGGAAACATGCAAACTCCATACAAAAAAGCCCCCAGGAGTTCACCCAGGTCATTGTTGCCGACCACTCATCTTCCATATTATGTCATGTGAACTTTGGACCACACACTGCATATTCCTTCTTATCAGTGTCTTTGTTATGTCACTCTGGAAATCCTAAACACACTTATGTATTTGAGTGTTTCTCTTCCTGCAGTAATTCTGCTTCACCTCTAATCTACTTTGTAATTCCATAACAACATCGATTTACTGACACATGCCCGTGCACACCTTACACTGACATCATTTCACAATAACACACCCTATCAACTTGCCTCGAGTGATGCTGGTGATGTTTCTTTAAACTTCGTTTGTAAATAGACCCCTGTACCCTCCCCCCTCCACGTCCATCTTTTTACTCCGCCCTGGTGGGGGAGGACCTCCACGTGCCACTCAATTTGCTCCAGCCAATCAGACGTGGCCTTTCTGAATGCAGCATTTGTGTAACCAATGAGCTGCAGAGACGTTCTGAGAACCCTTCGGTGGTCACTTTTCCAGACTGCAGCCTGTAAAGCTTTGAGAACACCCACTGCCTTTTATTACTGCAGATTGTGGTGCAAACTGACGACTGCTCATGTAACTGTGTGTGTGTTTGTTTGTGTATTCTCTTTGTGTGTGTGTGTGTGTCTGTGTGTGTGTGTGTGTGTGTATTCCTGTAGCTGAGGGAATGTCCAGTGTTGTGTTTGGATGAAGTTTGAAGACGTAACTTACACCTAAAACTCAAGTCTACTTTGTTTTGCGCATACTTCCAGCTCGCTGAAGTTCATTCGTGCACAAAGTGTGTGTGTCAGTATCTGTGTGTGTGTGTGTGTGTAGCTATGTGATTATTTATGTCCACAATGCATTTCATTGCACCAGCTGGGGCTTATAGTGGAGGAGGGAATTCTTTGAGTAAAGCTGCTGGTATTTACAGCCTAACCCTCAGAGAGTTTCCACCAATTGCTGAGCTGTATGTGAATTCCCTAACAAATCAAGAGTGATTAGGACAATATCAATCCTTTTCATCTGCAGGAGGAAATGATGTCAAAGTGTAGTTTCACCCTGTTGCTTAATTGTTCAACGGCACAGACCAAAATGTAATCATTTTAGTTCTGATCGTGATCCGACAAAAGCATCTGATTCACAGTTCTCTTCCTGGAGAGTATATCATCTCTTCCTGGAAACACTACATCCCAAAAAACCCTACTAATTATTTGATATGTATGCTATGTGCTGTGGGGCAACACAGTCGTTATTTGATTAGCACTTTTGCCTCATAACCTCACAGCACAGGTTTGACTTGCACGTTCTTCCTGCATCTGCCTAGGTTTTCTGCAGCTACTCTGGTTTCCTCTCACAGCTCAAAAACATGTATGCTTAGGCTGATTCGAGACAAAAACGCCGCTAGGAGTGGGTTTGAGTGCCTGGGTGTACTCCCTGCTTTTGCCTTATATAACCAGGGGGATCCTCCAGCAGACCCTGCGACATGATTGTTCCCAAAGTGTGATAAGATAATGGATAATGTATGGACTAACCTATCTAAAGAATCAACCACATCAAATGCAAAAGAAGTTGCTACCATTCCTACTGTATAAAGGTGTTGGAGTGTTTCATTTCAAGTATGATTAATTAAAACTATGGGTGTGAAAGTTGCACCTGGAAACACACCTGAATTACGCTGTCTTGCATCATATCATCACTACTAGTTGTCGTGTTTTATAATTATGATGAGCGTGAGTGATCAGGCCTGGCTGTATGACTGGATTCCTATAACAAAAATTGAAAACAAACAAACCACACCTAACAGGGCTATGTCTCCAGATGCCTGTGTCTCATACTGACGCGTCATTAAGCCTCTCTTTGTGCCAGAGATTTTGTCATGTTATTACCAAGGCAGAGAGAGATAATACAGCAAGAGCTCAGCACGCACAAGTTCTCCACAGGCAGCGTGATAAGGTTTCAACCTATACAGTTACCAGGTGCTAGGCAACTCACACTGACACACTCACAGAGAAATGCAAGCGCACATATTTGCCCCGTGGTGATGATGATATCCAAACCTGTGTAACACAGCGAACACAAACATTTATCAGGAACAGTTTGTGCGTCTGTGCTTGTGTTAATGTTTGTGCTTTCGGAGTTGTCTGAAGAAGTCACAGGCCTGGTGGAACTTGTCAAGTCATGTTCTTGTAGCGTTTGTTGCCATGTCAGTAGCTATCGTGCACAAAGAACATAAAATGCACGGCACAGAGGAAGTTGAGTCATTGCCCTCACAAGCAAAATCACCCAAACTTCTTATTTATCATCTATTTAAAACTATAATGTCAAGGGTTTCAACACTGCTGCTAGTTTTATACACCTTTCACATATATTCTGCACTTGCCAATAAAAACTCCAACATGAGAGCTGACAGTTGTACTATTGCTGCCAATTTTTTTCTTAAATTCTTCATGAATTTTCTCTGATAATCGCTTCCACTTATTTGTTTTGTTTTTTATTTCGATTTTGACTCCAACTTTGGTACTGTACTTAGAAACTCAAATTTCCCAAGGGAACCTCCTTAAGGGATCCGTAAAGTTTCTATTTATCTATCTAAATAGGTATTTGCCATAGGTGGAACAAAATTATGATTCACTCATCACAGGCAGAGACAGAGAAGACGTTATGGCTTCTTCTTGTCCACCTTCTTTTTTTTGAATCCTTGCCAGAGCTTTCACTGAAGTTGCCTGGTTTCACAGGATTCCCACAGTTTCCCCAGCCAGTTGGATAAATAGGTGAAAGGTTACAGCAATGTCGGTCTCCCCACCCCCCCTTACCCCTCTTTCTGTGTGTGTTTGTGACTATGAACGTGACATGCGGTGCTCCTCTGACAGCATGCCTCTCCTTGCCCCAGCTGACACATCTAACTAAGGCATGCAGAGGGATTCTATTTTGTTTTGGGTTAAGGACTGAGGTGTGGCAAAGGACAGACTGACTCAGAGATCCAGCTTGTGTCTAAACACTTGGGACATACAGTGAGAGAATTCCTTTGATCTGACAAATTGTGTCTTTGTTCAGCAGGAACCAAACACACCCTGGAGGGAGGTGTGCATGTGTGTGTGTGGGGGCGGGGGGGCTGTGTATGCAGAACTATAGCTGAACCTACCGACCACAACAAAGTTAACAGAGGCCCTCCCTGTTTTGTTATTGTTTTGTTTGTTTGCTATGACACTCTGTTGACTGAAGAGTCTGTGTTATACATGCAAATTTCTCCATAGGGATTCATGAAAATCTCACAGAAACATTTAATATTGTTACACTAAGTTTTAAAAGCGAAGACTTTTGAAAGTTATCCCTGATTTAATTCCGTTATGTGTTAGACTATCTTATCAAGACTGTAAATAGGGCATGGGCTTTCAAGTTTCCTGTTGTTATGTCACCGTCCCCAATAATTTTTTTGGGGGGGATTTTTCCAGGCCCAGTTGTAACACCATATACTCACACATACCCCTAATGCTTAAGACATGTGTCACTTGTACCTTGCATTTACCTAGAAAGAAACAAAAAACAAAAACACAACAAATGTACAAACTTTTTCCAAGACATGCTAATTTTTCATCAATATTCCATAACTGTTGATGAATTAAAAAATATCACAGAATAATAAGGAATAGAAAATAACAAAGCTATCAGCAGACAGGCATGATTTTGTCAATGAAGTATACTAAATGAATATGAATTAAAATTCTACCGATTACACATTACAAAGTTTTGTCTAATCCCTTATTTTTTGGATCACGTTCCTCTTCATCTGCTCTGCTCTGCTCTTATTTTTGGTGCCTCACTCTGCTTCCCTCTTCTCTCTACCCCTGCAGAGCTGGCTGCTGACAGTTGATAAGACAGCAGCCCCACAGGGTTGCAGGTCAGGCCCCCTTCCTGCATTAGCCACCACCATAGCAAACAACCGTATACATTACCTGCATAACTGTGGGGCTGCTCATACTAGCAAATGATCACATCTAAAATGAAGTTACGTTACCAAACAAACATCTTTTTTTTTGTTAAGTCTTGTCTAATTTATGGCTTGCTAGGCCACAAACTCGTGAGTCACTTCCACATAGTATTATATTCTCATTTCTTCTGGTTGCCATAGTGAATGAGAGGGAGCCCGGAAGAACACCTGACTGCTCATTGCCATTGCCATTTTACATTCTGGCTTTTGTACAGGACATAACACATTCATATGAGAGGTGGCAGGTGTACATTTGCACTTTAGAGCGACCTTCAATAGTCTGTTGTTTTTTTATGCAAAGCTGGTGAACAAAATAATAAATGAATAATTAAGATAATGGATTTTATGGATCTTTGCACTGCAGACACTAGCGCCTCAATTTTTCAATGCGACTCCCAGCTAAAGAGGAAAAACTAATATTTTAACCAACTTAATGCAAAGGATCAAAAATGACAAACTTGAGCATGCAAATTAGGGAAATACAGGACAGATGCCAAACATGTAGCAGTAAATTCATGCAATGTTTAGAAATACAGTTGTCTCAGCCTCTCTTATTTTATTTAACCACTGTTCTTTTAGTCTATCTATTATCTTCACCATCAAAATCAGAATCTGCATTCAATCAGAAATGAAATGAAAAAAATTTTGACAAATGTTTGCCAATGCTAATTCCAATTTGCACCTTGCACTGAAAGTATCTGTTTTTAAGAAAATGCATTCTTATTTTACTGCTTTATTTCAAGTTTAGTTCTTGGTATTAAATAGAATAGAATAGAAACCAAAATGTATAATTTTACACATATCTTCAGAAGGAAGTTCACATTAATAAGCCGTCCCCTTTTGGATGGCGACTGTCCACTGTAACGTCTGCACATCTGTGGCCTCAGATAAAGAATTTCTCTCTGCCTCTCATATTGCAATCCAGTCTGTCTGTACATGCTGCCCTCAACAGCACCCGACAGTCCCAAGATAACCCCAGCTCCACATGCATAACACTGTCTACTATTCCTTACTCAGCACAGGCCCAACATGGTCACCTCTTGTCACCAATCCAAATTTACACAACAACAACATCAACAGAGCTGATATCAACCAGCGGCCCTCCCTCCCTTCCTCCTGGGAGATCCCTGCAGGCTGTTTCTGGTGTCATTTTCACACCCTTTCTCCTTCCTGCCTTCTTTCCTCTAGTTTTCTACATCTCTCCTACAGTCCTCATGCCATGCGTGCATCCCATGGGTCTGTCCCTACAAGGCTTAAGCAAACAGGGCCTGGAAGTGGTGTCCTTGGCAAGGGTGTGCTGATAAACAGCACGCGTGAGGACAGACTGTGCTCTCCTGAGAGGAGGTGACAGGCCGTCATCCATGCTCCCTTGGAGGATGAAACCTTACATGGGAGCTATTTTGAATTCAATTCAGTTCATTTCAAAAAACTTTATCTGTCCCCTAGAGGGCCAATCATGACACTTTTGTGTACATACTTTTTGAAATTTTTGTCACTTGAATACTTCACCATCTTCATCACCTTCATCATCCCTATCTTGTCCCTAGTGCCCATAGCAGGTTCACAGAAACATGAGAATGATGAAAAAAATGAGTAAAGATAAAATGTCTATAGGGTGTCAAGGACTCAAGTACCTTGGGTGATGAGAAAGCAATGATTTTTTGAGGGCTTTAATAATTTTGGTTCATATTTATTTCCCTGTATTTCACTTGTCCCAGGGGACAATTCACAGGACACTGCGCCGTTGTACATAAACACAAGAATAGGTATACGTTTCTGTGACCTCCAGAAGACCTTGAGAAGCAGAAATGTCTGTAGAGAAAATAATTAATCTGCATGGGTTGTGGGTCGGATTGGGTTGTGAGGTTGATCAGATGATGAATATGGCAGAAGGGTGGTGCAATATCCATTATGTGTGCATCTTAAACCATTTATTATCCTTTAATGGCATTGGCCTTCATCACCACCATCTTGTCCTTTTCTCTGCAAGTGATCGTGGGAAGAAGAGGAGCCCCTTGCTCAGATATGACCCCTAACTGGAACCAAAACATGACCTGTGGGCTGAAAATAGCACAGCGCGAGGATTAAATCAAAGAAAACTGAGCCACAAATACAGCAGCATCTTTTCCATTCATTCACCCTGACGTCAATGGAGTCCTTGTGTTTACAATCCACCCTCATAAACATCTCCGAAGAGTAACTTGAGATGGAACACATCAGGCCTCACTTTACCCCATTCAAAGGTAATATTTCAGTCATAAAGAATCTATGGAACATAGAGGTGACTCAAGGGTTAAACAGGGTATAGCTGTGACCTGCAATTACATAACTAGGCCCCAGAGAGAGCAGAAATAACTCATATCCGATTACAGTTAATGACAGACGTAGTTTAGATTTAAATATCCTGTATTTCACCGTTCCAACCAGTAGGGGATGTAGCTCAGTGGTAGAGCGCATGCTTTGCATGTATGAGGCCCCGGGTTCAATCCCCGGCATCTCCACTCTTTTCTGTTTCCACAGAAAATATGATTTGTCACCAAAACAAACAATGTTTTCAATAATGAGATTTGTTAAAGGAATATGGTTCTCTGTGGAATTATCATTTTTAGTTACATTAGCAATATGATATATCTGTTTTAATTAAGACAGTTTCCTCATGAACATGTATTTTATAGTTGCTTTTAAAAATAGCAAAAGCACGAGGATAGCATAATGGAGAAATAAAGACCTCACACCATTTTCAAAATGTTGTGAAAAGTACAACTGTTCCCATAACTATTATTTTATAATCCAAAATTGATTTCAACCATTTGCTGCTAATGCGATAGCTGTCTAGCTATATATCAGCTAACTAGACAGACAGACGGACAGACGGACAGACGGACAGACGGACAGATAGATGGACAGATAGATAGATAGATAGATAGATAGATAGATAGATAGATAGATAGATAGATAGATAGACAGATTCATGTTTAGATTCAGATTAGAAAAAAACAGGTAAGAAGAACCAAAAACTGCAGAATGAAAATCTTAATGTGATTGATGTTGTCACTGCCGTCTCAGTTTCAGACATCAGATTAAAAACTGTACTTGCTACTGTCACTTTCATCCAATGTCTAAATGTCTGCCCAGCGTCTGATCAGTCTGCTGAAAGAAGACAGAGAATAGTTTGAGTACAGCCAAGAAGCTCTTTGTCAAGCGGAGCAAGTTCGCTGAGTTCGCAGCTCTACAGTTGTAAAGCTAACAGCTGTAATGTAACAGCTTAAAAAGCAACTGTTTTAATGTTTTTGAGGCTGTTGCTACTTCACAGGAATTTCCCATTTACTACAAAATACACTATCTGCAGTTCCGCAGTAAACTTTGCAAGTAAGAGTGCTACTTCACCTTTTGTAGCTAATCTAAATAGGTGTGTACATGTCGTCTGAGCATGACCATTTGAAATATTCACATCTGACATGTGAGACTAATACAGTCTGGAAGGGCAAGAAATGTAAAAAACATTGAATATAATCTTTCTTGTTTTTCATACCCTTCTCTTTAAGTTCCTGGGAGTATTTTTTTTTACCGTACTTGTGTTGAATGGTGACAACACATTCACTTGATGTGCCACCTTTCACAGAAACGTGGGTCACAAGCAGATGATACAGATGATAAAACAAACAAGAAAACATCAAATTACAAGACCTTAAAACAAAACAAAAAAACATGACTATCAAAATCCAAGTTAAAACCAGAATAAATAGCTTAATCTTCGTTCTGGGTGCCAGCAAAGGTTCATCTACTGCAGAAAGCCAGTTGGTGGTGAAGGTGTTTAAATTACAGCTTTCAGCCAGGTGTCAGACGAAAGCACACACATGAACCCTTAACCCAGAAAAAAAAAATGCTGACATAGATTTCATGTCATCTGCTTTTAGCTAGTCACTCAAGGCTGGGTTGGCCTGTAGGACACACTATCTGCAGTGAAACAGGACCACTCTGTGGGTCAAAACCTCACATGTGCTATTCAGGTGCCTGTAACTGCTTAACCCACATTCTAGATGTTTGAACATTATGACCCAAAGAACTTCCTTTACATAATCGTCACATATCCACTCCTCAGGTGTCACACTAATATTCCTGACTCCTGTCTGCAGCTGCACTGTGGTATAGCTGCAGGTCACATAGCACATGTGTCCCAGTTTGGTTTTGAAGAATCACTGAAACACAAAAATAATGAAATGAAGCCAGTTAAAAGAACTGACATTCCTGCCTGCACAGCTTGGCCTCATTTCACAAGGGGTCGCAATGTCTAAATATCAAAGATCAGAATGCGAATATCAGAGGTCAAATGAGTTGTATCCACATTAGATGGGCCAAATCTGCTCATATTCTGCATTTTGCAGAGGGGATTGTCTTTGGGAGTGTACTTGAATGTCATGTATTTGAAACAGAACAGGTCTGTCCGTCTCGTCGACTGCTGAGAGGTACGACTCATCATTGTGTATCATAAAAACAGTTACATTGTCTTGTCTAACCTGATGGTTTTGTTTCTAAATCATCAACCTGAACGAGTGGATATGGATCTGTCTCCTTGGCTTTAACTGCAACAAACATAATTGACCTTTTCAAACTTGGGGGCTAGACACCTCATGCATGCATTCCACTGCGTCTCGTCTCTGTAATTAGCTCCTTTGTGTGCACACCTGTACATTAAAGTGCGCCTGGGCAGGTTTCCAGAGTCTTTCGGCTTTATTTAGCTTTGTCAAACTGCATGAACATCCTCTAATGGACTGTTTGCACCGCTGTCTGTGACCTCTCATTTAACCACTGACCTGGAAACCTCATTGACAGTGCGATTGTATGGTCTTGGCGCGCCCTCTAATGGTTGGTGCTGGTATCGTCCCGATGTAGAGCAGTTCACTATGTGAACGTTAGGTGGCGCTGCCTCGTCGTTTGAGGGGTCAATTTGTTTAATGCTTGCTGGTTAATGCTTGCTGTAAAACAACTCTGGTTCACCAGGGATTGATGCACTCAGTGGGATTTTTGAGTTTACTAGTACTAGTTTTTAAGTTTCAAATTGACTTGCTGTCTGCTGTAAAAAAATAGTGTATACAAATGTAAATGGTCCTCATTTATTAATTAGAGTCATGGGAACTTTTGATATTTAAGTTTCAGGGCAGCAAGTATCTTGTCATGTCATTGTTACACTCTACCAACATTACAAAATAAACAGCATGTGAGAAGCAGGAGAACATTGTTACGTTGTTATCAAGAGGAGATACAGTGTGTGAGTGGTTTACACTGATGCCTCACAGTAACAAGGCCCCATGTTTGCTTCTCACTCAGACTGAAGGCCTGCGTCTGTGTCCAGTTTGCGTTTTCTTTGTGTCTTTGCGGGTTTTCTCCAGGTACTCTGGTTTCTTTCCACAGTCCAAAAACATGAATGTTTGGGTTGATTAGAGACTCTAAATTTCCCTTTGGTGTCAGTGTGAGAATGAATGGTATGTGTTCCCTGTGATGGACTGGCATCCTGTCCAGGGTGTATTCCCTGCCTTCACCATATATGTGCTCAGATAGCCACTACTAAGGTACAAAGTAGGTAAGATGATGAATGGATGGATTTTAAACAATCCTGTCTCAAAAAGAAACTCAACATTTTGGTCTATGAAGTTGTAGTAAATGCAGAACTGTGTGTCAGCTTTTCCAAACAGCTGACCAGCAGATGACCTGTAATGGTACCATATATTATATCAGAGGTCGTGGTTGGATGGCAGCGTCTGTCTGCTGTCTAGATAAGGTTGCCATTACACACAGAAACACAAAACCATGCACACATCTGGTCAGATTCCATCTCAGTTTGCAGCTACTGAAGCTTTGCACCAGACATTTACAGGGTCTGCATTAAAAAAAAGAAATGTCTCGATATCCAATACTGTTTAATACTACAATAGAAGGTGTTTACATCTGACGGTGTAAATACAGACAGTGCAGGCTGTCTGGCTCTGCTGGGGTGGGGTGGGGCTAGGTGGGGTTTGGGGTTGAGCCTGTTTCCTCTAGTGCTTTTGTAAGGAGCAGCAATTATTGATGGTTAGTAAGGCCGTGTTTAGACACGACAGTATGTCATAACCTGTGTGCATGGGGCTCAACCTCATGCCACTCCATGTGAGTGTGTTTGCTCATTCATTATTATCTGTTGCCAAATGTTTGTTCAGGCCATCAGGCAACAGTTGTGCTTTTAGAGTGATATTAATCATTTGGTGTTGATAGATGAACTGGAGCCAGGGGTATATTTGATCAGCGGTTTAATACTTTAATATCCATGTCCCAGTCAAGCAAATGAATGAGGCTTTTCGAACGAGAACAATAGATAATTAACTTCACATCAACTGTGCTTCAAAGCCTGGTATTGAATAATCCAGGAATATGACTAATATAAATCCAACAAAATGGATGAAATGTATTTTCAGTGTGTTTTTTGGACACAAATGAAGGGTCTGAAAAAATAATTCACCACTGCATTTTAGTACATTATAATTCCACTATGTAAATATTCACTCTGGTTCCAATAGTCACTCTAGGAATATGGAATATATTGTACATTTACTTACATAAAGAATTGGAATGACTGTGCTGCACAGCATCTCAGAGCAGCACGGGGGGTGATAACTAGTTGCAAGAGTTTTCTTTTACATCAACCACTGAGAAGACAGCAAAATGTCTAATCTATCACTACAACTTGCTGGATGTGCTGCAAACAAGAAGACTCCTCATCAATCTGCAGGACACATTGGCAAAGTGTCCCTGAGCAAGATGGACATTCGCAAAAACATGTGAGTGTTTGTATCTACAGAAAAAAACTTCAGTGGAGAGTTTGTACAGACCACAAAGTGTGTGAGTGTGTGTGTGTGAGTGTGTATGTGTGTGTGTGTGTGTGTGTGTATGAGCATGCGCATGTGGGAGTGTGTGTCCATACGACCAGCTCTGCATTCCAGTGGGATAATCTTATCTCCCTCCTGCTGGGCTTATGGACCTCTGAACCTGTAGGCCAACACACACACATACACACACATATACACACACACACGCTCCCTCTGGCACACACATGGACATGCACATGTTCAGAAAAGGATGCATTTGTTGAAAAAAAACATGGAGAAAGTCATCTTATGTCTTATGTGTACTTAGAAAATGCACACGTAACAGCATCTTATAAATGAGTTAAAGAATACACACATCAAACTGGAAAATCATGATGGTATTGACAACAAACATATTGTGATTTGTAAATAAGTTCACCCTTACAAAAAGGAAATCTCCAAACCAACCTGGACTCTTCTGAGCCATGCACTGTAAACTGGTTCTACTTGAAGGGCCAGTGGGAAACAATGGTCGTGATAGTGGCCCAGATTATAATCACAGAGTCATTTGTTGTCTTTCGCATTCAACTAGAGCATCCCACCGCTGGCTGTAACATTGGGGGATCTAACTGCATCCTTTCAATCATCACATGGACAAAGAGAGATCTCCTCGACCGTTACAGTGCTTCAGGGCCAAGTCTGTAAAGCATCCAATGAATAAATGTGCTCAGGTGATTGCCACCCACCACCTGAATGTACTCAATGGCAACAATGCACCTGATTGTTTCAAAGGCAGTCAGCAGGGTTTTCTTTTTATGCAAAACGTGGCTTTTAGATGCACTCGTGTACTTGGCACTTGAGAAAAGGAACATTTGTACTCACAATAGGTGTCAGGGTGTCGGCTCTGTTGCAAGCACATAGAAGGACAGTGCTGCAGCCCTCTATCAGCTCAGGTGAATTTAATTCAGGTTAAAGTTACAACAACAATTACATGCAATCATACTGGCACTGTTGTAGCATGATTCTCTTTATATCCATCTTCATTTCTGTGTCCCAACTGCTTCTATCCCAATGAAAACAACAAGAACTAACAGCTGTTATCAAAACATCTATTCTTGAACTAAATGAAATCTTAACTGCCATTTCATTGTATCTAACAAGGTCTAAATAATAAAATATAACACAATAAAGCAATTTGTGGTTTAAATTAGCCTCACAACTTATTATAGTAAACATCCCAGCCAGTGAGAGTGAATAAAAGAACTGTCATTGTCAGCTTCCACTGAATGAGCAAGCTGGGAAACGTGAGGTGTGCTGGCACACCTGCAGGCCCTGTCATCAGGTGGCGCTGCCTCCTGTTTGCTGTGCAGAGTCAGCCCGACACAGGAGCCATGGCTGGATTCTCTCCCATCATTTTCACGATTACTGGAAGGGGAACAGATCAGCTTTTATTATTTTATGCATTCTAGTCTTAAATCAAATGTTGATGCTTCTGTTCTCCTTAAAATAACTCCATCAGTGACAGCTTGGCCACAGATTTGTAGCAGCTCCAGGAGAAAAAACAAAACCTTTCCCAAATGGACAAGAGAGAGAATCTGATCCTTCCTGTCTTTGCAGTGTTGTCATTATTGAATATAAAATTGCCCAGCAACCTAAATAAGAGCTGAAGACCTCGTGAAAGACAAGAGGTCCTCGAGAAAAGATGTCCAGTCACCATTGTTTTTATCAGCTAAAGTCTAGCGTTAACTGGACTTCTGTAGTGTCACAAGTGAGCCACCTCTACCCAGGTCCAAAGGATCAAAAAATACTGCTGCAATTTCATATTATTGAGTAATGATGACCAGTGTTGTCCATGTTTGTGCACATTGACCCATGAACACATACATGCAGAAGAGCCGCACTAAGCTCTATTCAGAAACTGCAACGCACGGAGAACATTTTCCCCTTTCTATTCTAATCACTGATATCTGATAAAAGCCCCAAATCTGATGAAATCTTTTTATAGAGTTTGTTTCTTTTTGTTTGACTTTATTATGAAAAAAAGAGTTTCTGCATAAAACATCTCAGATTTATAGAGCATAAGGCAATTCTGACTCAGCTCAAGCTAATAAGTTGCACCATAGCATCTTAAACAACGTTTTGCAGCTGAACAAATACTAGTTAAGGCAACATGCAACACATTAGTCCTTGAGTATTTGTACATTAATTAATCTTTTTGGGTGTGGGATGTTGATGTCAGTTTTGATGTTCCAACTAATCAAGAAAACTCTTGCGAACAAAGCACAAAAACTTTCTCCAAAAGTTCTAAGACTGTGATACTTTTCTTATCTGATTTCCACCTTGTTGCTGCATTTTCCCGACATGAACTCGTGAAACATCTTTAAAACTGGGCCCAATGAGGACTTACATCCTGCTGTTTTTATTTTTTAGTGTGAGAACTTCTATGGGAACCCCGGCAGCTTCGTCCCCGAGGCCAGAGAGACTTAGGAGAGAGGAGGGAACATCTGCTCTGAGCAGCAAACTCTTCATGTCTCCACGTCCTCTTTGTGTGTCATGAGGTCACTCTAACCACGCTGTAACACAAATTGTCAGCAATCAGCCCTGCAGACAAACCCCGCTCCCCTCTCAGGAGCACATTCAACAGTGTGTAATCAGCTGTTTTCACTCTTACAGCCTCCTGCACCATGTGTGTCAGGTGGATGTTTCATTTTGCCATCATTTGCGCTGCTTGTTTGTACAAGAAAGAGATGCAGACACACACTATGAATCCCATTTGTTTCGAGCTTCAACAAGCTCTCTAAGTCCCGACTCACTTGAGTCTCTGGAGGAATGAAATCGTCTATTCCTGACCAAAGATGGACAGACTGTCCACAATGATCAGCAATCTCAACCTTGACATCCTCATTTTTATGTGAAATTTGGATATTGAGGACACAAAACCCAGTAAAATAAAATGTGAAAAAAAGTGAAAAACTGTTTCTACCTCGACTGTGTTAAATGGCTAAAATTAGTAACTATTTGTCTATTCACAGCCAAGGATGTAAACCTAGATCTCAATGTAAATTTCAGACAGTGAAAACAATGGGGAAACTGAACAATCAGAACAACAACAACAAAGACAACAAACTAAAAAAAAGTTTTACTCAATATCTGGATCCATGAAATAGATTTGTGCACAAAATCGACTGTAATATTCTTATATATTCTATAATATATCTTAAATAGCATCTGAGAAATTTCCATTCAGAGATGGAATCAGAAAACTTCTCTGTAGTTGATGCAATTAAATTATGTTAGATTATGGTATCATATTAGAGAGAATTATTATTTGATATTATGTCATTATATCTTTAATTCTCCTGATCATGACACCAGTGTTGCATAGTTAACACCAGAAAACAAGAATAAATGCTTCACATTTAAGGTGACCTTTAAAATGACATGACCTCTACCAGGACAATATATAAATATATATTTTTTGCTGAGCTATGTTGTTTAGCAAAGAATGTTAAGTCATGTGACTCTTCATGTGCGAGGCAGGCCAGACTAACCAGCCACATGTGGTTGTCAGATAAGCATGTAATCATGTGCGGAAAACAGAGCAAAAATAGGGTTTTTATAAAACTTTTTTTGCATTTATGTTGTCACAAATGTCCTACAGTTTCTCTATGAACACCTGAGACCAAAAATTCCTGGTCTCCTTGAATTCCGATCGTCTTCAAAACGTCAAGTTGAAGCCCTGGGATCTGCTGGCAGGAGTCATCCCGGGCGGCACAGCCATTACTGGGATGACTTTCACGTGTGTCTTTGCTATTTGCAGTTTGTTTTTACGGCCCTGCTGCCCTCCTGAACCCCAGTCTACGTGGCGTCGGCGTCAACAAGCTTCTCTAACGACGTGTGAACTTTTGGGCATGTCGTGACAATGGCGCAGTTAGACAGGTGCATATTCCCACCAACACCATCGCCGTCACGAAGCTTTTAGGCTCTTTGCGATGCTAAACGAGGCTCTGAACACTGTGGCATTCCTGTCTTATGGTCCAGCACCTGAATTTCAGGCTTCAAATAAGGAGAAATTGCAATTTTATTTCTAGAAGGAGCTGCGAGCATTTTGTAAAAGAAATAAAACGCCTGGAAGAAAAATCTCCAAATGTTAAATATAAAAAGCTCTAGAAAAGTATAATTTTATCCTAATATATGCACAATTTATTTGATGAAGCTCCATATGGACGGATACATAAATAACAAAATAAAGCATGTGCGAGAGGATGTGAGGTTTGGAGATTTGATGAATGTTGAATTATTTAAATGTATTTACTATTATCGAAATGATTTAATATTTTGTTGTGTGTTATGTTAGTTTTCCCTTATTTGGGTATCCGTCTATCCATCTAGTTTTTGCAACACAATCTTTCCAGTTTTCCAAGACGTTTATTTTACGCATTTGTCCATTTTCCCCGTGACTTCGGGCTATATTCCTTCATATTCCCAGTTATCAATCTACCTTGGAAACATGAAACACGATGAGCTTTGTATAAAAACCGAGCGGTAAAACAAGGAAAATACACGTCTTGATCTTCATCTTATGATATGACAATACGAAATGGATCTTAAGGATAACAGAGTAATGTCAAAAACCCAATTTGTGAATGACTAATGATGAATTGGATAAATGATGGAATACGAGTTCTCTTTCACATGATTTTCTATCATTAATCCACATTGAAGTTAATCATCTTTGTCAAGACCACAAAGGTGAAATCTTGGCTCCTGTGTTCAATTACGCGCACTTTGACGCACGTTTTACGCACGCAGAGGGAGAAGAAGAAAGGGGACAAAAACTTGTGAGACCCATTGTCCTGGCTCGGTGCGTTTCATGCCACCTGAAGGCACAGACTTTAATGGGAGCCTGTCTGGGTTTACATCATCATATTGTCCCCTGTCAGCCCGGCTAATTTGACCTCAGATCGTGCTGTGCGCAGGGCTGAGGGGGAACAGAGGCTCTTTTCTCTGGAGGGCTTCACGTCCCGCAGTGAAGAGAGAGAGAGAGGGAGAGAGAGCGAAGAAGAGCTGCGGTCAGGATGAACTGGGCGCTGAGTGTCTCTCTGCTGAACAGAGGGTTTGTCTCCTGTATCTTCTCACAACGTCTCCATCTCATCAGGGGTGCGCGAAAAATATCCCCTCTAGGCACAGAGGCGCAAAAAGAGCCGTCATTAAAAGCCACTAATTTGGTGTGGGGGGTGACTCTTAATTCATATTATTTTCTAGGATGTATATGTATGCAGTATTTCTCTATATTACGTCTATATTTATCTATCTATCAGTCTGGGAAGGCTATAGATGATGTAAAACTGCTACACAATTTACGAAAACATTAAGTAGGTAGTATGCTGTGTTTGAGAGCGATCAAATATAATTAGAGTCACATTTTCTTTTTTTAATGTTTGGTGAGGCGAGATCAGTGGTCGCCGCACACACAGGTCGTTTATAACCAACAGAGGACGCTGCAGCCGCATGTTTGCCTTCCTAGATACACTGAAGGAATGCACAGAAAGTCAGGAACAAGGCGTAATTATATTTAAACTTTCAATTTAGAAATAATAATTAAAAAAAAAACTTCCATGCTTATGCACTGCCTCTCAAGTGTATCAGACAGGCTTTTGAGGACTTCACTTTAACTTGCACACAATCCTCCATTCACATGTAATGAGCAAACGAGCATGCATCCGGATAAAGGGCTCCGCTATTAGAGCCGTGAAATGCACAATTAGATTTGCGCCTTCCTGCAACCTTTTAGCGCACTGGGCACCTGTGGTGAGCCGGGCTGGAGGGCGCCCCAACACACGGGGTGTGTCTGTGGGCGGAGACCTGCCCACCCACCCCGCTGCTTCTCCCCTCTGCTTTACTATATGAGGAGGCAACTTCTGCGATCGCACAAGAGACAATCCTACTGAGGCGGTGGTCGACAAGGTGCAGCCTTCCTCATCGCGTCCCACTGAAAGCTGCAGCCATCTGAGGAGGAGGAGAAGATCGGAGAGGGGATATTTTGGAGTTTTTGTTTTTGACAATCTGTGAAGCCAGAGCTCAACATGCCTCGGTCATTCCTTGTCAAGAAGTATTTTTCCAACAAGAAGCCCTACTACAGGGAGAGCCAACTGGAGAGTCAGACTGGTGAGTTTTGAGAGTGTGTGTGTGATTAGAGAGAGACTACAGGAGTGGCAGATAGGATGCACATGTATGTTGCGTTGCATGCATCTTATTGGCTGCAAAACACACACAGTTTGGGATGGTGTTTTGTCACCTGGCAAATTTGCTAATGGGGAAAGCAAGATGCAGTTCTGTGCAGCCTTCACTGCAGGCTGTAACACAACACCAAGAATGAAAACCAGTTTAGTTGCTTAATTTGATTAAGTGTCCACTTAAGTGTTGTCCCACCTGACTCCCTATTCTCTGCTCTGCCTCCCCTCAGCTTTCATCCCTGAGAGCTTTCCCCGGGCTGAGCTTCCAACCCAGAACCACAGCTCTGCCCTGACCTGCTACCCACCCAGCATCATCGATGCCCTGCCTGCTCCCCTCTCCCCCATCACCCCTGTGCTGTCCCCGTCGCCTCTGGGTCCCCTGGACCTCAGCAGCTCCACCTCCAGCAGCAGCAGCAGCGGAGAGGACGAGGAGGATGGTGGACGCACCTCCGATCCCCCCAGCCCGGACGTCATCCCGCACATCTACCACTGCCTGCACTGCAGCAGCAGCTACAGCAGCCTCTCGGCTCTGTCCCACCACCAGATCTCCCACTACGCCCCCCTGCAGCAGACTGTGCCCCCTCTGCCCGCCGAGGCCTCCACACGGCCGGCCTTCCACTGCAAACACTGCCCCAAGGAGTACACCAGCCTGGGAGCCCTCAAGATGCACATCCGCTCACACACCCTGCCCTGCGTGTGCCCGACCTGCGGGAAGGCCTTCTCCAGGCCGTGGCTGCTGCGAGGACACATCCGCACACACACAGGTATGCGCCAGCAGCCTCACCCCCCACCCCCACACCCCACCCTGCTTCTCTTGATTGCATTGATTTCCAAGCTCTTGTCAGTGTCAACAGCTGCTCGCACCTCGTGTTCATTGATATGCATTGATGTTCCCTGCCATGTGAGCAAATGTTATTGCTTAGCGTGGGACAATCTGATCTGTGAGAACAATGGTTCTGCATGAAAAAAGGGCTGTTAGTTAGTGTAGCGTTCCTGCTCTTTTGTTAGTTATCTGCAAGGCGTTTTAAACACAATGCCCCCAGGACGGCCCCTTTTGGCCTGTTAATGAAGTGCTTTCCTGATTCTGACTGTCTTTTCTCTCTCCTTCTTAAACCAGGCGAGCGTCCCTTCTCCTGTCAACACTGTAACCGGGCCTTTGCGGACCGCTCCAACCTGCGCGCCCACCTGCAGACCCACTCCGAAGTGAAGAAGTACCAGTGCGGATCCTGCGCACGGACCTTCAGTCGCATGTCCCTGCTGCACAAACACAACGCCTCAGGCTGCTGCCCGGCCTCGTAGACTCACATTCCCTGAACTGCTCTCTAGAATTTTGCCCCCCCCGATCATACATCCCACCCACCCAGAGCGTGGTGGATCAACTGGTGCTGGCTCACTCAAGGGGGGGCAGCAAACGGGACTTCTGTCAAATCTTCCAACGTGCCTTTTAATTTTTCACATTTTTTAAAATTGTCATATTGGTATGCGCAGTGCATTTTTGCTGTGTCCTCTCAACCATGTGTGTGTGATGTGAGGGCAGCTGGACATGCAGTTAATTCCCAGGAAACTCCATCGGTGCCGGCCGGTCCGGGCCATGTTGCAGCTGCTTGGGTGTGTTGTGAGTGTGTGTATGTGGGGATGTCATTCCTCACCATACTATACATACATGCTGTGTGTGAGTGTGTAGGAGCAAGTGTGTGTGTGTGTGTGTTGAGACAGCTGCCTGTCTGTGGTGCACTGTGGAGGCAGGGTGCTGAGAGACGCGTTAGCTGTGACCTCGACAACAGGTGACCACCGCCCCCCGCCCTCCCTCTGCCACAGACACTGTGCGTTATGGGACACAAAAGGACCACTTAATCTTGACCAAAATGGTACCCAACTTGACTTCGCCCATAATGTCATTTTACGGTTTAATTGATAGAAGTTTCGACAGTTTTTGTAAACTATTTTGCTGAAATATGTTTCGATTGTGTCTTTTTTTCTGCCACATGTAAATAAAAAGCTTTTGTTTTTAAGAAAAAAACATCTATTGTGGACTCGCTTATGTGCTCCTCTGACATTAATTAGCATTTCAACAGGTATTGTATTAACCTGCTACTCTAAATGAGTCCATCAGGACAGACATGACAGATCCTGAATGGGATGATAGACCTGAGTGTGTGTGTGCTAGGTGGAGCAGAGGCAGGTTTATGTGATGTTGACTGATAAGGGGAACACCTGCACACACCTGCCGGCCTTTTAGTGCGCGCACACACACATGGAGAACACATGCTACAGAGATGTGGGGTGTGGGTGGATAGTATAGCAGGTGAGTGGACCAAAAAAAAGATGAAAAGAATTGTGGCAAGAAAAAGAGGATGCTGAGCAAGAGAAAAGCATCTTCCAAAGAAGAAAGTCAGTGTGAAATTAGCTGAGTGTGGGAATCTCCACTGACCCACATCCTGCTGCAGAAGCAGCCACAGATGGAAGCAAAAAAAAAACAAAAAAACTTGGGCTCCAGACCAACAAACACACCCCAGAGAGTCTCAGACTCTGGACAGCAGCAGCAGCAGATCCAGTCTGTGTGGCCATCTGCTGCTAGAACTCCGGTTACCTTGTAGGAACTTGTGGAGGAAGTACGTACTTATGGGCCCAGCTGAGGGCTGAGCATCCAGGCTGCACATATGGCAGCAATGTGTCCACAAACCCCACCGCCCTCCTGACCCACACACACTGACGCCGGCTAGTCTTAGTGAGGTAACAACGGGGCTTCCTCCAATAGCTCTCGGTGTTGAGAGGTGGATGTGAGGCTCTCAAAAAGCTCCGGATCGGGTTGCATGACTTAGCTTGCCCAATGTAAACAGCACCCAGAAGACTGCAGTGTGGGGCGCACGTACGAGCACACACGCATTGAAAGAGGAGCGTCACTTTGATGAGGCGAGGGGGGGGTGGAGGGGGGGATTTTTCATTTGTCTTCTGAAACCTCTGTGGGTAGGTAAGAGTCATTTAACCGGCGCACACCTACGCAGGCGGTGAGTCAGAGGTGCTGGGGAGCGGGCCACAGGGGGACTGCACTCTGTCTGAACTGCCGCCAGTGTCAGATTTGGTGGGCACAAGAGGTGGCGCGGCAGGGGCGGGATGACTCAAGAGATACGGGAGACACACTTCACCTCTAACAATGCTCCACAGTGAGATGATATTCCGCTTTTCTCCTTGGGTCATATCTCGACTCTGCCTCCGCGGATCGACGCGAAAACACGCCGCCGAACGATCGTTTGATGCGCTTCGACGCTCTCCGGGCAGTTTTGAAATCCAACTCGGACGTCTTGCTAGGGGGACATTTTTCTGGTTTGCAGTGTGTAGGAGGCATCTATCATGCCGTAGCTCTGAGGCAATGAGATCACTGCGCCTGTCACCTTTCTGTGTGTTTGTGTAATATCATATTGGCCTCCTCAAAGTGTTTTAATGTTCGCAGCGTCACGCATGCGGCCCCTGACTAATGTGACATTCCTGAGCCATTAGTGACAGACATACAATACCGTCATCTAACCGAAAGAGAGGGCCGCTGTGTCTGCTGGCCTTGCAGTCTGCTCTTGAGTCAGAGTAATAATTTGATTTTCCTCTCACAGGAAATAATGTTATGCTGACCCAATTACGGAGGAAAAGGGGGATTGCCATTCATTTTAATTCCTCACATGTGTTATTCCCATGGAAGGAATTAATGCCTCCTTCTAATAAATGGAAACAATAAAAAGAGCTTTGGTTGTTGCTTCATGGATTCTGCCGAACCTCTGTGTATACAAAAGCTGATGTTTGATGGTTTGCAGCCCGAGCAATGCTGACATCTTGGAAAACAGAGAAGTCATGACTCTTTCTAAACAATCGCCCGGCACAAAGTTATAAGAGAGGTCTTGCATGTGTGCAGTGTAAACTCCACTCTTCTTCATTTGAGCAATAGGAGGCATTGCTCAAATGAAGCCCTTTCCAATACATAGCACTAACATCTCTGACAGCTGCAATTACAGCTTTCTCCTTTTGACCGCTCCGCTCTGTGGCTGTGTTTGCGGTGATGTTTGGGACGCAGGAAGTGGCCTGTCACCCTTGTATAAACACAGCACTTCCAAAAAAAAAAAAACTAAAGTGCTGATATGAAGCATCTGGGTGCGGCTACAGCTGTTTGTGTGTACACGGACGTGAGTGGATCTCTCTGTCAGGGAACTGTAGGGTGGCATGTTGGGAAAGAGAGAGTGTCCAGTATATTTGTGAAATCAGAGCTGGCTGGGGGTTCAGGGCTGAATCACTGGAGCATCGAGGTTTGAGCCAAGGAGGTTAAGTCACTGGGTTAAAGTTACAAGCTGCGGAGTGAGACTTCACTGCCAACCTCCCGTACTTTTGTCGCCTAAAAGCACCCTTAATAACCATTTTACCTCAAGATAAGTGTTGGAAAAATGACTTTAAACGCACCGTGAATGATTGTTCACGTCTGAGGGAACATTCTGGCTGAGGCGGAGATGTTGACAGAAGATGCTCGGAGCGTGAACCACTTTCATGACAATTGTTTGATGACAACTGTTGACAAATGAATTCCACTCGCAAAATACGTGATGTCAGTTTCAGAGCTTTTCCCAGATCCCAGGTCTCCAGGCTGCCTAAAATTTCCAAGCAGGTCTTGGGAAGGGGGCTCCAACATCATTTGCTTCAGAGGAGAGGGTGAACTAGGGATAAAAAGAGGATAACCAGGAGGAGGAAAAGGGCAAAGCCACATGGGAGAAGAGACTGAGGGATAGAGACTGGACACTGGGGTCGGAGGAGGAGGGAGGAGGTGGGTGGTTTGGGAGAGGGGAGGGGGGGGGGGGGGGGGGGGGCGCTTTCTGGTGAAGAATGAGTGTTTCTGTTCGTGGGCCGTTTATCAAATCAGTAGGGAGTAGAATTTGCTGAGGAATGCCACATGTTGCAATGCAGACTTGATCAATGACATGGGTGCTGTGAGGGCAGAGAGACACGCTGTCTGTGGAGGCTTTTCCTCTCCACAGTTCTGGACGGTTTCAGCATTTTATTGTCCTGACGAGCACACCGACATGGATGCTTCTGCGTGCACAAAGAGCTCAGATCCCTGGACAAATAAACCAGTTTTACCCAAGGACAGGATATGGCCTCTAGGAGGGGGTACACGCCATTTCCTGCCCACCTCCGCACTCCTGCTGTCCCTCTTCAATGGTGTGTGTGTATGTGTGTGTTTTGTGGCCGGTGCCGTGTTTCCTCCTAAACACAGACCCTCAGTGTCCCACAGGGTCAGAGGGTAGAGGATGAGCCATAAAGGGACAGGAGGGTAAACAGATGAGATATGCTGTGTGTAACACAGGTTTCCAAACCTTGTGCCCATCCAGAGCCAGAGCAAACGACACTCTTCTGTTCACTCGCAAAAAAACAACGGAGAGAGCGAGCTGTCGGTGTAACATGGGTCAAATCAGTCTGTTACTGGTTTTAATACGAAAAGTAGGTTACAGGTTTGCAGATGGCACTAATCTATTCACAGCTTTTTTCAGTCTATTAACATGCTGCCCACATTGTCTGTGCTGTACAGTTCATACACAAGGACAGATTTGACAAAAACTTGTTTTGTACTTCCACTCCATTTAAATACTTTATTTCTCATTAAGGAGCAATTCAAAGCATGTTGAGCTGATGTACATCAGCTTAAAAGTGAGGATAAAGAGAAGGCCAACTGTCAGTAGGACTCAAACTGTGGTTTCTGGAGGAATCTGGTGTCTGAATGAATTAAAGGCTGAGCACCAGAGCTATTAGTTTCCAGGGTGAGAAGTGAAATATGGATTCACACTCAGACAAGATGGATAGTATCAATATGCAGAGTTTCTGGTGAATGTCATGAAATGGGTAAGATGATGGATGGATGGTGGTTCTAAAAACAGTCTGGGTTAATAAAATGTTAGGTCACTACGTCTGAATGCAACAAGATTACAGCTAGAGGAGGTTTGTTTTTTATACTGTTTTGCTGCAGTTTCTCAATTAAAAAATCTAAACACTTTTTTCACCATTACACCTGAGAGACTCCATGTCACACTGACCTCAGGCTCCAACCTCACACAGTCTGGTCCTACAGGCTCCTGCCATCTGGTACAATTACACTTCATCTGATTGATGTTACATAATGTGAATGAAAAGGGAGATAGTGCACAGCAGGAGACGGTTTATACACTGACACAGTAATTTATCTGTTACATATTTCTCCAAATGCGCTGTGCGTCTACGTTTATAGATTTAACGTGTTAAGTTTCCCAGTTTGTTTTAATAGCCGATGTGTGTTACAGCCTCGAAATCATTTTGTGTTGTTCTACCCTGCAGCGGCATGACCTCCCAGCCTTGCTACGCCCACATTTGTTGCACAGAGCAAAAGTGATTGTGGCTGCAGCGGTGGTAATGTGACCGTGGCTTAACACACTTCATTTCACTGATTAGCACACATTTATCCAGAGCGCGGGGACAAGTCTGTAAACGACAGGGATTACTGGGCGGGAAATCCCGCTGGTCCTGACTTACTTAACGGTGAATAGAGCAACGTTTGCATCTCCTGCACATGCAGTTTTTTTTTTGTCCCCGCCTTGGAGAGAAGTTCTTAAAAAGAAGAAATCAGCTGAACCGCGAG
Organism: Karalla daura; assembly: GCA_029224185.1. Taxonomy (NCBI): domain Eukaryota; kingdom Metazoa; phylum Chordata; class Actinopteri; order Chaetodontiformes; family Leiognathidae; genus Karalla; species Karalla daura. Next base: position 6,926,684 of record CM055193.1, on the reverse strand, counting down.
AGAATCGATCTCCCTCGAACGTGATGCAAGAAAAGGAGCGTCTGTGCACGAACCACACACAGACTATGCCAGGCGGCGGCCAGCAAGTCGTAACACGAGGGAGCACGAGAGTCCTGACAGAGAGTGGGATGTGTGGAGAAAACGCACCGAGGGGGATGGTGCTAAGAAAGCAGGTGTCAGAGTGGATATGAAAGAATGAAGCGACAGTGCATTACAATAATAGGAGGGGGAGAGAGGGTATCAAAATAGGAAGACTGCTGGCTTGTTTTTCTTGGACCCCTGCACGAGTCTGTGTTACACTTGGCAGCCGAAAGTAGAAAATCGCCTGCGCTGATTCATCTCTCCCCCTCTTTCTTCTTTCCATCTTGCCTCATGTTGTGTCAGTCTCTCCCTCTTATTTAACCACAGGTATTCAGGTATTTTCCCCCCAGGGTGCTGCTGGTGGTGCTGAGAGGTGCAAGGTGCACTTTTGTCCTCCTGTCAGGGCCTGTGTGGGCCCAGGGGGGCGCCGACCGAGGGACCGGGACAGTTCTATTGTCCCGACGCATTCCTGTCAATGAGGGATATGGTGGGGAGGGGGGCCAAGACGGGTGGAGATCAGTCTTTGAGTTGGGGATCTAGAGTTTGTGTGTGTGTGTGTGTGATTGCCTCCCCTCTCCAGCCCCTCCTCCTCCTCCTCCTCCTCCTCCCGTCTTGTCCCGTCCTATCCTGTCCCTTGAGGAGCCGCAGGGCAGGCGAATGCACCTGCCTGAAATCCACACCCCAGGGCCAGACGCCTATCTCCCCCATCTCCAAGGTTTTACAGAAACGCCGCATGTGCCACACACACCGGTGTCCAGTTACACGACAAGAAAATCTGAGCGCAGACGGACATCATTCGACCTCCCGCTCAGATCTGGATTGATGTGGACCTGGCCATTCACCTGGCCACACAAGCATGTGATTTATTTTCTTTTGTTGTCGTTTCTTCTTAACTGAATGACTCCATTGGAACTATTTGCCCCCCCCCCCCCCCCCCGCAACACACACTGCTTTTTTTCAACAGAGGGACCGGCCACATGATCCACACAGATCATGGAGCCACTGTGCACAGAGAAAAAAAACAATAATTAATCACATCCAGGGACACTTTTTTCCTTTTCACTCTGTCACACACACTTTTTCATCATGGTAACCAAATCTCCACAGAGAGCAGGGGGACACGTTGCGTGCCTGCCGCTCGGTTCCTGCGCCCCCTCACCTCTCACAGAACGATTGTGTTACTCCTCCTGCCACAGAGTGGAGCTTTGCCATGTTGTCTCTGGCATAACAAGAAGCGGCCCCGGTTTGTCACGGCCAGCAGATTCACATTGCATGAGAGGCTCGTTGGCTTAGCGTTGCATGTCAGAACACATGGTCAGGCTGATGAGCGAGCTCTTGTGTATGTGTGTGTGTGTGTGTGTGTGTGTGTGTGTGTGTGTAACTAGACCCTCTTGTGCAAGTAGGGACAGGTGTGTCACCACCTGACCACACCCCCAGGCCACACGGCACCTCCTGTCCCTAACACCTGTCCCCTTCGTCTGTGCAGAGACCTGTGTACCCCTCCTCTCTCTCTCTTTCTCTCTGTCACACACACACAGTGGATGAGGTTTGTCTGGGAGGAAGGCAGGTTGCTGGGCTGTGACTGGGGGGACTGGGCCGGGCTGTGCATGAGGGGATCAGATCAGGTGGTCTCGTAGCCGGTTTGTCTTGAGTGTCCACACAGCTGTCCCCCTGAAACCAGAACTCCGTCGTAGCTTCCTGTGTCCCTGTCCGTCCTCCATCACGGTGTCCGGGCTGCACATACGCTGCGACTGAAGCAAGCTGTTGGAGAGAGTCCTCAGGTCATTGCTTCCCTGTGGCAACAGATGGGGACGCATCGAAACAACAGCCCATACACAGTTTTATCTTCTTTTTTTGTAAGGATTGTGACGAGGATGTAACTCACCTGTGTCACTGCAGAGCACTGGAGGAAGCAACATTCATGATAAGATTTCACAGAATAGATTAGTACAAAAACATAACTTTTAACACCTAAATTTCTGTATAAAAGTATAAAGGTTCTTCAAATCAGGTTCAAATCAATCTGTTTACTTATCATTAAAGCATGCATCCAAATCTGTGTCCTTTCTATCTGGATTTTAAATGCTCTTTTTGCATCTTGGTGGATTTTCCTCCAGGCTCTCCACCTACAATCCAAAAACATGCATGTGTAGGTCAATTGGAGACTTGCCCGTAGGTGTGAGTGTGAGAGCCCTGTGATGGATGGATGATCGGTGCAGGGTGTATTCCCTGCCTTCGCCTTATACATACTGGACAAAGACACCAGCAGACGTCTGCAATAGTCAGTACATTCACCTGACACTTAAAAAAAATGAATTGTGGCATTAATATGTCTATAACTGGACACTAAAGCGCATGTTCAGCTCAACAAATACTGGACCTCTCTGCTCCCAATAAAATAACAAGATAGGAGGTTCGAAACTGATTTTCTTGAGCATGTAAATGCTTTAATCTGACTGAAACTGGAGAATGCATGTATGCATATTCCACAACGCCTTTGCTTGCAGAATTATGACGAGACACCCATGCTATGCTATGAGTAATAGCTGAACTTTGGTTCAAACCTCTCATCTGATGGCGTTTTAACAACTTTAATATCTTTGATTGTTCTGGTTGAAAATGGAGGTTAAGTTGAGAATGAGCCTCTAAACAAGACTTTAAGTGACATTTGGGATTGGACATCTGTTACGTAAACTGGATACACAGAAAGAGACACCAGCAGTTACGTCCTGAGGCTCTGTCGCTGTCAGACCAAACACCGTGACAGGTTTAGACACTGCCGTCAAATTAATCCTAAAGAGGAGTTAATCCCTGCTCTCAACTGAAAATGATGAGGCTGTTCTGCCAGTTTTATACTTTTTAAGTCCAAAAAAAGTGACAATGCATCTTGACTGAAGATGATAAGGTGACTCAGAAGGTTGTTGTTTTAAATCTCTATTGGGGCTTATCAGTGTATATTTCTTTCTATTAGGTCACCTGGAGACTCTTAATTGTGTCTAGGTGTGGGTGTGAGAGTGAATGGTGTCTATGAAGGACACCATTCAATATGATGTGGGTGTGATTATGGGTACATGTCTTGACTGAGCTTTAAAATGTGTTGCCTTTCTTTTCTAGTGATGTTATTGCATCCTCAGATCGAAGAGGAAGACGGTGAGTAAACCATTATCGTGGAGGCGCAAATGATGGTCAGGACTTAAGAAACAAGGAAACGCGTTCTCCTTCAGGGATTTGTGTGTGTTTGTGCGTGTGCATGTGTGAGAGACAGCGAGAGAAAGGGAGGGAGAGGTCAAAGCAGCCTGAAGGCCATTGTAAATTCCTCGCTGGCTCAACCAAAGACATTCTTCTCTCCTGTTTTTCTTTCTAATCTCTATGCTCAGATTACCAGCTAGAGGGCCCGACCAGATGAGAGGAGCCCAGGGTGGCATGCATGCACGCACATGTGCCCAAACAAGCACAAACACACACACATGTGCACCGGCTCCTCAGACCTGCCACCGTACAGCACGCAGTTCCCTGGATGCTACAGCGCGTTCACGTAAGATATCAGTTCCACCTGGTGCGTCTGTCTCCACTGAAGCTCAATTAGGTGACACGCAAATGAAATAAAAACACATCGGCACGCTGAAGTCATTACCTGAGAGCTTGTTTTTTCTTAAAGCCGAGGAAAACAACCCCTGTGGAGAATACTGAGAGGATTCCCACATGACAGATCCCCAAACACACACACACACACACACCAAATGCAGTATTTTAAACTCTTTCTGCAAAGTCTTTCCAGATGTGCCTTGAAACCTTTTCACAGCAATGATTTGATTAGTCAGTGGCAAAAAAAATAAATGAAGAACCTGGTACAGTTAATTTCTGTATTTGCAAAGTCAGCAAAGTGGTGCTGCCTCGGTGCCAAAATGTGATGTGGGCAGAAAATCAATTTCAAACCAAAATATTATCTGTCGTAACACACTGCTGTCAACATAAGCGCAGGGAGGGAAAGAAAACGTTCTTGCATAATCTACGTCAGGTTGCAAATGAAGCTGCTGTCACTTTATTTTTCCCTCTGGGACGTTCCCTCCAGGAAATTCCACGTTCCCTCCAGAAAAGTCCACAATCCAAACTGAAAACTCAAAGTTATAAAGTAATCTAATAGACCCAATATCTAAAGCAACCAATGTGGCTATCCTTAAGTCAACTAAGGGTCGGGTGGATGGTGATGATGAATGATGATGACTGGATTATTGGAGGTTTGTATCCCTTCGTCCTTCTGTATGTGAGCACCAGTAGATCCAAGTGACACTAGTGGGTATAAAGCAAGTAAACTGATGGATGAATGGATGACAGACTCAGGGTGGTTTGGTGCACAATGCTGCAGCCTCACAGTGAGAAGATCGCTGTTTTTAACCATCATCTGGGGCCTTTCTGTGCAGAGTTTAAATGTGTTACCTGGAGATAAGGTCATAGAGAGGCCTGTCATTTTATGCCCAGCTCACCTTGGAACTAAGTACTAGGAAACAATAGATATGATGGTTAAAAGTACATCTTGTATGTATCCATATCCATTATCTTACCTGCTGTATACCCAGCAGTGTGGTGAGGGTCTGCTATCTCCAGCTCAAAGAGCTCAAAAAGAACGATGGCAGGGAACACATCCTGAACAGGTCACACACATCATTCACTCTCACGCAATTTAGTGTTCAATCAGCCTGAACATGTATGTTACATGCACAGGGAGAACATGCAAACACCACACAGATAAGCACTCAGTCCATCTGGGATTAAAACCGGGGGCATTCGTAGTGGGACCAATCATCTATATCTTCAAATCAACTTCCAGAACTTTTAATCCAACTTTATCCTTTTTTGTGACACTGCAGTTTTCTATGATATTTCAAATGGCAACAGTTTAGTTGGTGACTTCCTCTCTCCGCAGAAAAACTGCAGACTTTCTCCCACCACTGATCCACGCATTCACACACCCACAGATCCAAAACAGCTGGGTAAATCTTGATCCTTGTCCTGGTGACGGCAGACATGGGGCTGACGGCTTACTGCAGGCCCAGTAAGGTGCTCCACATAGGGGGGCGGGGGGGTGCTAGGACCACCTGTCACCCCCCCGGAGCCATCAGTCAGACCAGCCTGAAATCACTGGAGGTCTCTGTGGTCTCTTTGATTTTCCACTGTTGTTATACCATTACAGTAAAACACCCAGCAGCCTTCATCTCTGAGCAGATGGCATGGTTGAAATGCAACAACAGGTTGTGTTCATTTACTTTTCGCCCATCTGTAACTGTAGCATTTTGCCATCACTGTTGTAATTAGGGTGTCTCAGGTTTGCTCGATGAATGTGGCATGACACTCCTCTGCTTTTCTCTCCCTTCCCCCGAAAATTGACCTGAGCCGCAGAGCATAAAGACACACAACTATCAACCTCAAAATAACACCTTACATCAAGGGAAAACGGGGAGTGGGGGGGAGTGCAGAAACAGGGGGTGGCAGAGGAGATAAAGTCTGTGCTATTTAGGTTTAGCTAAGCCGCTCGGCCAAACCAGCATGAGTCCTCACACCTCAACAGGTGTGAAGGGAGAAGAAAGAGGGAAAGGGAGTGACTGATGAAAAGAATTGAGGGAAGGGGGAGAAAAAAAAAGAGAGTCTGAGCACCTGTTTTGGACTGCCATGCCTTCCTCTTTTGCGGGCCGGGGCTTGCACCACCCCGCCCAAAACAACACATTCATGTCTCACTGCCCGTTCAACTATGCGAAGTGGTGCCGGGTCAATTTGCAGATGGTAGAGATAAACTGAAATGGAGAGACAGGAAAAGGAGAGGTAATTGCACTCAGCGATTACTGATGGTTAATGCACGGTATCAAACTCAACTTCATTTGGAGACTAAGCGATAGGAACGGTTATTAATGTGCTGAGCTGATAATAATGATAACCATAATAATATGACACATCTTCAAAGCAGAGATTTCAATGAAGATTTACTTATTTCGAATGCATGAAGTGCAAATGGAATAACTGTTTATTCCAGCATGAGGAGCAGGTGCTATTTTAGTTATTTCAGAGTTATTCTAACATTATTCTGTACAGCCAAACATGCACAGCCTGGTCACCCGATCTGACCACTGCCAGGCACCACAGTAAAAGGCATGTCAGGCCTCTGGAGGCTCCTTGCACCTCCTCTTAATGCCCCCACCTTAAATCTACACACACACACACACACACACACACACAATGACAGCATGCCTGCAGAGCTCAGTGTGGCTCATTAACCTCCTGGTGGGGGTGTGGGGGGGCCGGTGGGGGTCAGGGGCATCAAAGTGGCAGGATCACTGCAGACTCACCCAGCAATCCTACCATGGGGGTCTGGAGCCGCAGCGTCTCACCCCCTAATGAGAGGCCATGACATGCACACATCCACACACAGTTTGACCCCCGAGGACCAGCTGGAAAAGAGAGTCTGACATGCCTGTCCCAACCCCAGCCGCCACCACCACCACCACCACCACCCCTTTCCATCACCTCCCCCATTCCTCCCCCCAAAATCCACAAATTCCAGCCAGCAGTGGCTCGCAGTCACCACTGGTTGGGTCATGTCTCACCTCCAGCACGTACCTAAATTCAGAGAGGGGAAAGGCCGGAGGAGGTGAAGAAGATGAGATGAGGCTGGAAAGCCAGGAGCACACAACAAACACGGATGTAATGGGTTGTTAACTTTTGTCACCAATAAAACATCATCTTTAGCAGTGCACACAATGTCTTGGACTGTTGAAACACAGGCACACACAATGCCTGGAAATCTTGAGGACAAACAACCAGACGGTTTGCTACTTAAATTGACAAAAATACAGTAAACAAACAAAGCAAATAGCTAAACCGACCTAGATGATTGATTTATTTCTGATCAGAGAGCCTAAAGAGCACTGTTTTCTCACTAGGTCACTGTCAATACATTTAATCTTCACAGCTTTACATCTTTAAAGGATCTTACAGTTTTACAGCACTAAAATAAACAACACTTTTGTCTAAAACACTGTGGTTTTGATTGTGTCTTCCTTGTATGTTTGTCAATTGCTGCTGTGACTTCTTGCCGCTCTTGCGAAGCCCAAAAGACACCAAACGCGCCGATCTGTCAATCGACACGACTGATGGGAAGAGCACTCACAGAGGCATGTGAGAGAGACAGGGTGTGAGTCAGGAGAGAGGGGAGGAAAGGAAAAGGAGGGGAGGGATGGAGGGGGGTGGAGGGGGCGGGTGGTGGAGGGGGCCGAGGAGCTCTCTGCCAGAAAGGCAAGTGCAGCAGCAGCAGTAGGGTGAAGGAGGGGTGCAGGGTCGAGGGAAGAGGCACCTTGCAACAGCTGGTCTCAATTATCCATGGAGGGGCTGCTGAGTGTACGGGAGCATGTGTGTGTTTGCAAGTGTGTGTGTGTGTGTGTGTGTGTGTGTGAGTGTGTAAGGTTGAGGCATCGCAGGGGGAGGGCTGAGACCACTGGCGCCAGGAGGGGAGCAACAGGTCAGGGAGGATGAAGATTATAAAAATACTAGCAGGCAGTTGGCCTTGGTCCTGCCGGCGCACAGTGTGAGTGTGTGTGTGGTGGATATTCCTCGCCTGCCATGGTTTCACAGGATGTGGAAGTGTGTGTGTGTGTATGTGTGTGTGTGTGTGTGTGTGTGTGTGTGTGCCCACGGTACATCATGGCTGTGTGTTTCTCCTGACATCCTGTGAGATAACCTTCGTGATTGAATAACAAGGACTCATCTCACATTTTTATCAATAATTTGTGCGGGAGTAATATGATAAACTACATAATAAATAAACAACATTGTTCATTGATTTCTTGATTCATTGATTGAAAAAGAGTTTAGAAAAAGTCAATTATTGCAGTAAAAATCTTGGCATTCAGAGAAAAATGAAAAGTTACAAGAAATACCCCGTAAAAGTTACTTTTTGTTGCAAGTGGAAAATGAACTCAATTATTCTTGAATATGAGACAATAAATGTGCGTTGTTGGTGTTTTATCGTGACGCTACAGCAACTGGACCAACAGCATGTTGGGATTTGTGACTGTCTGACGCCCTTTGGTGTTTAACAAGTGTAATTACAAGCAGAAGAGCGCAGAACAAGCGCTGCTCTGAAACCTCACACTTTGTGCATGCTGCTGACTGCACTGGACTCACGCAGGTTCAATACAACTCACATCTTGAGTAACCAGATTAAGCCGACTACTATCATCATACCTTGGCTTTGCTCTAACATTTTTTTTTCACTTACTCAGGCTGAACTCAATCAGAATTGACAGATATTTGCACAGACTAAAACTTTACCGTGAATAGCAGAATGAATCTTTCAGTGGCCATCTGTACCAAGATTGGAGCAGAAGAAGAAAAACAGATTTTATGCCGCATTTAAATTGTTTAAACAGAAACATGCTGTTGGCATACTACTCCACATTTGGCATTTGATTAATGAACCTTTTCATTGGTATTGTTAAGTCTCTTAATATTTTTGTAAATTATTAATTTTAAATGTGTTTATACATCTGATTTCGTATCGATTAGACGCCTCTTTATATGTCAATTCATTTAGGGAAGCGCCGTAACGTATTTGCAATACGTGTTTGAGAGAGAGCTCTATTTGCGTGAATGTGATACATGATTTCAACACTAGATGGGAGTAAATCCTACACAATGACCAACAGCAACATAACAAAGGTAAAATAGGTGAAGACCAGGAACTAAGAACCAGCAACCTAGAACCAGGAACCGAGAACCAGGAACCAAGAACCAAGAACCAGGAACCAGAAACCAGGAACCAAGAACAGGGAACTAAGAACCAGGAACCAGGAACTAAAAACCAAGAACCAGGAACCAAGAACCAGGAACTAAGAACCAAGAACCAGGAACCAAGAACCAGGAACCAGAAACCAGGAACCAGGAACCAGAAACCAAGAACCAGAAACCAGGAACCAGGAACCATGAACCAAGAACCAGGAACTAATAACCAAGAACCAGGAACCAGGAACCGAGAACCAGGAACCAAAAACCAAGAACCAAGAACCAAGAACCCGGAACCAAGAACCAGGAACCAGAAACCAGGAACCAAGAACAGGGAACTAAGAACCAGGAACCAGGAACCAAGAACCAGGAACCAGGAACCAAGAACCAGGAACCAAGAACCAGGAACCAGGAACCAGAAACCAAGAACCAGAAACCAGGAACCAGGAACCATGAACCAAGAACCAGGAACTAATAACCAAGAACCAGGAACCAGGAACTGAGAACCAGGAACCAAGAACCAAGAACCAAGAACCAAGAACCAAGAACCAGGAACCAGAAACCAGGAACCAAGAACAGGGAACTAAGAACCAGGAACCAGGAACCAAGAACCAGGAACCAGGAACCAAGAACCAAGAACCAAGAACCAAGAACCAGGAACCAGAAACCAGGAACCAAGAACCAGGAACCAGGAACCAGGAACCAAGAACCAGAAACCAGGAACCAAGAACCAGGAACCAAGAACCCGGAACCAAGAACCAGGAACCAGAAACCAGGAACCAAGAACAGGGAACTAAGAACCAGGAACCAGGAACCAGGAACCAAGAACCAGGAACCAAGAACCAGGAACCAGAAACCAGGAACCAGAAACCAGGGACTGAGAACCGAGAACCAAGAACCAGGAACCAGAAACCAGGAACCAAGAACAGGGAACTAAGAACCAGGAACCAGGAACCAGGAACCAAGAACCAGGAACCAAGAACCAGGAACCAGAAACCAGGAACCAGAAACCAGGGACTGAGAACCGAGAACCAAGAACCAGGAACCAAGAACCAGGAACCAGGAACCGAGAACAGGGAACCAAGAACCAAGAACCAAGAACCAAGAACCAAGAACCAAGAACCAGGAACCAGAAACCAGGAACCAAGAACAGGGAACTAAGAACCAGGAACCAGGAACCAGGAACCAAGAACCAGGAACCAGGAACCAAGAACAGGGAACCAAGAACCAGGAACCAGAAACCAGGAACCAAGAACCAGAAACCAGGAACCAGGAACCAAGAACCAGAAACCAGGAACCAAGAACCAGGAACCAAGAACCAAGAACCAAGAACCAAGAACCAGGAACCAGGAACCAGGAACCCGGAACCAAGAACAAGGAACTAAGAACCAGGAACAAGGAACCAGGAACCAGGAACCAGGAACCAAGAACCAGGAACCAGGAACCAGGAACCCGGAACCAAGAACAAGGAACTAAGAACCAGGAACCAGGAACCAGGAACCAGGAACCAGGAACCAAGAACCAGGAACCAGGAACCAGGAACCAGGAACCAGGAACCAGGAACCAAGAACAAGGAACCAGGAACAAGGAACTAAGAACCAGGAACTGAGAACCGAGAACCAGGAACCAGGAACCAGGAACCCGGAACCAAGAACAAGGAACTAAGAACCAGGAACCAGGAACCAAGAACAAGGAACCAGGAACCAAGAACCAGGAACCAAGAACCAGGAACTGAGAACCAAGAACCAAGAACCAAAAACCAGGAACCAGGAACTAAGAACCAGGAACCAAGAACCAGGAACCAAGAACCAGGAACTAAGAACCAGGAACCAGGAACCCAGAACCAAGAACAAGGAACCAAGAACCAGGAACCAGGAACCAGGAACCAGGAACCAGAAACCAGGAACCAAGAACAGGGAACTAAGAACCAGGAACCAAGAACCAGGAACCAGGAACCAAGAACAGGGAACTCAGAACCAGGAACCAGGAACCAAGAACCAGGAACCAGGAACCAGGAACCCAGAACCAAGAACAAGGAGCCAAGAACCAGGAACCAGGAACCCAGAACCAAGAACAAGGAGCCAAGAACCAGGAACAGGGGACTAAGAACCAGGAACCAGGAACCAAGAACCAGGAACCAAGAACCAGGAACCAGAAACCAGGAACCAAGAACCAGAAACCAGGAACCAGGAACCAAGAACCAGAAACCAGGAACCAAGAAGCAGGAACCAAGAACCCGGAACCAAGAACCAGGAACCAGAAACCAGGAACCAAGAACAGGGAACTAAGAACCAGGAACCAGGAACCAGGAACCAAGAACCAGGAACCAAGAACCAGGAACCAGAAACCAGGAACCAGAAACCAGGAACTGAGAACCGAGAACCAAGAACCAAGAACCAAGAACCAGGAACCAGGAACCAGGAACCGAGAACCAGGAACCAAGAACCAAGAACCAAGAACCAAGAACCAGGAACCAGAAACCAGGAACCAAGAACAGGGAACTAAGAACCAGGAACCAGGAACCAAGAACCAGGAACCAGGAACCAAGAACAGGGAACCAAGAACCAGGAACCAGGAACCAGAAACCAGGAACCAAGAACCAGAAACCAGGAACCAGGAACCAGGAACCAAGAACCAGAAACCAGGAACCAAGAACCAGGAACCAAGAACCAAGAACCAAGAACCAGGAACCAGGAACCAGGAACCCGGAACCAAGAACAAGGAACTAAGAACCAGGAACCAGGAACCAGGAACCAGGAACCAGGAACCAAGAACCAGGAACCAGGAACCCGGAACCAAGAACAAGGAACTAAGAACCAGGAACCAGGAACCAGGAACCAGGAACCAGGAACCAAGAACCAGGAACCAGGAACCAGGAACCAGGAACAAGGAACCAAGAACAAGGAACTAAGAACCAGGAACTGAGAACCGAGAACCAGGAACCAGGAACCAGGAACCCGGAACCAAGAACAAGGAACTAAGAACCAGGAACCAGGAACCAAGAACAAGGAACCAGGAACCAAGAACCAGGAACGAAGAACCAGGAACTGAGAACCAAGAACCAAGAACCAAGAACCAAAAACCAGGAACCAGGAATTAAGAACCAGGAACCAAGAACCAGGAACTAAGAACCAGGAACCAGGAACCCAGAACCAAGAACAAGGAACCAAGAACCAGGAACCAGGAACCAAGAACAAGGAACTAAGAACCAGGAACTGAGAACCGAGAACCAAGAACCAGGAACCAGGAACCAGGAACCAGGAACCCGGAACCAAGAACCAAGAACCAAGAACCAGGAACCAGGAACCAGAAACCAGGAACCAAGAACAGGGAACTAAGAACCAGGAACCAAGAACCAGGAACCAGGAACCAAGAACAGGGAACTAAGAACCAGGAACCAGGAACCAAGAACCAGGAACCAGGAACCAGCAACCCAGAACCAAGAACAAGGAGCCAAGAACCAGGAACCAGGAACCCAGAACCAAGAACAAGGAGCCAAGAACCAGGAACAGGGGACTAAGAACCAGGAACCAGGAACCAAGAACCAGGAACCAAGAACCAGGAACCAGAAACCAGGAACCAAGAACCAGGAACCAAGAACCAGGAACTGAGAACCGAGAACCAAGAACCAAGAACCAGGAACCAGGAACTAAGAACCAGGAACCAAGAACCAAGAACCAAGAACCAGGAACCAGGAACTGAGAACCAGGAACCAAGAACCAAGAACTAGGAACCAGGAACTAAGAACCAGGAACTACGAACCAGGAACCAAGAACCAAGAACCAGGAACCAGGAACCCGGAACCAGGAACCAGGAACCAGGAACCAAGAGCCAGGAACCATGAACCAGGAACCAGGAACCCGGAACCAAGAACAAGGAACCAAGAACCAGGAACCAGGAACCAGGAACCAAGAACCCAGAACCAAGAACAAGGAGCCAAGAACCAGGAACAGGGGACTAAGAACCAGGAACCAGGAACCAAGAACCAGGAACCAAGAACCAGGAACCAGAAACCAGGAACCAAGAACCAGGAACCAAGAACCAGGAACCAAGAACCAGGAACTGAGAACCGAGAACCAAGAACCAAGAACCAGGAACCAGGAACTAAGAACCAGGAACCAAGAACCAAGAACCAAGAACCAGGAACCAGGAACCCGGAACCAAGAACCAGGAACTAAGAACCAGGAACTGAGAACCAGGAACTAAGAACCAGGAACCAGGAACCAGGAACTAAGAACCAGGAACTGAGAACCGAGAACCAGGAACCAGGAACCAGGAACCCGGAACCAAGAACAAGGAACTAAGAACCAGGAACCAGGAACCAAGAACAAGGAACCAGGAACCAAGAACCAGGAACCAAGAACCAGGAACTGAGAACCAAGAACCAAGAACCAAAAACCAGGAACCAGGAACTAAGAACCAGGAACCAAGAACCAGGAACCAAGAACCAGGAACTAAGAACCAGGAACCAGGAACCCAGAACCAAGAACAAGGAACCAAGAACCAGGAACCAGGAACCAGGAACCAGGAACCAGAAACCAGGAACCAAGAACAGGGAACTAAGAACCAGGAACCAAGAACCAGGAACCAGGAACCAAGAACAGGGAACTCAGAACCAGGAACCAGGAACCAAGAACCAGGAACCAGGAACCAGGAACCCAGAACCAAGAACAAGGAGCCAAGAACCAGGAACCAGGAACCCAGAACCAAGAACAAGGAGCCAAGAACCAGGAACAGGGGACTAAGAACCAGGAACCAGGAACCAAGAACCAGGAACCAAGAACCAGGAACCAGAAACCAGGAACCAAGAACCAGAAACCAGGAACCAGGAACCAAGAACCAGAAACCAGGAACCAAGAAGCAGGAACCAAGAACCCGGAACCAAGAACCAGGAACCAGAAACCAGGAACCAAGAACAGGGAACTAAGAACCAGGAACCAGGAACCAGGAACCAAGAACCAGGAACCAAGAACCAGGAACCAGAAACCAGGAACCAGAAACCAGGAACTGAGAACCGAGAACCAAGAACCAAGAACCAAGAACCAGGAACCAGGAACCAGGAACCGAGAACCAGGAACCAAGAACCAAGAACCAAGAACCAAGAACCAGGAGCCAGAAACCAGGAACCAAGAACAGGGAACTAAGAACCAGGAACCAGGAACCAAGAACCAGGAACCAGGAACCAAGAACAGGGAACCAAGAACCAGGAACCAGGAACCAGAAACCAGGAACCAAGAACCAGAAACCAGGAACCAGGAACCAGGAACCAAGAACCAGAAACCAGGAACCAAGAACCAGGAACCAAGAACCAAGAACCAAGAACCAGGAACCAGGAACCAGGAACCCGGAACCAAGAACAAGGAACTAAGAACCAGGAACCAGGAACCAGGAACCAGGAACCAGGAACCAAGAACCAGGAACCAGGAACCCGGAACCAAGAACAAGGAACTAAGAACCAGGAACCAGGAACCAGGAACCAGGAACCAGGAACCAAGAACCAGGAACCAGGAACCAGGAACCAGGAACAAGGAACCAAGAACAAGGAACTAAGAACCAGGAACTGAGAACCGAGAACCAGGAACCAGGAACCAGGAACCCGGAACCAAGAACAAGGAACTAAGAACCAGGAACCAGGAACCAAGAACAAGGAACCAGGAACCAAGAACCAGGAACGAAGAACCAGGAACTGAGAACCAAGAACCAAGAACCAAGAACCAAAAACCAGGAACCAGGAATTAAGAACCAGGAACCAAGAACCAGGAACTAAGAACCAGGAACCAGGAACCCAGAACCAAGAACAAGGAACCAAGAACCAGGAACCAGGAACCAAGAACAAGGAACTAAGAACCAGGAACTGAGAACCGAGAACCAAGAACCAGGAACCAGGAACCAGGAACCAGGAACCCGGAACCAAGAACCAAGAACCAAGAACCAGGAACCAGGAACCAGAAACCAGGAACCAAGAACAGGGAACTAAGAACCAGGAACCAAGAACCAGGAACCAGGAACCAAGAACAGGGAACTAAGAACCAGGAACCAGGAACCAAGAACCAGGAACCAGGAACCAGCAACCCAGAACCAAGAACAAGGAGCCAAGAACCAGGAACCAGGAACCCAGAACCAAGAACAAGGAGCCAAGAACCAGGAACAGGGGACTAAGAACCAGGAACCAGGAACCAAGAACCAGGAACCAAGAACCAGGAACCAGAAACCAGGAACCAAGAACCAGGAACCAAGAACCAGGAACTGAGAACCGAGAACCAAGAACCAAGAACCAGGAACCAGGAACTAAGAACCAGGAACCAAGAACCAAGAACCAAGAACCAGGAACCAGGAACTGAGAACCAGGAACCAAGAACCAAGAACTAGGAACCAGGAACTAAGAACCAGGAACTACGAACCAGGAACCAAGAACCAAGAACCAGGAACCAGGAACCCGGAACCAGGAACCAGGAACCAGGAACCAAGAGCCAGGAACCATGAACCAGGAACCAGGAACCCGGAACCAAGAACAAGGAACCAAGAACCAGGAACCAGGAACCAGGAACCAAGAACCCAGAACCAAGAACAAGGAGCCAAGAACCAGGAACAGGGGACTAAGAACCAGGAACCAGGAACCAAGAACCAGGAACCAAGAACCAGGAACCAGAAACCAGGAACCAAGAACCAGGAACCAAGAACCAGGAACCAAGAACCAGGAACTGAGAACCGAGAACCAAGAACCAAGAACCAGGAACCAGGAACTAAGAACCAGGAACCAAGAACCAAGAACCAAGAACCAGGAACCAGGAACCCGGAACCAAGAACCAGGAACTAAGAACCAGGAACTGAGAACCAGGAACTAAGAACCAGGAACCAGGAACCAGGAACTAAGAACCAGGAACTACGAACCAGGAACCAAGAACCAAGAACCAGGAACCAGGAACCCGGAACCAGGAACCAGGAACCAGGAACCAAGAGCCAGGAACCAGGAACCAGGAACCAGGAACCCGGAACCAAGAACAAGGAACCAAGAACCAGGAACCAGGAACCAGGAACCAGGAACCAGGAACCAGGAACCAAGAACCAAGAACCAGGAACCGAGAACCAAGAACCAAGAACCAGAAACCAGGAACCAGGAACCAAGAACCAGAAACCAGGAACCAAGAACCAGGAACCAGGAACCAAGAACCAGGAACCAAGAACCAGAAACCAGGAACCAAGAACCAGGAACCAGGAACCAAGAACCAGGAACCAAGAACCAAGAACCAGGAACCAGGAACCAGGAACCCGGAACCAAGAACAAGGAACTAAGAACCAGGAACCAGGAACCAAGAACAAGGAACTAAGAACCAGGAACCGAGAACCGAGAACCAAGAACCAAGAACAAGGAACCAGGCACCAGGAACTAAGAACCAGGAACCAAGAACCAAGAACCAGGAACCATGAACCCGGAACCAAGAACAAGGAACTAAGAACCAAGAACCAAGAACCAAGAACCAGGAACCAAGAACAAGGAACAAGGAACAAGGAACCAGGAACTACGAACCAGGAACCAGGAACCAAGAGCCAGGAACCAGAAACTAAGAACCAGGAACCAGGAACCAGGAACCAAGAACCAGGAACTTAGAACCAGGAATCAAGAACCAGGAACTGAGAACCAAGAACCAGGAATTAAGAACTAAGAACCAGGAACTGAGAACCAGGAACCAGGAACCAAGAACCAGGAACCAGGAACCAGGAATCAGGAACAAGGAACCAAGAACCAGGAACTAAAAACCAGGAACTAGGAACCAAGAACCAGGAACCAGGAACCAAGAACAAGGAACCGAGTGTTCAACCACCATGAAGACATGAAGACAAAGCTGTGAGAAAGTTTTATTTCCAAACTGCTTTCAGACATTTTTATAAACCCTCAAACTTTGCGCTTCCTCCAAATTCTGACTAATATTTTTCTAATCCAAGAAACAATAAAAACCACTCAGTAAAGCAAGTTCATCAAGCTGTATCACATTTTGGTAAAGGAGAGCATTTTAATGACATTCAGTAGAGTCATTAAATGCTGCACATACCTGAGGTGGAAGACTGTGATCAAGCTGAGTTTCTATTGTACTGAACATCTACTGTACTATTGTATAACACACAAAAACCAGGAAACACCTCTGAAAAACAAAACCAATGGAAGAGCAATTTACAAGAGCTCTCCCTAAATATTTGCCAGAAAATGGTTGTAATTCTTTTTAAATAAAAAGTGACAGCAGACATACCCCAAAGTGGAGAGACAAGTCTAAAATAAACCTTCAATTAGAAACAATATAATTTAATGGTTGTATAAAAATAGACCTCTGGAAAAGCCCTGAGCGCAGGTATTTGGTCAAATTTTACTGAATTGATCTCTGATAATAAGCAGTACATCATATGGAAAGCACGTCATCACTCTCTTTGTTCACTGCTTCCAGCGTTGTCTATGCTGCTTGTTTCACCACAGCCATCTTTCTTGTTCTCGTCTCCGTCCTGTGGTTTCTGAAGATAAAAAAGAAACAACTGAGCAGTGGACATCTCTGTGTTACCTGTAAGTATTTCAGCCTGTCCCCATTTTACATTTTGTAATCTGGTACCAAAAGTGCTAAACTTGAATCTCCTTCCATCTGTCCTTCCATGCTCCATCTATTCATCTTGTCTTGAGAGACAGTGGCAATCAACAAGTTAATCATCATCATTAGAACTGTTACCAGAGGCTCTACGAGGACATTGTCTTGGCACCACTGGACAAAGAGCTCCTGGGCTGCCTTCAAGATGCCCTCGTCCATCTTCTTGCAGTAGACTCTGACCAGCTGCTTACAAAACTGTGCTGGCAGAAGTTTTGACGCCTGAAGAGGATGACAGCAGCAAAGGGTTTCATTTCAGGTATAAATCTGAGGCAGCTCCAGTGATGGAGCTGTCAAGCCGAGATTTGAGTTTGGCACCTTTTGGATCCTCTTACCTGGTTTGGGTTAATGGGGAAGGCTCTGTTTGGGTCACGCTTGTTATAGAAACGCACATTGTCGATGGGATTCTCTTTTTTGCTCCCATAGTCCAGTGTAACGACCTTAAAGGACCAAGTATTGATTCTAATTTGATGCTTAACGAATGGGAAGGCCTTGCTTTTGATTTTGAAGTAATTTGATTAAAAACTCACGTCGACTTTGAAGTTGTCTGTACTCAGTCCATCCTTAAGCAACTGTTGATTCCAGGACTCAGTAATTTTCTCCTAAAACAGCAAAAGAGGTGACATCTGTGACATCAGCAGGAATATGAGATGAGACATGATCCATGGAAGTTAATGACACTGATGTTACATGATACAAACAGAAAAATAATGAATTACTTTCAGATGAGCTGTTTGGACACATGCAACAATCATTTATCAGTGTTTATCAAAATACTGAAATGATCAGTCAATAGTGAACTCACTACTGACTATTCTTACTGAGCCATAATGTCAAGGATTCAGTGGTTCTATCTGGTTCTTTGATAGTGTGGTGCTTCTATTAGTTTTGAAGCACAATACCATTACATTTTGATCAGACAAACAAGCTTGTTGAAAATGTCAGTTTGGGCTTTAGAATATCTGCAAAATTACTTTGAGTCTTATATAGTGAACTTGATTTAAACTTATTTCATTATTAATACTTACATGAAAATGATTGATAACATGGATGCCATAACAACTCAATTGCTTTCAAATATGTTAAAGAGCAGCCCAAAATAATACTGCGAGAAACATTATACACATCAGGAAGCTATGAAGATTGCTTTGCTACTAACACAAAGGCAGAACTGGTGACAACAACTTAACTATGTTTCTGAAACACACACCTTGGTGGCATCGATGGTGTCTCTGGCCTGGGTTTGGCCCAAACACTTGTAGAGGCGTCGCTTGACGATGTTCTGTATGATCTCTCTGGCCTCGGCCAGCTCCTCCTCAGAGGAGTACAGTATCTGTTCAAACACTTGATCTACCACACAAAGACAATGTCAGTCAGAATGAGGTCAGAGAAAATAAGAAGAATGATGCATGTTCCTTCATGTGTCATGTAACTAAATCTATGCACTCCTGACTCTCTCTCATGACCTTGTTCCTCCTCCGTCTCCAAAAAGAAGAAAGGATGTGCACAAACTGTATTGTTGCGGTTACCACCTAGTTTGGATAAAGTTTTGAATCTCTGCTGTGTAGCAACAGAAGTCATGTGATTCTTCATATGAACGGATGTTAAGTACCTTTCATGAAACCAATTTTCCACAGTTTCTGTGTTAACACTAATGAACAAGGATAAACATTACAGTCGAGGCTTCAGCACAGGCTGCAGTTACTAACCTGTCACCTTGGTGTAGGCCTCCATGTCATTGATGGTCTCAGAGAGTTTGAACTCTTTCCCTCCTGTACCTCTGATCTTGATGTGCTCATTTGCTTTTAAAAGGGCATCTGTGATCCTGGAGAGACACACAGTGAGCATTACTCTGAAGACCGCTTTAATGTGTGTGATGATAACAAGACGAAGCTACTCACATGAACTCTATGCAGTTGACCACTCTGTGCTGGTAGGCTTTTCTGTGGAGGCAGTTCCTCGTCTCAAACATGTCATACAGATTGTCCACTTCCTGTTGAAGGAGACAGGAAGTTGGATTTCAGTATCAGCTAAATCACCTGAACGGATTGGATTGAATTAAAAGGACGGAAGGACTCGTCGACAGGCACCTTATCTCGAAAGCAGATCTGCTTCCATGTCCACCTCTGCTTCGTCTTCTTGTCCTGCTCCTCAACCTCAATCACCCTGGCAAACTTCAGGGCACGCTGGTAGTCAAAGTTGATCTGGATGCCCAGGTAATAACAGTCCCTGTGGAGAATATGTAGGCAAGATGAGTGGAAAAAACATCAAGGTCATTCAGAAATGTACTGCACTAAAGTCACAAGTTCCACCTGGCAAAATAGTCCCACTTGTCCACATCGATGCCATTTCTTTTGTTGGCCACAATCTCATAGAGGAAGGACTTCTCTTCTCCACGACCTCTATATGGCCACTGAAGACAAGACACAAGGGGAAATGTTTAAGAAAACGAAAGAACTTTTGGACCAATGTTGCGTTGAGTTCATTACAGTCTTGAGATAACATTGTTAGGATTAGGCATTAAGTTGAAGCTGAAGTGTAAGCTATGAACATGTATTAGACATTTGCCACAAAGATGAAGAAGGTTCGACCACAAGTGTTGCACTCGCTACCAACTGATTTCACAAACAGTGGTTTTTATTTTTGACAGAACTCAGCACCTCCTGGCCTGGCTTCACTCCAACAATCAGTTCCCTGATGAAGGTGATGTCCTCTTCCAGTTGCAGGCCGTACTCCTCCATCTCTGACCTCAGATTGTTGACCTCCAGCAGGTGGTCAAACATCATGCGAGAGCCATCCTCATGCTGCAACAGAAACAGACGCTTCAGATTACACAAAGCACAAGGATGAGAGTGGCCACAAATGGAAAAAGAAAAAATGAGAGTTGAACAACTTGTCTCAGTCTTTGTCAGATGCCAGGTATCTAACATGATTAGTTATCTAATGATTAGTTATCTAATGCCTCCATGCTGAGCAGGCCCTCCACTGATGTTTTAGTGACAATAACTTTATATACAGATGTCTTGAATGATGGAGACTTGTGTCAGATTGTAAGATGCTGCTTAAAATTAACAGAACAAGATCAACAGGTGTTTGACTGGCAAATCGTTTTTGGGTGACTCATTACTAAGACTTTGTTAGCCATCGGCTCTGTCATAAGTGATGAAAGACATGTAAATAATATTTGGATTACCTTCCACTTTTTCTGCTCAGAGCCTTCTGCTCCAAGCGCTTTTGGGATGAACTCCCCATCAAACATGTGAGAGAATGGGCCGTGTCCTTGAAGATGTTGGTGTGCACATGAAGGTTTTATTGAATGTACAATAGAATCAGTAAATAAACAATCCTTTTCATTTGATTCCCACCCATTACCACACCCCATCAAACAATGTGAGAGCAGGAATATCTGCATGTGAACACTCACCCAGGTCATGGCAGAGCCCTGCGATCATCACACTCAGCACATCTCTATCATCAATCTTTAGCTTTGGCTGCTTCTGTCTCAGTGACTGGACAAGTTGTCCTGCCAGGAAAGCCACCCTGCACACACCATGAGACACAAAACAAAAAGTTTAGATTACAATAACGTGAAAATCATGATGATAATATTGTTTTTCTTGTTCCATCACTGTTGATTCATTGCTTTTGACGAGTAATAGCCATGTTGATACATGCTGGGTAATCTAAAATGTATTCAGATCTCTAAAGTGAGGACATACCCGAGGCTGTGTTCAAAGCGGCTGTGCGTGGCCCCAGGATAGACAAAGTATGTCCCTCCAAGCTGCTTAAGGTATCTCAGCCTCTGGAATTGAGGCGTGTTAATGATTTTGATGAGGAGAGGGTGTAACTCAATGAGCCCATGGATGGGATCATTAAACACCTGTCAGAAGGAAAACAAACCAGGCAGAAAACACAGAAGAGACCTGTGTTACAGCTGACTCACTTCAAAGCAACAGCAGAGTTTTAACAACAGGAAAATACGACAAGACAGGCCTGGAGCAGCCCAGAGGATCATGGCAGTGAGACACAACTCTATGATAGTAATGAAGGGTTAAAATTAACAAGGAGTAGAATTATGATGAGCAGATGTAACAGATGTAAGACACACCTGCACAACATCCTGACATCTGCTAATTAGATTGCAATAAAGACCAATGAACTGAGACAGTAATAAGGATTTAGATGATCTATTTGATGTTCATGATTCATTTCTACATGTTATTGTTGCATTTGTTACACTCATTACAATCATTACATTCATAGAAACACTGTGCTTTGTCCGACAATTTCTATAAAAATTAATTTGAAATTTGAAATAAAGTACAGGCATTACTTTTTTAATATACTTTTTATCCTGTACCATATGCAACATTGTGTTTGATTGGAAGAAATTTACATTTTGTACTTTTTGGGATACTCACTTCTTGAAATACGTTTCCCTGAAACTTCATCAAATAACACATCCTCACATCCGACACTAATATGGTTCCAATGTTTCCAATGCTTTTATCATTCATGTAAAACGCCCCTTTGAAGGAAATCATCAAAGTGGCCAAAGAAAACTTTACCTCACTGACCCTCCAAATTCACATTTGCACCACAAAACCTCTTGTGTGAAACTTTAATGGATGTAATCTACAGCAGCTTCTTCACCTTACGGTGCAAATCCTTAAAAAAAAACGACTTGAAATATTGTTTTGCGGTTTGTAAACAATATTTTTTTTCAACCACATTAATGAAAATGTAAAAAAGTGAAAAGAAGAGTCATGTGCCTCATGTAGTGATCCTTGTATATTGTCACAATCTTGTCCACCTCTTTTATTTTATTTTATCTTTCAACTCTTACAGTGCTTTGTTCAATTTCCATCTGCCTCTGAGTCTGTAGGCTGTGAAGGATCTTCACATGCTCTTCAAGGTATCTGTGTAAAATCAAATATAAAAAGAAAGTTGCTACAATCAGCTGACTTATGCACCACTTGCCCTCTTTGACAATTGTGTTACTGATTTGTCACATTTCCTTCCACTCACCATCTTTAATCTCAACACAACAACTCAGGTTTAAAAGGAGCACACACTTACTTGATGCCAGTCGCCTTCAGATCAGCTTCCTTGAGCTAGTGTTGGAATGAGAGAGCAAACAAGACAGTCACGATAGTAACTCAGTGGGTGTGTATGCAAACAAAGAAAACAAAAGGACAGCAGTAGCACTGTAATAGGCAGTCTTGTCATTGATGTGAAGTGCTGTATATATATCCTCAAAATGTATCCTCCCACTCTCTGAGACATCCTCCACACAGGTACTGACACATTTGATCCACTCCCCATCACACATAGTCTGTGACCAGCAGCTGGAAAACTGCCTCCTTTTTGGTGGGGTTTGAGGTAAGGCTACAATAGAATTTGGTAACGTGTCAACGATAAGGCCCTGCTGAGAGTGATCAAACCAGCCTCTCAACAACATTTTAACTTTTTACTAACTTTGAGGATGCCCAGGTAATGACAGTCCCTGTGGAGAGACAGGATAAAGATGGATAAATGGAAAAACTAACTAACTAACAAACAACAACAATAATAAAGATAATAATACCTTTTATTTGAAGGGTGTTTCAAGGTACCCAAGGACATGGTACAGTAAAAACAAGCATAGAGATAACATGAAGAAATATGGGACAATGAAACAAACAGACAAACTGAAACAGAGAAAAATGAGATGGCCAGATCTAAAAGGCTATTTGAGGCCATTTTCTGACACTCTGATCTCACATGTGATGCAAACGTTTATGGCTCTTAAAAAGAGTTTTTAAAAGAAGTGGAAATACACGTGGCTTCAGTGCTTTTTGCCAGCTGATCTGTTTCGTGACAACGAGCAGGTCCTTTAAAGTTACCCGAACAGGATCAACAGATGTTTGACTGCCAAATAACTTAAGGGTGACTCATTACAGAGACGTCAACAGAGGCGTCAACAACATGATGAACCCTCATCTCAAAAAAGATTGCATAAATTAAAGGATTTCTGTCCAAACAAAACATGGAAAAACTTGCATTTATTCTCAATAGGTTAGATTAGTGTAATAGCATCTTCAATGTCTCAATAAAAAAATCAATCAAGCAGCTGCAGCTCATCCAGAACGCTGCTGACCAACAGCAAGAAAATGGACCATACCCAGCCCATCCCATCTGCCTTTGCTGTCCTGCAGATCAGAATTGATACATTTTGCATCATATGAATATCACCATACTTTTTTTTTCTGAACATGTTCAAATTCATTATAAACCCCCTTGTATTCAGACTTCATTTGTGCAAAACTATCACTACTACTACTGTACTTTACTGTTTAATGTGACAATGTGCTGAACCTGTTTAACTTTATGTGATGCCATTCTTGGCCAGGTGTTTCTTGTAAAAGTGATCTTTGATCTCCATGGGACAAATGGTTAAGGTAATAATATTAATCATCATCAACAACACCATAATCATAATGATAATACAAGTTACAGAATTCTAAGGCTTGAGCAAAATTGGGTATGAGACTAGCTATGCTGTCAGTGTGACTGAAAACAAAAGTTTGAGTTTTCTCTTTGTGTATGTGTTGATGGTTTGTAATAGCTGGTCAGGTCAGCTGGTAACCTGCATTTCATCATTCCAGTTTGCACTGGTACAACCTGTCATTGTGTTGTAGAAGTAATGAAACTAATGAAGACATGATGACGATGTTGGTTATCTTGTGCTGTGACTGGTTTGCTTGCTTTATACCCATACAAATCAAATCAGACAGTCGGACGTCAGACCTGAGACCCTCTGACATTGAGGTGTGTCAATGGATGGGATCTTTAAAGATGTCTCGGAAGGAAAACAATAAGGCACAAAACAAAGAAGAGACCTGTGTTACAGCTGACTCACTTTACAACAACAGAAAACCAAAAGTAAAAGCAGCAGAGTTTTAACAACAGGAAAACAAAACAAAGCAGGCTTGGAGCAGCCCAGAGGAGCATGGCAGTGAAACTCTGACCTTCCTTTGGTCCTGTCTCCATCTGCTGCTGCTGATGTGGTGTCTGTAATCTATAATCTGTGAAATGTTCTGTCTGTGTCTGTAAACTGTTGTGTTGGTGCCAGCCTGCCAGTCCTGGGTGAGGATCAACTCCTCTGTCTGTCACCCGGAGGTTTCTTCCTTTTCTTTTTTCCTCTCAGGGTTTCTCTTGGGAGCTGTTCCTCAGTCGCTGTGAGGGCATGAACGGCAGGGGCCGTTTTTCATTGTTGCACATTATAACTACTGTATAACACATATATCTATGGTGGCAATATTTTTATTTGACAGAGACTACGCCATCTGATGGAGATGGGCCGCAATGTCACCCCTAGCCTGTGGCCGTTGTCATTCAATTGTTTGTGGCCATCTCAGACACTTCCAGAGGTAGTAGAAGACTGAAACTCGGCATGCTGGATGCTCTCGACCTCCTGATGAACATAGTAAAATTATAGCCTCTTACCTCAAAGTGTTGAGAGGATATTAAAAAAATAACATTTAAGGGCCATGTTCACAAATCAGGTCTTCTGCAAGCTATAGCCAACTAGACCATCAGATTTGGAAGGCCATTCCAGATCGGATCTCTTTCTAAAGGTGCTGTAAATCTGAAATGTTAGTATGTTGAAGGGGGGGGGCTGGACGAGAAGATGTGTGTTGGTTTGGTCCTCATCGGAGCCATACTTTTCAATGGGTGGCGCTTTGAACATTCGCCATTTCCCACTTTTGAGGGCTCGCCACGGTCACAAAAACGGACCAAATGGCCTGAAATTCAATCTGCAGAGCCCTTGGGGGACCTGGTACAGACCCAAGACACTTCTGAGGACTCTTGCTCTGGTGCCTCAGTGTTTAGTACTCTCACCAGAAACCTGGAGAAAACCCAAGGATACAGAGGGAGAACATGCAAGCTCCAAATTAAAAGGCTTTCACCAGGTTGGATCGAGGGTTTCACCAAAAGATCCAACCTGGTGAAAGCCTTTTAATTTGGAGCTTGCATGTTCTCCCTCTGTATCCTTGGGTTTTCTCCAGGTTTCTCCCAGCTGCAAGAACATGAACATGTTTATCAAGATCGACTGCAGACTCCAAAGATGTGAGTCAGAAAGTAAATGGTGTGTGTGTGCGGAGTGGAGCAGCAACTTCAAAAGTGTGGGGGTTCTAGGGTCAACACATGACCACTGCAACCCGTGTCAGTCTCCAAAATGAATGCAATGCATTTCTAGTTTTTGTCATAAAGATATGAAAATAATATTGAATGCAAAATGTAAATGTTCAATGTTCTTTAAACTAAGAGATATTCACAAGAAATGGCATACCATGGCATTCTTTAAACTAAGAGATATTCACAAGAAATGGCATACCATGGTATTGAGCAATTGATTTATGTTTTATTAAAAACAAGTGTGAGTGACAAGAAAACTGTTCTCCTCTCATGTTTTCTCCCTTATCTCCTCCATGCTCTCCTTTATCCTGACTCTTGACACTTCCCTTCCTTATATATCTTATTATCACTACTATTCCTCAAGTGTTGAAATATTTTATGTACACTTAGAACCAACCTCTACAGGCTTCATTTTGGTGTAGAAATATTCTTTTCTTGTTTTGTAATCTGCTTTTTAAAAAATATTTCACATATATTTTGTTGTTCTCTTAGAACAACTAATTAATCCTTCAACCTACTGTTTATCATGCTGTCATTATTTAGGTTTTAATAGTTTTATTGCATTTTGCTGTCTTAATTTCTATTCTTTTCTAGTTTCTGAAAGCAGTAACAGAGATGCCGTTAGATGCAGAGTTGATGCAGTTTTAAGCTCCAACAAATAGCCTTCAGTTACGTAAATAATAATTTACATGGCATTAATGCAAGAATACAGTATGTACTGCAATAAAATTGGTGTATGTATGGGTTGCCAGCTAACTTTCTGTTTATAAGTCACAAAAGTCAACTTCATGACATCATGACTTCATGAGTAGCTATTCACAGAGAAACTTCTAGCTCATTAACGAGTTAAATAACCGTTCGTACTTCTGCTCTGTTTGCTGTCTGTGTGATGTCAGCTCCGCGTTAGCATGTAGCTGTTTGCTGTCCTGGGCGGGACCAGTGGCTGCAGTTAAATGGCTGTGATTGGCTGTATGGCTGTCAATCATCCTAACCTCACCAATGAATTTTCATGTCTGGAGGATTGAGTTGCGCTCCAGTTTGCTATGCTACTATACTACTATGTTCCTGCCCGGGTGGTCCCATGGATGATCTTGCTGCCCCCTGGTGTTCAACCACCCCATGAAGACAAAGCTGTGAGAAAAGAGTTTTATTTTCAAACTGCTTTCAAACATTTTCACATGCAATAAAGCACTCAATTCCCTTTCTTCAGCATTCACTCACAAAACGCAGTCAAAACCTCTCACCAGTCAAGCAAGTTCATCAAGAATGAATGAATAAGAATGAATGAAAGAATGGATAAAAAGAGACCTCTGGAAAAGCCTTGAGTACAGGTATATCATTCATGGTCCAATTTGACTAAACTAATTTCTGATACTAAAGGCCGCAAAATTCCTCCACGAAAAGGACACGTGGCACATACGTCTTCGCCGTTTGCGGAGGTGCCGCTGCCAGATTTGTGCAGGGAAAATTTTGAGACCTCGGAACAATGGCGTGTTCGTCGCGCATGCGCCCTACTGAACTCGCCACACCACTAGGTAGAGTCGAGCGCTCAAAAACCCCGTTGACAACGTGGGAGAGCTCATTTTTCCCCCACGAAGAAGCAGTTTGTTGTTGGTTGTCATGGATGGATCACGAGAGACATCGACCAATAGGAACGCTGCTTCAGCTATACTCCTGGTCGTACATTTAAAGCAGTGAAGTGCTATGGATCCATGTTTAGAAACGTGGACAAAATGTCCATTTTAACCGGACATGTCCGCTATTAATGGCGCTTAAATTCATTAAAATGTCAGTTTTCAATTGATTTAGGAGGAGCTAACCCTAACCCTAATTCCAACCCCAACCCTAACCGTAACCCTATTCCTAACCTTAACCCTAACCACTTTGCGCAGGCTGTGCATTGTGTGGTCCTACCATTCACACACACGGCGAGAGAGAGAGAGACCGTAATAGACTTTGCTTTTGACCCAGTACCACCCCATCCCAACGGTTGTTTATGATTGTCAGCCTATTTTTAAGACAATCTCTTCTTTGTCTGCTCCAGGGTCAGACACTTTTTCTGCACTTTAGCCATCATTCTCATTCACGAGCCCATCCTGTGTGGAGATAAAAATGCAACAACTGAGCAGTGGACATCTCTGTGTAATTATTAACCTGTAATTATTGACCTGTAAATATTTCAGTCTGTCCTCATTTTACATTTTGTAATCTGGTACCAAAAGTGCTAAACTTGAATCTCCTCCCATTTGTCCTTCCATGCTTCATCTATTTATCTTGTCTCTCATGCTTTGAGTTAGAGAGACAGTGGCAATCCACAAATTAACCATCAACATTAGAAGTGTTACCAGAGGTTTTACGAGGTCATTGTCTTGGCACCACTGGACAAAGAGCTCCTGGGCTGCATTCAAACTGGCTTCGTCTGTCTTCTTGCAGTAGACTCTGACCAGCTTCTTACGAAACCGCGCTGGCAGAAGTTTTGACACCTGATGAAATGACAGCAGCAAAGTGTTTCGTTTGCGTCATAAATCTTATTGAGATTTAAATTTGGCACCATTTTGTTCCTCTTACCTGGTTGGGGTTAATGGGGAAGGCTCTGTTTGGGTCATGCTTGCTATAGAAACGCACATTGTCAATGGGATTGTTCTCCTTGCTCCCATAGTCCAGTGTAACAACCTGAAAGGTCAAGGATTAAAGTTAATGTCATGCTTAATAATATAATGGAAGTTAAGAAAAGATGATTCGATCTGTGGGAAGACAATGCCCAAAGCATTTTGAAGTAATTTGATTAAATACTCACGTTGACTTTGAAGTCGTCTGGATTCAGTCCGTTCTCAGTCACCTCATCTCTCCAAGATGCAGTAATGTTCTCCTGATGGACAAAGAAAGAAATTTTAGTGGGAATATTAGATGAGAGGTGATCCATAAAAGTTAGTGACACTTATGTTACATGATAACAATACAAAACGGATTAATTAGATTTCACATGAGATACTTGAAATTTGGACGCATGCAACAATCATTTAATCAGTGATACAATTTCTAAAATTCTGGAAGTGATATGTCAATATTTAACTCACTACTGACTATTCTGACTGAGCCAGAATGTCAAAGATTCAATGGTTCTATCTGGTACTTCACTAGTGTGGTGCTTCTATTAGTTTTTATGCACAATACCATTACATTTTGATCAGACAAACACGCATCTCGAGAAAAGATGCAAAAGTCCTTTTAAACCTATTTCATTATGAAATGTTAAAATGATGTTATGTCGCATGGGTGGCATAACAACTGTGGTGCATTCACATATGACATAGAGCAGCCCAAAATAATATCATGAGAAACACTATGCACATCTGGAAGCTATAGATATTACTTTGCAAATAACACAAAGGTAGATGTAGAGACAGCAGCTTAACTGTGTATCTGAAACACACACCTGGGTGGCATCAATGGCATTTTTGGTCTGAGTTTGGTCCAAACACTTATAAAAGCGTCGACTGATGATGTTCTGTATGATCTCTCTGGCCTCGGCCAGCTCATTCTCAGAGGAGTGCAGTATCTGTTCAAACACATGATCTACCACACAAAGAGGATGTCAGTCAGAGTGTTATGTATCTGGATGTATGCACTCCTGGCTCTCTCTCACTTTCTCTCATTATCTTTTTCCTCCTTTGGTTATGTCTCAACTAAGAAGAATGAATGTGCACACACTCTATAGCTGTATTGGTCCAGTTACCACTTAGTTTGGATAAAGTTTTGAATCTCTGTTGTGGAGCAACAAATTTTATGCAACTAAGCCTTCACTACATGAAAACACGGATGGAAATAAAACTGAGCTGCAGTTACAGTAACTGTAAGGTAAATGCTTCTGTTTCTGTCTTCCTGCATCTTCACTTTAACAGCCAAGCTCTCAACGCTGCAGTTACAAACCTGTCACCTTGGTGTAGGCCTCCATGTCATTGATGGTCTCTGATAGTCTCAACATTTTCCCTCCTGTACCTCTGATCCTGATGTGGTCATTTGCTTTTAAAAAGGCATCTGTGATCCTGGACAGACACACAGTGAGCATTACTCTGAAGAACATTTTAACGTGTGTGATGATAAGAAGTCAAAGCCACTCACATGAAGTCAACGCAGTTGCCCACTCTGTGCTGGCAGGCTTTTCTGTGGAGGCAGTTCCTCGTCTCAAACATGTCATACAGATTGTCCACTTCCTGTTAAAGGAGAACGGAAGTTGGATTTCAGTATCAGCTAAATCACCTGAACGAAATTGGATTGAATTAAAAGGGGGGAGGGATTCGTCAACAGGCACCTTATCTCGAAAGCAGATCTGCTTCTGCCCGTCAACCTCAATCACCCTGGCTACCATCAGGGCACGCTTGTAGTCAAAATTGTTCTGGATGCCCAGGTAATGACAGTCCCTGTGGAGAAAGACATTATTTAGCGACAATGGAAAGTGGAAAAAAAACATCAAGATCATTGAGAAATGGACTAAATTAACAAGTTCCACCTGGCAAAATAGTCCCACTTGTCCACATCGATGCCATTTCTTTTGTTGGCCACAATCTCATAGAGGAAGGACTTCTCTTCTCTACGACCTCTATATGGCCACTGAAGACAAGCCACAGGGGGAACATTTGAGAGAACAAAAGACTTTTAAGGACAGATGCTGCATGTTGAGTTCATCACAGTCTTGAGATAATGTTCTTATTATTTGGCATCTTAAATAAAGTTAAGATGAAATTAAGCACATTTTTTGCCACAAAGATGAAGTAAGTTTGCCCAAGTGTTGGAGCAAATATGATAGCAATTTATTTTGACAGAAATCAGCACCTTCTGGCCTTGAGTTGCATTAGCTTCCTCAGGTCCAGCAATCATTTCCCTGATGAAGGTGAGGTCCCGTGGCCGTGTCAGGCCGTAGCCTCTCATCTCTGGCCTCAGATCGTTGGCCTTCAGCAGGTAGTCAAACATCTCGACAGAGGCCCTCTCATGCTGCAACAGAAGCAGACACCTCAGATTATACAAAACACAAGGATGAGGGTGGCCACAAATAGAAAATGAAAGCACAACAGCAAAGAGAGAGGGATTCCAACAGCGAAATACTGCATCAAGTCTTCATCAGAAGCAAGATCTCTACATAAATAATATCTCCATGGTTAGCAGGGCTCATCAGAGATTAATTCTAAACAGTGCAGTGGCTTGGTTAGCCCTCCACTGACATTTTCAGGAAAATAACTTTATATATAAAGGTTTTGAATGGCAATTCAACAGGATCAGAGACAGGATCAACAGATGTCTGACTGCCAAATCATTTTTGACTGATTCATTACTGAGACATCAACAACATGATGACCATCAGCTTTCTCATTAGTGACAAGAGAAATATGAGAAAAATAATATGTATTACCTTCCAGTTGCGGTCTGGATACACATTTGGGATGAACTCCCCATCAAACATGTGAGAGAATGGGCCGTGTCCTTGAAGATGTTGGTGTGCACATGAAATGAAAGTTTTATTGAATGTACAATAGAATCAGTAAATAAACAACAATCTTTTTCATCTCATTCTCACTCATAACCACACACAATCAAGTAATGTGAGAGCAGGATTGTCTGCATGTGAACACTCACCCAGGTCATGGCAGAGCCCTGCGATTTTCACACACAGCACATCTGCAGGAGTGATGCCCAGGTCTGGCTGCTTCTGTCTCAGTGACTCAACAAGTTTCCCTGCTAGGAACGCCACCCTGCACAGACCACAAGACACAGAAAAGAAATGTCACCACACTTTGCCTTTGCCCCCTTGCAGAACAGAATTGAGTGTTGGGCCGCCTGGACGTTGAACTTCAATTTAGCATCATATAAATAGCACCAAAGGCCAAGAGCATCTTCATACAATCTTTTGCATCTTTATGTCATTTGCAGTCAGAGCTCAAACTCCAAAACTTATTACCTGGTAATTTTGTATCTCAAGGTTGCGCTTTATTTCTGAATATATTGAAGTCCATGTTAAACGCCACTATTTCTTTACGAGTCTGGTGTCACTTTGGGTATGTGTGCAACAGGTGATGCTGAGATCAGCTGAGAATCTGCATTTTATCATTCCAGTTAGGAGCTGGTGCTACTTATCAGTATGCTGTGTGTATGTTATCTTGTTCCACCATTGTGGTTTCTTTGCTTACATGCACACTTTAGATCTGTCTTCCAAATCAATGCCAACACATGCTGGGTAAACTAAAATCTGTTACATATATGCTATACGTTGGCTTAGATGTGTAATAGCCATGTTGATACATGCTGGGTAATCTAAAATGTATTCAGATCTCTAAAGTGAGGACATACCCGAGGCTGTGTTCAAAGCGGCTGTGCATGGCCCCAGGATAGACAAAGAACTTCCCTCCAAGCTGCTTGAGGTATCTCAGCCTCTGGAATTGAGGCGTGTTAACGATTTTGATGAGGAGAGGGTGTAACTCAATGAGCCCATGGATGGGATCATTAAACGCCTGTCAGAAGGAAAACAAACAAGGCAGAAAACACAGAAGAGACCTGTGTTACAGCTGACTCACTTCAAAGCAACAGGAAAATACAACAAGACAGGCCTGGAGCAGCCCAGAGGATCTCAACAGCTCAAAGATCTCCTTACCCTCCAAATTCACATTTGCACCACAAAACATCTTATTATGTGAACATTTAATTAATGTAAACAGCATCTTTAACACCGTATGATGCAAATTCTCAAGAAAACCAACCAGGCACAGGAAATAAAACAAAGTATAATTTTTCACTTTGTAAACAAGATGTGTTTCAAACCATTAATCAAAAGGTAAGAAAGTGAAAAGGAGAGAACAATCTTGTCCTTCATGTAGTGATTATCACACATCCTTGTCCTCCTCTTTGATTTTGTTTTATCTTTTAACTCTTACTGTGTTTGGCGGTGCTGCCATCTGCCTCTGAGTCTGTAGGCTGTGTAGGATCTGCAGGTGCTCTCCAAGGTACCTGTGCAAAATCAAATATAAAAATAAAGTAGTTACAATCAGCTAATCTTTTGACAATTGTGTTAATGATTTGTCACATTTCCTTCCACTCACCATCTTTAATCTCAACACAACAACTCAGGTTTAAAAGGAGCACACACTTACTTGATGCCAGTCGCCTTCAGATCAGCTTCCTTGATCTAGTGTTGGAATGAGAGAGCAAACAAGACAGTCACGATAGTAACTCAGTGGGTGTGTATGCAAACAAAGAAAACAACCGGACAGCAGCAGCACTGTAATAGGCAGTCTTGTCATTGATGTGAAGTGCTAAATATATATATCCTCAAAATGTACCCTCCCACTCTCTGAGACATCCTCCACACAGGTACTGACACATTTGATCCACTCCCCATCACACATAGTCTGTGACCTGCAGCTAGACACCTGCCTCCTTTTTGTTGGGGTTTGAATGAACTGAGTGGTCTGAAGAGTAAAACCCAGGAAAATCTCAGCTTTTGATGCTTGTAATGGTATCTTCAATGTCTCAATAAAAAAATCAATCAAGCAGCTGCAGCTCATCCAGTCTGTGACCAGCAGCTGGAAAACTGCCTCCTTTTTGTTGGGGTTTGAAGTTAGGCTACAATAGAATTTGGTAACGTGTCAACGATAAGGCCCTGCTGAGAGTGATCAAACCAGCCTCTCAACAACATTTTAACTTTTAACTAACTTTGAGGATGCCCAGGTAATGACAGTCCCTGTGGAGAGACAGGATAAAGATGGATAAATGGAAAAACTAACTAACTAACAAACAACAACAATAATAAAGACAATAATACCTTTTATTTGAAGGGTGTTTCAAGGTACCCAAGGACATGGTACAGTAAAAACAAGCATAGAGATAACATGAAGAAATATGGGACAATGAAACAAACAGACAAACTGAAACAGAGAAAAATGAGATGGCCAGATCTAAAAGGCTATTTGAGGCCATTTTCTGACACTCTGATCTCACATGTGATGCAAACGTTTATGGCTCTTAAAAAGAGTTTTTAAAAGAAGTGGAAATACACGTGGCTTCAGTGCTTTTTGCCAGCTGATCTGTTTCGTGACAACGAGCAGGCCCTTTAAAGTTACCCGAACAGGATCAACAGATGTTTGACTGCCAAATAACTTAAGGGTGACTCATTACAGAGACGTCAACAGAGGCGTCAACAACATGATGAACCCTCATCTCAAAAAAGATTGCATAAATTAAAGGATTTCTGTCCAAACAAAACATGGAAAAACTTGCATTTATTCTCAATAGGTTAGATTAGTGTAATAGCATCTTCAATGTCTCAATAAAAAAAAATCAATCAAGCAGCTGCAGCTCATCCAGAATGCTGCTGACCAACAGCAAGAAAATGGACCATACCCAGCCCATCCCATCTGCCTTTGCTGTCCTGCAGATCAGAATTGATACATTTTGCATCATATGAATATCACCATACTTTTTTTTTCTGAACATGTTCAAATTCATTATAAACCCCCTTGTATTCAGACTTCATTTGTGCAAAACTATCACTACTACTACTGTACTTTACTGTTTAATGTGACAATGTGCTGAACCTGTTTAACTTTATGTGATGCCATTCTTGGCCAGGTGTTTCTTGTAAAAGTGATCTTTGATCTCCATGGGACAAATGGTTAAGGTAATAATATTAATCATCATCAACAACACCATAATCATAATGATAATACAAGTTTCAGAATTCTAAGGCTTGAGCAAAATTGGGTATGAGACTAGCTATGCTGTCAGTGTGACTGAAAACAAAAGTTTGAGTTTTCTCTTTGTGTATGTGTTGATGGTTTGTAATAGCTGGTCAGGTCAGCTGGTAACCTGCATTTCATCATTCCAGTTTGCACTGGTACAACCTGTCATTGTGTTGTAGAAGTAATGAAACTAATGAAGACATGATGACGATGTTGGTTATCTTGTTCTGTGACTGGTTTGTTTGCTTTATACCCATACAAATCAAATCAGACCGTCGGACGTCAGACCTGAGACCCTCTGACATTGAGGTGTGTCAATGGATGGGATCTTTAAAGATGTCTCGGAAGGAAAACAATAAGGCACAAAACAAAGAAGAGACCTGTGTTACAGCTGACTCACTTTACAACAACAGAAAACCAAAAGTAAAAGCAGCAGAGTTTTAACAACAGGAAAACAAAACAAAGCAGGCTTGGAGCAGCCCAGAGGAGCATGGCAGTGAAACACAACTCTATGAAAATAATAATGAAAAATCAGAATTGACTTTAAAATCCTGCTCCTGGTCTACAAAGCTCTGCATGGCCTCACACCTCAGTACCTAATAGACATGCTAGTAAACTGCACCCCACCAAGACCGCTCAGATCCTCTAAAAGTCACAGTCTCATCATCCCTCGGAGAAAGACGAGGCAAGGGGAGGCTGCTTTCTGCACCTATGCCCCACACATCTGGAACTAGCTGCCTGACACAGTAAATCAGGCCACATCAGTTACCATGCTCAAGAATCAACTAAAAACCTTCCTTTTTCAACTGTGTTTCATTATCTCCAGCATTCCTTCTTAATGCCATGATGCTGTGATGTTTTCTGTGTTGCCCTGATTGCACAGGACCAACATGTCACCCCAGGACCAGTTTCTGTGCTTTGTCTCCTAGACCCCATGGATGCTGTGCTGGATCCAGGACCTTCCTTTGGTCCTGTCTCCATCCGCTGCTGCTGATGTGGTGTCTGTAATCTATAATCTGTGAAATGTTCTGTCTGTGTCTGTAAACTGTTGTGTTGGTGCCAGCCTGCCAGTCCTGGGTGAGGATCAACTCCTCTGTCTGTCACCCGGAGGTTTCTTCCTTTTCTTTTTTCCTCTCAGGGTTTCTCTCGGGAGCCGTTCCTCAGCGGTGCACACTGACAGCACGCAGGCGAGGGCCGTGCGATGTCACAGTAGCATACTGGGGCCTTGAGGGCTCAGGTATACCTCCGCAAAACACATCACGCCAAGTTGCACGCCGTGTGTGGAAATGTGAGACCTCACGAACAACGTCAGGTGATGTTTACGTGGCTGCGCATGCGCCACACTGAGCTCGCCATAGCAGTAAGTGAAGTTCCCATCAGGTAAAACCCCGTAGAGAACAGGAAGGAACTTGTTGGAGCTATCATTGTCCAGCTGTTGTAGTGTCCTCTTTGTTGCCATGTTAAAATAAATGTAGTGCAGTGGACTGTGTTCCTGTTCCAGCTTCTTCTTCTTCTTCTTGTGGCCAGGTGTAGGACCTGTAGCCTTTGTACAGACCTTTACTGCTCCCTGTGGTGTTGTGGGACATTACAGAAACGTAATGCTTTCAGAATGCTTCCATACATCCATTAAAATGTGAAAGTCTGAAAACAAAAATGTGTGTGTGCATGTATGTATAATTACTTGTGTTATATATTATTACATATTGTACTTGTGTACAATGTCATTTTGAACTGCACTAAGAAAAAGATAAGAAAGGAAAAAGAAGAGAACAATGTTGCTCTTTATGTCGTGATCCTTGTATATTGTCACAGATCCTGCTACTACATTTGTCAGCCAAAGCAAGCAGCTGTGAGCAGGTTCTGGCACTTAGGTTGGGATGTCATGTTGAGAGTGAACAAACTAGCCTCTGAACAACATTTTAACTAGCACTTTGACCTAAACTAACTGAGCATTGTTCTTAGTTGTCTAGCTAACATTTCTCACAATTTGAGAGAAGGAGCTGTTCCATCTTTCTTCATTTTCCAAGTGAATCTCAAAGAAATTGGTGTCCTATGAAAAAACTATAAAAGCTGTCCAAGACACTTCTGAGGACTCTTGCTCTCATGCCTCAGTGTTTAGTACTCTCACCAGGTTGGTTCCTTGGTGAAACACAAGGCCTTTTAATTTGGCGTTTGCATGTTCTCCCTCTGTATCCTTGGCTTTTCTCCAGACTCAAAAGATGTCTGAAAGTAAATGGTGTGTGTGTGTGTGTGTGTGTGTGTGTGTGTGTGTGTGTGTGTGTCCTGCAATGGGCAATCTGTGTATTTTCTGTCTTGACTTTATGTCCACTGGAGACCAGCAGACCTCGACAACCCACTGGGTATGAAATGGGTAAGATAATGGATGGATCAATCTGTGGTCCCACTGCTGATCCTGCTGCCCCCTAGTGTTCAACCACCATGAAGACATGAAGACAAAGCTGTGAGAAAGAGTTTTATTTCCAAACTGCTTTCAAACATTTTTACATGCAATAGAACACTCAAACCCCTTTCCTCTACATTGTTACAGTAAAATCATTCTAACACAAGAAACAATAAAACCTTCTCACCAGTAAAGCAAGTTCATCAAGCTGGATCACATTTTGGTAAAGGAGAGCATTTTAATGACATTCAGTAGAGCCATTAAATGCTGCACATACCTGAGGTGGAAGACTGTGATCAAGCTGAGTTTCTATTGTACTGAACATCTACTGTACTCTTGTATAACACACAAAAACCAGGAAACACCTCTGAAAAACAAAACCAATGGAAGAGCAATTTACAAGAGCTGTCCCTAAATATTTGCCAGAAAATGGTTGTAATTCTTTTTAAAAGATGATAGACTGGCCTGAAACACACCTTTAAAACACACTGCCTTGAGATATAGTGTATATATTAAATAACCAAGATGACAAGTGACAGCAGATTACATACCCCAAATGGAGAGAGAGTCTAAAATGAACCCTTAATTATAAAAAGATAATTTAATGGCTGTGTGAAAAGTGACCTCTGGAAAAGCCCTCAGCACAGCTATCTGGTCAAATCTTACTGAACTGATCTCTGATAATAAGCAGTAAATCACATGGAAAGCTTGAATAGTTTGCTGAGCTAATCAACACACTCAGCTCATAGATAAATAGAACCAACTCTAACCACAAATGTAAAACACAAGAGCATCTGTAAGTTTGAAAAGTCAGGTTATCACTCTCCCTTCCAGCGTTGTCCATGCTGTTTGTTTCAGCAGTGCAGCCATCGTTCTCGTTCACGCGTCAATTCTGTGTGAAGATAAAAACACAACAACTGAGCAGTGGACATCTCTGTGTTACCTGTAAGTATTTCAGCCTGTCCGCTTTTTACATTTTGTAATCTGGTACCAGAAGTGCTAAACTTGAATCTCCTCCCATCTGTCCTTCCATTCTCCATCTATTTATCTTGTCCCTCATGCTTTGAGTTAGAGAGACAGTGGCAATCCACAAATTAACCATCAACATTAGAAGTGTTACCAGAGGCTCCACAAGGTCATTGTCTTGGCACCACTGGACAAAGAGCTCCTGGGCTGCCTTCAAGATGCCCTCGTCCATCTTCTTGCAGTAGACTCTGACCAGCTGCTTACAAAACTGTGCTGGCATAAGTCTTGACACCTGACGTGTACGACAGCAACAAAGGGTTTAATTTGAGGCATAAATCTGAGACAGCTCCAGTGATGGAGCGCTCAAGTTGAGATTCATATTTGGCACCTTTTTGTTCCTCTTACCTGGTTTGGGTTAATGGGGAAGGCTGTGTCTGGCTCATGCTTGCTGTAGAAACGTACATTGTCAATGGGATTGTTCTCCAAGCCCCTCACATAGTCCAGTGTAACAACCTAAAAGAGCCAAGCATTGAATTTAATTTGATGCTTAATGATGTCATGGAAGTAAAAAAAGATGATGCGATCTATGTGGAGGCCATGCTTGATGCATGATTTTGAAGTAATTAGATTTCAAACCCACGCTGACTATGAAGTCCTCTGCCTGCAGATGTCCGTCCTCAGGCCAATCCTCGTCATTCCAGGACGCAGTAATATCCTCCTAAAGGACAAAAAGCAAAAGTGGTGACAACTTTGCAGGAATATTACATGACAGATGATCCGTGGAAGTTAGTGACACTGACGTTACATGATGCCAATTCATAATAATTAATTAGATTTCACATGAGCTACTTGAAATGCGATAAACATTCTATGGTGGTTCAATTTTTAAAAGTCTGAAATGATCGGTAAATAGTTTTTAGTTTTAGCTGTAATGTTTTAGCTAAAACCAAAAACATGTTCTATGTTTTTAGTTTTAGTCCTATGTACTGACTTGCTTTAAATCAGAATTCTCTATTGATAATACTTTTATGAAAATGATTTATAACACAAATGGCAGAACACCTCAAACACACATTCAATATGTGTGTACATATATATGTGTTATAATATGTGTTATAAAGCAGTTTAAAATAATATGTGTTCACATTTGGAAGTTATAGAAATTACTTTGCAACTGACAGAAAGGTAGATGTGGTGACAACAACTTCACTGTGTATCTGAAACACACACCTGGTTCGTCTGAATATCGGCTCTGACCTGGGTTTGGCCCAGACACTTGTAGAGGCATCCATTCATGACTCTCTGTAGAATCTCTCTGGCCTCGGCCAGCTCATTCTCAGTGGAGTACAGTATCTGTTCAAACACATCATCTACAACACAAAGAGCATGTCAGTCAGAGTGTCATGTATCTGGATGTATGCATTCCTGGCTCTCTCTCACGTTTTCTCATTTTCTTGTTCCTCCTCTGATTATCTCTCAGATATATAAGAAGTGATGTGCATTGGCTCTACAGTTCTATTGCTCCAGTTACCGCATAGTTTGGATAAACAACCTTGACAGGTTGTGACATGTTTTTGACTGGCTTCCTTCTGCAGTGGTTTGTCTAAGACAGAGTGGTTGATGCCAACAGGGTTTTGATTGATTACACCAATGACACCATGACAACAAGCCTCCACCACACAAAACCTAGTCAAGCCTTCAAGGCTGCAGTTACTAACCTGTCACCTTGGTGTAGGCCACCATGTCATTTATGGCCTCTGAGATTCTCATTGTGTTCCCTCCTCTACCTCTGATCCTGATGTGATCATTTGCTTTTAAAAAGGCATCTGTAATCCTGGAGAGACACACAGTGAGCATTACTCTGAAGAGCACTTTACTGTGTATGATAATAACAAGACAACTCACATGAACTCTATGCTTTTGACCACTCTGTGCTGGTAGGCTTTTCTGTGGAGGCAGCTCCTCGTCTCAAACATGTCATACAGATTGTCCACTTCCTGTTAAAAGAGCGACGTGGATTTAAGTATCAGCTAAATCACCTGAACATATTGGGCTGGATTAAAAAGAGAGAGGGACTCATCAACAGGCACCTTATCTCGAAAGCAGATCTGCTTCCGCCCATCAACCTCAATCACCCTGGCGACCTTCAGTGCACGCTGGTAGTCAAAGTTGTTCTGGATGCCCAGGTAATGACAATCCCTGTGGAGAAAGAGAATATGTAGGCAAGATGGATGAGTGGAAAAAAACATCAAGATCATTCAAAAATGGACTCAAATAAAAAGTTCCACCTGGCAAAATAGTCCCACTTTTTCACATCAATGTTGTTTCTTTTGTTGATCACAATCTCATAGAGGAAGGCCTTTGTTTCCCCACGTCCTCTACATGACCACTGAAGACAAGACACAAGGGGAACATTTGGCAGAACAAAAGACTTTTAACGATCGATGCTCCATGTTGAGTTCATTAAAGTCTTGAGATAAATTTCTTATGAAATAGCATTTTAGACTATTATGAACATTTTAAATAAAAGCGTAGCTAAGCACATGGATTAGACATTTGCCAAAAGGATGAAGGAAGTCTGATGATGAATGCTGGAGCAAATGCACTACCAACTGATTTCACAGTTGTTATTTTTGACAGAACTCAGCACCTCGGGGCCTGGCTTCACTCCTGCAATCAGTTCCTTGATGAAGGCGATGTCCCGATTCGGTTGTAGGCCGTGCCTCCTCATCTCTGGCCTCAGATGGTTGACCTTCAGCAGGTGGTCAAACATCTCACGGGTGCCAACGTCATGCTGCAACAGAAACAGACGCCTCAGATTAAAGTATAAAGGATGAGAGTGGCCACAAACAGAATGAAAGCACAACAGCTTGTTAGGCCAACAGAGAGGGATTTTCACAGTGGGAAAGAAAACATGAGGTCTCAGGCTTTGTCAGAGGCAAGATCTCTAACCTGATAGATACATATCTCCATGCTTAGCAGGCCTCAACAGAGTTTCTTTCAAAAGAGTGCAGTGACTGCATTAGCCCTGGACTGATATTTTTGATAACTGATGACTCACAGATGTCTTAAATGACAGTGTCTTTCTGCCAGATTTTAAGATGCTGCTTTTAAAGATGTTGCTAGAATGGATTGATGGGTGCTTGACTAACAAATAATAATTGAGTGAATCAATACTGAGATGACAACAACACAATGATTTTGTTTGTCAGCGCCTTTCTCATTAGTGATGAGAGAACAATAAATATCATTTATTACCGTCCACTGAGAGCCTGGACGAGCTCTTGGAATGAACGTCCGATCAAACATGTGAGACATTGGGCCATGTCCTTGAACATATTCAAGGAAAATGAAAGTTTTATTGAATGTACAATAGAATCAATAATATGTTTCATTTCATTCTCACCCATTACCACACCCCATCAAACAATGTGAGAGCAGGAATATCTGCATGTGAACACTCACCCAGGTCATGGCAGAGCCCTGCGATCATCACACACAGCACATCTCTATCGTTGATGTTCAGCTCTGGCTGCTTCTCTCTCAGTGACTGGACAAGTTGTCCTGCCAGGAAAGCCACCCTGCACACACCATAAGACACAGAACAAAAATGTTACAATCTTACAAAAACCATGATAATAACGTTGTTTATCTGGTTCCATCGCTGTAATTTCGTTGCTTTTGATGTGTTACAGCCATGTTGATACATGATGGGGAATCCAAACTCTACTCAAATCCCTCCAGACTGAGGACATACCCGAGGCTGTGTTCAAAGCGGCTGTGCGTGGCCCCAGGATAGACAAAGTATACCCCTTCGAGCTGCTTGAGGTATCTCAGCCTCTGGAATTGAGGCGTGTTAACGATTTTGATGAGGAGAGGGTGTAACTCAATGAGCCCATGGATGGGATCATTAAACGCCTGTCAGAAGGAAAACAAACCAGGCAGAAAACACAGAAGAGACCTGTGTTACAGCTGACTCACTTCAAAGCAACAGCAGAGTTTTAACAACAGGAAAATACTAGACAGGCCTGGAGCAGCCCAGAGGATCATGGCAGTGAGACACAACTCTATGATAGTAATGAAGGGTTAAAAATAATTATGAGGTTTTACAGATGTAAACCAACATAGACAGAAATAAGAGAAATTTTACACAACATCCTGACATCCTCTAAATATATTGCCATAAAGACCTATAAGCTCAGACAGTCTTTTAGGTTTAGATTTTCTGTTTGATGTTCGTGATTCATTTCTATATGTTATACTTGTATTTGTTAGACTGGATGATTACATTCATAGAAACAGCGCTGTGCTTGCTCCTACTAATATTACATTTGAAATTTGAAATTAAATAAGGGCATTTTTTATAGGTTACTTTGCTATATTTTTTCCCTGTACCATATGCAAAATTGTGTTTGATTAAAAGAAATGTACATGCTCAAACCGCATTAATCAAAATGTAAGAAAATGAAAAGAAGAGAACAATCTTATCCTTCAGTTAGTGATTGTCACACATCCTTGTCCACCTCTTTGATCTTTTAACTCTTACGGTGCTTTTCTGTGCTGCCATCTGCCTCTGAGTCTGCAGGCTGTGTAGGATCTGCAGGTGCTCTCCAAGGTACCTGTGCAAAATCAAATATAAAAAGAAAGTAGTTACAATCAGCTGAC
The DNA here is from genome assembly GCA_029224185.1 of Karalla daura. Classification (NCBI taxonomy): domain Eukaryota; kingdom Metazoa; phylum Chordata; class Actinopteri; order Chaetodontiformes; family Leiognathidae; genus Karalla; species Karalla daura. Next base: position 6,884,268 of record CM055193.1, on the reverse strand, counting down.
TTATGCACCATTTGCCCTCTTTGACAATTGTGTTACTGATTTGTCACATTTCCTTCCACTCACCATCTTTAATCTCAACACAGCAACTCAGGTTTAAAAGGAACACATACTTACTTGGTGCCAGTCGCCTTCAGATCAGCTTCCTTGATCTAGTGTTGGAATGAGAGAGCAAACAAGACAGTCACGATAGTAACTCAGTGGGCGTGTATGCAAACAAAGAAAACAACCGCACAGCAGTAGCACTGTAATAGGCAGTCTTGTCATTGATGTGAAGTGCTGTATATATATCCTCAAAATGTACCCTCCCACTCTCTGAGACATCCTCCACACAGGTACTGACACATTTGATCCACTCCCCATCATACATAGTCTGTGACCAGCAGCTGGAAAACTGCCTCCTTTTTGTTGGGGTTTGAATGAACTGAGCGGTGTAAAGAGTAAAACCCAGGAAAATCTCAGCTTTTAATGTTTCTCCCTTCCACTAACCCATAGGTATTTTCATCTATGTGGTGAAAAGGTGGCTACTGTTGTATTGTTTTGAGTTGTATGAATGTATTATGCACGTTATGTATTGATTTGAACTGAAGCCAGATACGAGGGCGAGGTAAGGCTACAATAGAATTTGGTAACGTGTCAACGATAAGGCCCTGCTGAGAGTGATCAAACCAGCCTCTCAACAACATTTTAACTTTTAACTAACTTTGAGGATGCCCAGGTAATGACAGTCCCTGTGGAGAGACAGGATAAAGATGGATAAATGGAAAAACTAACTAACTAACAAACAACAACAATAATAAAGACAATAATACCTTTTATTTGAAGGGTGTTTCAAGGTACCCAAGGACATGGTACAGTAAAAACAAGCATAGAGATAACATGAAGAAATATGGGACAATGAAACAAACAGACAAACTGAAACAGAGAAAAATGAGATGGCCAGATCTAAAAGGCTATTTGAGGCCATTTTCTGACACTCTGATCTCACATGTGATGCAAACGTTTATGGCTCTTAAAAAGAGTTTTTAAAACAAGTGGAAATACACGTGGCTTCAGTGCTTTTTGCCAGCTGATCTGTTTCGTGACAACGAGCAGGCCCTTTAAAGTTACCCGAACAGGATCAACAGATGTTTGACTGCCAAATAACTTAAGGGTGACTCATTACAGAGACGTCAACAGAGGCGTCAACAACATGATGAACCCTCATCTCAAAAAAGATTGCATAAATTAAAGGATTTCTGTCCAAACAAAACATGGAAAAACGTATTCTCAATAGTTTAGATGACTGTAATAGCATCTTCAATGTCTCAATAAAAAATCAATCAAGCAGCTGCAGCTCATCCAGAATGCTGCTGACCAACAGCAAGAAAATGGACCATACCCAGCCCATCCCATCTGCCTTTGCTGTCCTGCAGATCAGAATTGATACATTTTGCATCATATGAATATCACCATACATTTTTTTTGCATCTTTCTGTAACTCAAGCTCCAGCTGGAATCCCTGAACATTTTCAAGTCCATAATAATCCCCATTATATTGAGACTTCATGAGTGCAAAACTACTACGACTACTACTACTACTACTACTGTACTTTACTGTTTAATGTGACAATGTGCTGAACCTGTTTAACTTTATGTGATGCCATTCTTGGCCAGGTGTTTCTTGTAAAAGTGATCTTTGATCTCCATGGGACAAATGGTTAAGGTAATAATATTAATCATCATCAACAACACCATAATCATAATGATAATACAAGTTACAGAATTCTAAGGCTTGAGCAAAATTGGGTATGAGACTAGCTATGCTGTCAGTGTGACTGAAAACAAAAGTTTGAGTTTTCTCTTTGTGTATGTGTTGATGGTTTGTAATAGCTGGTCAGGTCAGCTGGTAACCTGCATTTCATCATTCCAGTTTGCACTGGTGCAACCTGTCATTGTGTTGTAGAAGTAATGAAACTAATGAAGACATGATGACGATGTTGGTTATCTTGTGCTGTGACTGGTTTGCTTGCTTTATACCCATACAAATCAAATCAGACCGTCGGACGTCAGACCTGAGACCCTCTGACATTGAGGTGTGTCAATGGATGGGATCTTTAAAGATGTCTCGGAAGGAAAACAATAAGGCACAAAACAAAGAAGAGACCTGTGTTACAGCTGACTCACTTTACAACAACAGAAAACAAAAGTAAAAGCAGCAGAGTTTTAACAACAGGAAAAGAAAACAAAGCAGGCTTGGAGCAGCCCAGAGGAGCATGGCAGTGAAACACAACTCTATGAAAATAATAATGAAAAATCAGAATTGACTTTAAAATCCTGCTCCTGGTCTACAAAGCTCTGCATGGCCTCACACCTCAGTACCTAATAGACATGCTAGTAAACTGCACCCCACCAAGACCGCTCAGATCCTCTAAAAGTCACAGTCTCATCATCCCTCGGAGAAAGACGAGGCAAGGGGAGGCTGCTTTCTGCACCTATGCCCCACACATCTGGAACTAGCTGCCTGACACAGTAAATCAGGCCACATCAGTTACCATGCTCAAGAATCAACTAAAAACCTTCCTTTTTCAACTGTGTTTCATTATCTCCAGCATTCCTTCTTAATGCCATGATGCTGTGATGTTTTCTGTGTTGCCCTGATTGCACAGGACCAACATGTCACCCCAGGACCAGTTTCTGTGCTTTGTCCCCTCCTAGACCCCATGGATGCTGTGCTGGATCCAGGACCTTCCTTTGGTCCTGTCTCCATCCGCTGCTGCTGATGTGGTGTCTGTAATCTATAATCTGTGAAATGTTCTGTCTGTGTCTGTAAACTGTTGTGTTGGTGCCAGCCTGCCAGTCCTGGGTGAGGATCAACTCCTCTGTCTGTCACCCGGAGGTTTCTTCCTTTTCTTTTTTCCTCTCAGGGTTTCTCTCGGGAGCCGTTCCTCAGCGGTGCACACTGACAGCACGCAGGCGAGGGCCGTGCGATGTCACAGTAGCATACTGGGGCCTTGAGGGCTCAGGTATACCTCCGCAAAACACATCACGCCAAGTTGCACGCCGTGTGTGGAAATGTGAGACCTCACGAACAACGTCAGGTGATGTTTACGTGGCTGCGCATGCGCCACACTGAGCTCGCCATAGCAGTAAGTGAAGTTCCCACCAGGTAAAACCCTGTAGAGAACAGGAAGGAACTTGTTGGAGCTATCATTGTCCAGCTGTTGTAGTGTCCTCTTTGTTGCCATGTTAAAATAAATGTAGTGCAGTGGACTGTGTTCCTGTTCCAGCTTCTTCTTCATCTTGTGGCCAGGTGTAGGACCTGTTGCCTTTGTACAGACCTTTACTGCTCCCTGTGGTGTTGTGGGACATTACAGAAACGTAATGCTTTCAGAATGCTTCCATACATCCATTAAAATGTGAAAGTCTGAAAACAAAAATGTGTGTGTGTGTATGTATGTATAATTACTTGTGTTGTATATTATTACATATTGTACTTGTGTACAATGTCATTTTGAACTGCACTAAGCAAAAGATAAGAAAGGAAAAAGAAGAGAACAATGTTGCTCTTTATGTCGTGATCCTTGTATATTGTCACAGATCCTGCTACTACATTTGTCAGCCAAAGCAAGCAGCTGTGAGCAGGTTCTGGCACTTAGGTTGGGATGTCATGTTGAGAGTGAACAAACTGGCCTCTGAACAACATTTTAACTAGCATTTTGACCTAAACTAACTGAGCATTGTTCTTAGTTGTCTAACTAACATTTCTCACAATTTGAGAGAAGGAGCTGTTCCATCTTTCTTCATTTTCCAAGTGAATCTCAAAGAAATTGGTGTCCTATGAAAAAACTATAAAAGCTGTCCAAGACACTTCTGAGGACTCTTGCTCTCATGCCTCAGTGTTTAGTACTCTCACCAGGTTGGTTCCTTGGTGAAACACAAGGCCTTTTAATTTGGAGTTTGCATGTTCTCCCTCTGTATCCTTGGCTTTTCTCCAGACTCAAAAGATGTCTGAAAGTAAATGGTGTGTGTGTGTGTGTGTGTGTGTGTGTGTGTTTGTGTGTGTGTGTGTGTGTGTGTGTGTTTGTGTGTGTCTGTGTGTGTGTGTGTGTCCTGCAATGGGCAATCTGTGTATTTTCTGTCTTGACTTTATGTCCACTGGAGACCAGCAGACCTCGACAACCCACTGGGTATGAAATGGGTAAGATAATGGATGGATCAATCTGTGGTCCCACTGCTGATCCTGCTGCCCCCTAGTGTTCAACCACCACGAAGACATGAAGACAAAGCTGTGAGAAAGAGTTTTATTTCCAAACTGCTTTCAAACATTTTAACATGCAATAGAACACTCAAACCCCTTTCCTCTACATTGTTACAGTAAAATTATTCTAACACAAGAAACAATAAAACCTTCTCACCAGTAAAGCAAGTTCATCAAGCTGGATCACATTTTGGTAAAGGAGAGCATTTTAATGACATTCAGTAGAGCCATTAAATGCTGCACATACCTGAGGTGGAAGACTGTGATCAAGCTGAGTTTCTATTGTACTGAACATCTACTGTACTATTGTATAACACACAAAAACCAGGAAACACCTCTGAAAAATAAAACCAATGGAAGAGCAATTTACAAGAGCTCTCCCTAAATATTTGCCAGAAAATGGTTGTAATTCTTTTTAAAAGATGATAGACTGGCCTGAAACACACCTTTAAAACACACTGCCTTGAGATATAGTGTATATATTAAATAACCAAGATGACAAGTGACAGCAGATTACATACCCCAAATGGAGAGAGAGTCTAAAATGAACCCTTAATTATAAAAAGATAATTTAATGGCTGTATGAAAAGTGACCTCTGGAAAAGCCCTCAGCACAGCTATCTGGTCAAATCTTACTGAACAGATCTCGGATAATAAGCAGTAAATCGCATGGAAAGCTTGAATAGTTTGCTGAGCTAATCAACACACTCAGCTCATAGATAAATAGAACCAACTCTAACCACAAATGTAAAACACACAAGTATTTGTAAGTTTGAAAAGTCAGGTTATCACTCTCCCTTCCAGCGTTGTCCATGCTGTTTGTTTCAGCAGTGCAGCCATCGTTCTCGTTCATGCGTCAATTCTGTGTGAAGATAAAAACACAACAACTGAGAAATGGACATCTCTGTGTTACCTGTAAGTATTTCAGCCTGTCCGCTTTTTACACTTTGTAATCTGGTACCAGAAGTGCTAAACTTGAATCTCCTCCCATCTGTCCTTCCATGCTTTCATGCTTTGAGTTAGAGAGACAGTGGCAATCCACAAATTAACCATCAACATTAGAAGTGTTACCAGAGGCTCCACAAGGCCACTGTGGCGGCACCAATGGACGAAGCGTTGCCTGGCTTGATTCAAGATGCCCTCGTCCATCTTCTTGCAGTAGACTCTGACCAGCTGCTTACAAAAGCGTGCTGGCAGAAGTCTTGACACCTGACGCGTACGACAGCAACAAAGGGTTTAATTTGAGGCATAAATCTGAGACAGCTCCAGTGATGGAGCGCTCAAGCTGAGATTCATATTTGGCACCTTTTGGTTCCTCTTACCTGGTTGGGGTTAATGGGGAAGGCTGTGTCTGGCTCATGCTTGCTGTAGAAACGCACATTGTGAATGGGATTATTTTCCCTGCTCCCATAGTCCAGTGTAACAACCTAAAAGGGCCAAGGATTGAATTTAATTTGATGCTTAATGATGTCATGGAAATTAAAAAAAACGATGATGATATCTGCGTGGAGGCCATGCTTTTGATTTTGAAGTAATACGATTTCAAACCCACGCTGACTATGAAGTCCTCTGCCTGCAGATGTCCGTCCTCAGGCCACTGTTGATTCCAGGACGCAGTAATATCCTCCTAAAGGACAAAAAGCAAAAGTGGTGACAACTTTGCAGGAATATTACATGACAGATGATCCGTGGAAGTTAGTGACACTGACGTTACATGATGCCAATTCATAATAATTAATTAGATTTCACATGAGCTACTTGAAATGCGATAAACATTCTATGGTGGTTCAATTTTTAAAAGTCTGAAATGATCGGTAAATAGTTTTTAGTTTTAGCTGTAATGTTTTAGTTAAAACCAAAAACATGTTCTATGTTTTTAGTTTTAGTCCTATGTACTGACTTGCTTTAAATCAGAATTCTCTATTGATAATACTTTTATGAAAATGATTTATAACACAAATGGCAGAACACCTCAAACACACATTCAATATGTGTGTACATATATATGTGTTATAATATGTGTTATAAAGCAGTTTAAAATAATATGTGTTCACATTTGGAAGTTATAGAAATTACTTTGCAACTGACAGAAAGGTAGATGTGGTGACAACAACTTCACTGTGTATCTGAAACACACACCTGGTTCGTCTGAATATCGGCTCTGACCTGGGTTTGGCCCAGACACTTGTAGAGGCATCCATTCATGACTCTCTGTAGAATCTCTCTGGCCTCGGCCAGCTCATTCTCAGTGGAGTACAGTATCTGTTCAAACACATCATCTACAACACAAAGAGCATGTCAGTCAGAGTGTCATGTATCTGGATGTATGCATTCCTGGCTCTCTCTCACGTTTTCTCATTTTCTTGTTCCTCCTCTGATTATCTCTCAGATATATAAGAAGTGATGTGCATTGGCTCTACAGTTCTATTGCTCCAGTTACCGCATAGTTTGGATAAACAACCTTGACAGGTTGTGACATGTTTTTGACTGGCTTCCTTCTGCAGTGGTTTGTCTAAGACAGAGTGGTTGATGCCAACAGGGTTTTGATTGATTACACCAATGACACCATGACAACAAGCCTCCACCACACAAAACCTAGTCAAGCCTTCAAGGCTGCAGTTACTAACCTGTCACCTTGGTGTAGGCCACCATGTCATTTATGGCCTCTGAGATTCTCATTGTGTTCCCTCCTCTACCTCTGATCCTGATGTGATCATTTGCTTTTAAAAAGGCATCTGTAATCCTGGAGAGACACACAGTGAGCATTACTCTGAAGAGCACTTTACTGTGTATGATAATAACAAGACAACTCACATGAACTCTATGCTTTTGACCACTCTGTGCTGGTAGGCTTTTCTGTGGAGGCAGCTCCTCGTCTCAAACATGTCATACAGATTGTCCACTTCCTGTTAAAAGAGATATGTGGAGTTGAGAATTAGCTAAATCTCCTGAACATATTGGGCTGGATTAAAAAGAGAGAGGGACTCATCAACAGGCACCTTATCTCGAAAGCAGATCTGCTTCCGCCCATCAACCTCAATCACCCTGGCGACCTTCAGGGCACGCTGGTAGTCAAAGTTGTTCTGGATGCCCAGGTAATGACAATCCCTGTGGAGAAAGAGAATATGTAGGCAAGATGGATGAGTGGAAAAAAACATCAAGATCATTCAAAAATGGACTCAAATAAAAAGTTCCACCTGGCAAAATAGTCCCACTTTTTCACATCAATGTTGTTTCTTTTGTTTATCACAATCTCATAGAGGAAGGCCTTTGTTTCCCCACGTCCTCTACATGACCACTGAAGACAAGACACAAGGGGAACAATTGGCAGAACAAAAGACTTTTAACGACCGATGCTCCATGTTGAGTTCATTAAAGTCTTGAGATAAATTTCTCATGAAATAGCATTTTAGACTATTATGAACATTTTAAATAAAAGCGTAGCTAAGCACATGGATTAGACATTTGCCAAAAGGATGAAGGAAGTCTTATGATGAATGCTGGAGAAAATGCACTACCAACTGATTTCACAAACAGTTGTTATTTTTGACAGAACTCAGCACCTCGGGGCCTGGCTCCACTCAAACAATCAGTTCCTTGATGAAGGCGATGTCCCGATTCGGTTGTCGGCCATGCCTCCTCATCTCTGGCCTCAGATGGTTGACCTCCAGCAGGTGGGGCAAAGACCCCTATGACTAAGTGCTTTTCTCAAAATCGCCCTTCCAGGACCTGTTTAGGAGCGTGTTTCAGACCATTTGGAGTGGATTGGGACCCACTTTCGAGAGACATTTTTTTTCGGATCCCATACATTGGCATGTCCAGACAGGCTCTGACATGTCCAGAGACACCCCCAGACACACAGTTAGACACACATCCCAGACATTGGGGCATCTGAGGCCCAGATACTGTATATTGCACTTGAGTGTACGTATTATAGATAAAGCCCTTATTGTGACTGGATCTGACATTTCCCACAGTGCAGACTCAAAGCATCCTTCACTACAGTCTCTGATCTTTCAGTGACACATTAGCCTGACTGCTTGACATGGGAAGGAGTGCACATTTAATACATTAAGTACATGACAGTGATGCGTCTCTTTGCCTTTCTTAATTTGCTTTATTTCATCCATGCATTCAACCATCAATTATCTTACTCATTTTGTACCTTAACAGTGCCATGGAGATCTGCAAGACATAAAGGATTAGAGCAGAAAATGCAACCAGTCAACTGGAGGACACACAAACACACCATTGATGCAAAGACTCACACCATTGGGCAGAGAAGAGCCTAAACATGCATGCTTTTGACTCTTGAAGGAAACCAGAGTACCAAAAGCATGCATGGTTAGGTTGATAGGAGAATAAATTAACAGAGTGTATTCCCTGCCTTTGCTTTATACAAGCAGGAGATCCAGGAGAACCCTGTGACACTGTTAAGGTAGAAAGCAGGCTAGATAACAGATGGATGAATGGATGGATTACATTACATCTTGTCTTCACTTTGCTGCAGTTCTGCAGCTCCAGACTGTCCCAGCAGGATCCATTCGATGTCCCCTGAGAATGAAAAGATGCTGCAGTCACTTGAAAACCCCACACGGTGGCGATGAAGGCCTACAGCAGACTCTTCCTCATCAATTTAAAGTTTGCTGTGTCATCTGAGATTTCTGACGTAATTGCTGGGGATCCAGGTGATTCCGAGGAGGAAAGAATGTACTAGGATTATCACGTTGAATTCACTGGAAAACAAAGTATCACTTATGCATACGATATTTTTGCCACTGGGGTGACCTATATTTTCTATCAAAGTCGGAATACATAATGTATATCAAAAACTGTAATTCAATTCGCTTAAAGTGTGTCAACCCCCCCCCCCCCCCCCCCACCGTTGTCTCACACTAGTCAGAAATTCAAGCATTAACATATGTTAAAAACCCAAATTTAGACCCCCATGGGACCTTTGATTTCAAAGGTGCAATGAAGACTTTGATTCCTTTTTATCTTACACTTCTACAAGCCCTGTTGGTGCCAAGCAGGCAGTTGAAGTTGGATTTCCATAAATTTCACCCCATGCATTATTCACAGAGGGAATCTCTGAGATAGACAAATGATACATGGGAAGAGAAAGAAAGAAAGAAAGAAAGAAAGAAAGAAAGAAAGAAAGAAAGAAAGAAAGAAAGAAAGAAACTTGGCGGTAAAACACAAACTTTACATTGCAAAAAGATATAAGATTATACATGTGGGTTGCCAAGTAATCTCGCACGAGTGTACAATACACACAAAAGGTGTTGGGTGTTGCGATGGGAATGGGTAATGAATGATAATTTCCCCAGTGGCTTTGCCCTCCAAAATTAATCTTTTTCACCCCCTCTTTATTTCTTTTATGTACAGAAACAAAGGTGGGGGGTGGAGGTTAGAGTCTCTCTCTCTCTCTCTCTCTCTCTCTCTCTCTCTCTCTCTCTCTCTCTCTCTCTCTCTCTCTCTCTCTCTCTCTCTCTCTCTCTCTCTCTCTCTCTCTCTCTCTCTCTCTCTCTCTCTCTCTCTCTCTCTCTCTCTCTCTCTCTCTCTCTCATATGCATACACACACACACAGCCCTTGCGGTGTTTTCCGGGATCACGCCACTGCCTCCACTTGGGATCTACACACACACACACACACATACACACACGGCAGCAGTAGCAGCGGCAGCAGCAGACATGGCTGATCACCGCAGGACGGATCTGTAAGCGAAAGTACAGCGGGGAATAGGTCCACCATGCAGCTCCAGAGCCGGCCCCGGGACACCGAGCCGCTGGGATAGACGCTGCCGGGACACCGGGACCGGAGGACGAGCCGGTGTGCGTGTGTGCGCGATACTGGCCGGAGTAGTTGGACGGAACTTGTCGCAGTGGATCCATCCCCGGCGTGCCTGCCTTGCCTGGATTACACACACACACACACACACACACACACACACACACACACACACACACACACACACACACACACACACACACACACACACACACACACACACACACACACAGGAGTGGAACAATAGTCTCCTGCAGCAGGAAGCGGAGCAGGTCAGTTATTATGTTGTTTTTATCAGCTGACATTGTTGCAGGTGGAGGCGTTTTTCGCATTGGCCTGGTTCAAAGTGTTTGTGTGTGTATGTGTGTATTTATATGTGTATATGTGGGCGCGCGCACGTGTTTCATGACTTAAGTGTTACAATGTCGCTGTAGTATGGAATTGCGGAGGTTACTAAAGTGACAGCACAGCAGTCAGATGAGAAGTAAGCGCTAAAATATGTGGAGAAGTTTGCGTGCAGGACCTGAGTCCGTGGTTCCAGCCACCTCCTCGGGGCTGGAGCCAGGTCTGTGTGAACTTTTCCTGCCCAGCCTGACTCTCCTCCTCCCGGATACTTGCGTCAGGAAAGCACGGAGAGAGAGAGGGACTAGAGAACACAAAAGGCCTTCAGAAAGATCCAGGAATCCCTGCCTGCTGCCAGCCTGCACGGATGTGTGTCCGGTACGAGAACACACCGACTTAAGTCGATCAGTTACTGTTCCAGACCAGGAGCTCTGATCATTTCTCAGCAGCTCATTGGGAGGATCATTTACCACTCAATTATTTATGTCCCCTTCCCTTCACTGTGCGCTGCTCAGATTGACAAGCTCTTATTGCCTCGAAAAATCTCAGTAATCCCAAACCAACACCGCATACCTTGTAGTATTATACTAACTGCATCTGGGCTGCAGATCTGGTGACATTTCCACTCGTAAATCAGTCATGCTGTGTCTTATTTCTGCATGGTTTCTCTCTTATTACAGTGTGCTGTCCTGGAGCCAGGTACTGCAGCTGTCTGTGTTTCTGGTCTGACTGACACGCTGCTGTGGTCAAATAATGACCTTCTCTAACCAGACAGAGGCCTCGCTGAAAATAAAATTCCCGTTTACAACTGAGTCTAGGCCAGCAGTGAAAGAAAAGTAGCAACAATAACGACTATTTACCAACTTTCAGTGGATTCACTCGTGACGATACTGTGTTCCACAAAATTCAGTCAGCTAATACAGATGTACATTAACTGGTTTTGGCGTGACCTTGGGACACGGGTCATTACAGCGAATTCCATCCATTCATTATCTCACTCATTATATATCTGATGGTGATCTGCTAGTGCCTATCTCATCTCATATACTATAGGATGAAGGCAGGGGATACACCCTGGACAGGTCGCCAGGGCGCATGCGCACACACACACACACACACACACACACACAGGCCGTTCACACTCACACAGTCATTTCTAGAATCACCAATCAGCCTGAACATGATTTTTCTTGGACTATGAGAGGAGGCTAGAGAAGTCCTGGAACATGGAAACTCCACGCAGAATGGCTCTCGCTCCAACATATGAACTGCTGACCCTCTTGTTTTGAGGCAACAGTAGAGAGTCATTACAGCAATTTGATAATCCTAAATTCAATGTTTGCTTACAAATGTCATGTAAAAGAGAAACACGCGTCCCGCTGACAGTGAGACGCTGGTTGCAGCCACATTTTCCAACCCTCTGTGAAGTTACGTGGCCTGTTAGGGGAGATAAACTGCCCCAAGACTCAGAGTACTTTTCTCGTCTTTTTTGTAGCGTGGTGCGTGGTGTACTCATTCATCTTCTTTCCTTAATTCCTTCTACTCATCTAGCTCGAGAGATTTAGGTTAAGTGACAGGAGCACGGCTGAGGAGGAGCCACTAGGCTTACAAGGAGAATGAGCTACTTTTGGGGTTATCTGTTAGTCTGTGTGGATGCTGTGTGGGACTCTGTAGTTGGGCAGATTTGTGCATTACTCATGCATCCTGAGGCTGCTGCGTCAAGCAGTGTTCGGAGTGCCACTGAGTGCCCATTCCACTCTGCCACATTGTATGTGAGTGCATGCATGCGTGTGATTCGTGTGGCACTGAAATGCAAAAGAATGCTTGTTTATTTAGCTTGGTGAGGGCAGAAAGAGACGAGGTAAGATGGTGGACGGATGGAAGGAGATCACATCTCAAATCTCTCCTTTTGGTTTGGGTCAAGTCATTTTTGTATGTACACTGCAGACTCAGGTCCATTCATTCTTTTGCCTAATTGGCAGAGGAGCCCCCAGTGCATTTTTGGCTAGCACTGCACGCTGCAGCAGTGTGGCATTCCCTAGCACTGGAGGGCTGGAAGTTTATTGCCAGCGTTGGCGTGTGTGTGTGTGTGTGTGTGTGTGTGTGTGTGTGTGTGTGTGTGCGTGCAGCGGTGGAGTATAAGGAAAGTGTGGGGGCGAAGATACAATCGTGAGTTCTCATCTTTTCGCCGCTCTCTGTCTCCTTTTCTTCGTCCCTGTACCTCGGAGACACAAACTGCGGTTCCAGCCTGGGCCTGTAGCCTAGCAACCCAAATGGTGTGTGTCTTGAATAAATCAGAGCGTTCTCCTCCTCCTGCCCTCCACAGGGGTGTGTCACTTCACCTCACCTCCGTTCTACCACATCCATGCAGCCGCCCACACGCACTCATGGAAACACATGTGCAGATGCTGTGGACTGACGCACAGAAATAACTTAATGCAAAGCCTGAGGAGGCTTTACCTTTCACTCATCTGTCTCACTGACCCTGCTAACCTTTGCTCGAGTGTTTGCATCATTCGGTGGCTGATGTCACTCTGCGTGTTTGTTGTTTTTGAACGGGACTTAAACAGCAGAAGTGTTTGAAGGAGGGAGTGAGGGTGGCCTCCATCATCTGGAGTGTGTCCCTCTGTTTAGTGGAAGTTCTGCCTCTGAGTTCTTGGTGTGTGCCGGGTGTCTGGTGAGTGTGGCTTGCACATGCTGCAGCCTGGAGCCACATGTCTCGTCCGTCTCTCTGTTGTGCCTCTGCCAAGCTCCTGACATTGCCACGTCCATCTGCACCAGGCAAGACTCAACATCCAAAGCTTGCTCGTAACACCTCAGCGTCCCTGGAACGTCTCCTTTTAATTCACAAGTTGACCGACACAGATCCACTCTGAGATGTCTGACACCGCATGTAAATGTCTCACTGAAAGGAACCTAGTGCTTTGTTTATTTACACATAATCAATATTGGGGCGAAGCAAACCAGATTTAAATGTGTTGAAATACTGTAGCATCAAAACTGCTAGATTGGGTAGTTGGACAGAAAGGCTCAAACTCAAATTCACACTAACAAGTAAGAGAAGCTATAACCACTGAGAAAAGTCGGTGCATGTCTCTTGGAATTTGTTAAAAAAATTCTTAAACCAGATGAGAAACTTTTGCAATTTAAGATAGTTAGAATGTTGTTCTGCTTATGTGTGACACACTACACTTAATCCGACATATCATGGATAAAATTGGAAATATCAAGTATGTATACTATATAATATACAGGATTCCTAATTCCCTTCTCTCTATGAGCTGTGGGGTAATACGATTCCCAATGCATTACTGTTCATGCTAATACAAGAGCGATAAGATGAAGACTGTGAAATGAGTCATTATTGTGTGTCTGCATGTGTGAGTGGGCCTGCCTGAATGCGGGCAGCAGTGTGGGTTAATGATAACACTGGCATGTATTTATCAGGGCATTAAGGACAGCGTTTTATTAGTGGCAGCTCCCCCGTAATGTGACTCATTTATTCCTGAAAATCCGTGGCTGGTAGTTGCTGGGTTGGCTGAGAGGAACTCAGTCTTCTGGTCCGGGTAGGCGTCCACATGACTTGAAGTCCGGGAAAACATGCAAATGAGGGGGGAGGGAGATTCGTTCCGTACTGATAATCCATGGGTGACGGATGTTATGAAATGGATGCGAGCTGCTCTCATTTCGTTCCTTTGTTCCCCTCTTTTAAACTTTTTTTTTCTCGTCTTGGAGAAACGCCTGCGGCTGAGGTGCCCAAGCTCCATCCAGCTGCGCTCCTGGAAACTGGTAGAGGCAATGTTGTTAGAGATGGATATTCGCCTAAGCGCATCCTCTTGAGAGAGAGGGAAAAAAAGCCAGTTGTCCTGAGTGAGGATGGCTGGGTCTGAATTCCCTCACAGCGCTGGCTGTCTCTAATAGGCCTGAAAGACTGAGAGCCTGAAAGGATGAATGGCTTTTGTTGAAGCCTCCAAGGTTGGACACAAAGAGAAAGGCACTGGGTGCTGTGTGTTTGTGTGTGTGTGTGTGTGCATGCGCACTAGTGTGTGTCAGCTCTGGAGCCCTTATGGGTTAGATAGAAGCAGCAGGAAGTGGAAGCAGGACAGAAATACTCTGCCATAGCTGCCTCCACCTCCGGGCGGTTAGAGCAGAGCGTAGAGGAGCACATGTAGTGACTTCTGCACACATGTAAAGACAAACATATTGCACGTAGACACTTAAAGGTCTAGATGTCTGCTGAGGGGCACTCCAAACAATATCTACCTCTGAGGGCTCCCTGGCATGAAGAGGTACAAACACACAGGCCTGTCAACTCTGAATATGAAGAGCACTTTGCTGTGAAAACAATCTGTGCTTCTCCTGCTGTTTATTTTAGGTTTTCTCTCCCCTGTAACCGCCTTTGGTATATATAGTGTTTGGAACCAGCCCTCCCATCAGAGCTCCCCGGCTTTAGAATCGGGTATGGAGAACTTAATTCCTCAGTCTAATTTTGTCTGCCGTTCCTATATGCTGGCAGAAAGCTGTGACTTTGTGACTGAGGAGCCGGTGATGTGCCTGTCAATCACAGCTTGATGAGAGCAGCACCGGGTCTCAAACCTCCAGGGAGCTGCGCTGTCAGCCATTTACATGTGTGTTTGTTTTTTGTTTAAAAAAAACGTTTTTTTTTGTTTGTTGCTCTCTTTCTCTCTCTTTCTCTGTGTCTCTGTTGGGTCTGCTCTCTCATTCTGTGTCTCATTCTGCAATGTTTGCACTTGGGATACATAACAATGAGCGCACACGCTGCGTGAGCAAACACAATCATCGGGAGCCCAAAGAACTGTGGAAAATGCGCCGAGGCTGCACTGCAGCAGTTCCACTGTACAATGAAGATTAACGGTGGCGGTGAGGCTGTAGCTGTGGACGGTCCGAATGAGAACAATGGTAGTGGTGATGACCATGATGATGGGGATGATGATGGGGATGCAGGTGGTGCTGATGATGATTATAATGATGTTGCTTGTTGCCCCCCCCCCCCCCCCCCCCAGGCCTGAGGGCCCTCGCTGGTGCAGTCGAGATGGACAGGATGAAGATCATCAAGCGGAGGCTGTCCATGTCTCTGCGCAGCGCTCGGCCTGTGGATGACTCGCTGTCGGAGCTGGCGGAGCAGATGGCTCTGGACGAGCCGGCGGCGGCCCGGGACAACGGTGAGACACATGAACAAGTGCAGTCACGCGCAGGTATCCAAACCTATCTGCTTCTTCCTAAAAAACTGTTGTGTGTGTGTGTGTGTGTGAATTCTGTCTATATCCACTGCAGGTTGTTGTAGGAGAAACAAAAGAGAAATCTGTTTTTAAAAATGAAGGACACAGGGCAGAGTGTGTTGCTAAATGATGAAGAGGAGTAGTGTCACCTCCATAACCCTCTCTGACTCCAGCATCTGTTACAGCTACCATGCAGGAGTGGGCGAGAATGTTACTTAAGAGCAGTACCCCGAGCACTCCAGCAGTTCGGGACCTTACCTTCGTTTTGAGCTTTTTTCCCTAATGAGAATAAAAATGTAACTGATGTAGTGGATTTCAAATGCTGGTGGAAGGGGAGAGTTGACCCAGAGGTCACCAGTGACTCCTACAGGAGTGATTATGCTAAATTGTGAAAGCATCAGACTCCTCGCTCACATGTAGATTTGTGTATCTGTCCCAGACACTGTTTGCACCCACTGACATTTGAAGTGAGACACTGCTCCCATGAAGGCATGTAGACATGCAAACACATGAGTAACACACACAAAGACTCATCCAGTGGTTGTTTTCACCTCATCACCCGCTTCATCACTGTCACGTCTCTGTTCACTTTGCTTCACATGTCAATCATTGTGGCTCCAAGGAGCTGTGTAGCATAGGTGTGTGTGTGTGTGTGTGAGTGAGTGAGTGAGTGTGTGTGAGTGAATGAGTGAGATTTCTCAGAGGTTTCTTGTGAATTCAGGTGCAGGAATGAGTGCAAAAGTGCAAAAAGCAATGTCATTCTCTAAAACCCTGGGTGCCCTCTGCTGGGCATCTCCCTGGACTGCACAATCATCTCTGGCAAAAAATCAGACCTCACCTGACAAACAAGTGCATGTGCGTGTGTGTTTGTGCGTGTGTGTTTGTGTGTGTGTGTCCTGTCCTGGCTGCAGACAGAAACCAGGTCATAGATTGTGCAGGCTTGCCTCTAGTTTTTGCAGCTGCTCTTGTGCCAGAGAAAGAGAGAGAGAGAGTCAGACGGTGAGAAAGCAAGAAGAGAAGTGTCGGTGTTCAGTTATGGCTGTGCTGTGCAGTGTAGCTCACAGAAGCAGTAGTGTTTGTTCATTGTGCTGTGTTGTTGTTACCAGCTCCTGGCTGCAGCATCCTCACCTCCACCTGATTAAGTTCTCGCCCTACTTTATCCTCCCTTTTTGTACGTCTCCATTTAGGTCTTCTGCTATAGCTGTTACAGTGTCAGTTCATTTTTTATAGAGCGCAGGAGATGAGGAGGAGAGAGGAGAGATAGCAGGGTAGAGGAAGTGATGTAGAGGATGAGGAGAGAGGAGGACATTAAACTTTAACCACTGCTCTACATCTTGTACTTACCCGTCTCCTCCTGGCCTTTTCCCTTGCTGTACCGCTCCACCCTCCACCCCCCCATGCCGCTATATATCTCGGGCTCTAGTCAGACTGTGCAAAAGAGCAGTAAAAATACTCCTCACATTTTTCAAAGTGCTAATTAGAAGCAATGTGGAATCTGGCGCTGACCTCAGATTTGCTCCAGCACTGCGCTCCAGGAGGCGAGACTGTAAGGGAATCATGTGAGCGTTATTAGAGGAACATTACAACCCCAATGCTCAGGATTTAGAGAGCTCTGTGAAGGAAATTGAGGATTATTTGAGGAGCAGAAGATGTGACATGTGGGCTTCCACCCTCACTGTGTTGAAAGGCCTCATTAATACGAATGAATATGAAAGCCAGGTACGTGTAAGCTGACAGGACGTCCCACACATTTAGGAGCGTTAGCCGATCCATGAGATTAAAGGCAGACTTCCCCTCCCTCAGTTGTCTAGATTTCTATCCTAGTCCTATGGATGTAGCGTTTCATATGCTTGTCCCTCTTGTTATTTGTCCTTGTGATTTTCAGTTTGCATCACTACATTTCTCAACACATTTAAAGCTCTGCATGGCCCGTGCTTCATCATTTGCTATTTCTATTACTCCTTTCTGCAAATGTTCCTCTCTTTCTAACACAGTATGTTAGCTGTGTTAGCCGTATGCAATCCCCCTCCCTTTACCTATTTCCCTGTCCTAACTACTGCGTATTGTACTGTTCCTACATGTTCTGCTACCTCTCTGTGTCTGCTCTGTGTGTGACCTTGTCGTCTTTTTTCCTCTTTCCCTCCTCTCCCCCTCGCTCCTTTCTACAATGTCTACCCTCTGTTTTGTTGCCCCTGCTCCCTCTCTCTCCCGGTATCTTCTCAACTCTTCACTTTGCTGTTTTGCTCAATCTATTTGTCTCGCTCCCTCTCCTCCTCCTCATTTGATGTCAACCCACTGTCCTTCTGAGCTTTCTCCTTCCTGCCTTCGTCCTCTCTCTCTCTCTCCCTCTCTCTCTCCCTCCCTCTCTCCCTCCCTCCCTCCCTCCCTCCCTTCTTTTCTCCCTCCCTCCCTCTCTCTTCCTGGCTGTCCGTCTGGCATCGTGTGTCTCAGAGCCCATGGTGGTGTGCGCCTTGCACCCTCCCGCCTCACACAGTGCTCCCTCCTTCCTGCGTCAGTATGCCAGTCATCTGGGCCGCACCGCCCTGCGCAGAGAGCTGGGCGGGGGGCTGGAAAGGGACAGAGCCTTCCTGAGCCTGCACAGAACTGGATCTCTGGGTACACACACACACACACACACACACACACACACATACATTTGCACAGTGATGCACGCTTGCATCCATATGTCTGCTTTATTTCTAAATTGCTGTTTATTCAGAGAATCACATCACAGGCTGGTGCAGAGCCAGTTCTAGATGACAGCAAGGGAGATATTTTAAAACTAACTAGTGTGTGTGTGTGTGTGTGGGGTGGGGGGGTGGGGTGGGGGGGTTACACAAACACTGTGCTCACAGTGTTTTGGAGCTGAGCAGTGCCTGCTTCTTAACACCTCTACGCTCTAAATGTAAGAGCCTCATAATCTGATATGCAAATATTGCACTCTGCTTCTTTTATGACAGCTCTATTTGCTTTAGTTCAAAATTTAACTGGCAAATTGTCCTCCTAACTCAACAACAGCTTACTTGAACCAGCTATATGAACTCTATCTGTAAGAATTTTTTTGTACTTTTAACCTGTCAGAATTACTACAGCTAACATAATAATTCTAATAACTTTAACGTGAGGAAAGGATCTGAGCACATCCTTCACCACTGAGGCAAACAAACAACCACTAAACCACACAGAGCTGTCACCGGTGTTCTGTCCCATGTCCAGTTCTTCCTCCGTCATTTTCTGAACATTTCCACTTTGTCTTTGTGACTGTAGATAAGACTAACACTGTGCATTGTTCAGTCCGTGCATGCTTTAAAAGGAGCTTAACATTTAGCCGCTGTGTATTATTGAGTGTTTCTCTAGTCAAAAGTGAGCAATACTGCCACCTGTGGGTGGACAAACACACCAACACTCACAGATGAGAAGAAGATGTCAACGTTTCTTAACATAAGGGTGTGTGTGTGTGTGTGTGTACACACATATGTGGGTATTGAAAAAAATGCTTTTACTGCAGTTTGGCTAACCTCCAAACATTTACTACAAATCTGCACAGCTAAAACTCTAATGACCTTAATCCAACATATACACACACACACACACACACACACACACACACACACACACACACACACACACACACACACACACACACACACGCATATTGTGACAATCCCGCAGCACAATCCTGCTATTGCCTCTGTCTGTCTGCATTATGTAATGGAGCGTTTGCTCTGTGGCTGTATGGATCCCTCTAATCTTATTTCCCACTATGGCTCGTATGGGCAGCAGTGGCTGAAGTGAGGAAGGGAGAGTCCATGGAGTTTTAGAATGAATGGTTTTAGAATGGTTTCAGAATGAAATGGAGCTGAGAAGATGGCAAGAGATTGATTATGTGGGACTGAGTGATAGAGAGGGAGATGGGGGGGGGGCATAGGAGTCATATTAGCTTTGTGATGTGCATCCCATGAGTCCTCGACTGAGTGAGCTGCAGATAGACCACAACGAGTTCCTTGCATCCATTTAACTCTGGCTGACAGGGGAACTAGTCCTATCAGGAGCTTTCATCTCAGCGTGATCCCGCAAGCTGGGAATATTATAGGAATGACCGGATGAACCCTCCATGATCCCTCCGGGAAGGGGGGGGGGGCGCAGCAGCACACGGCTGGCTGCAGTTGTTATTTGTTTTATTTGACAAAAAAGCCTCAAAGGTTAGACGCTATAAAGACGGGGGCTGTGGAGAACTTCAGCTTGTGTATTTACGTGTGTATATTTCAGTTGGTGCCTAAAAGGTTTGGAGTAAAGATGCTGCACACACAGACTGAAAAGATGCTTCGCCTCAGTCACGGTCTGCTTTGTCCAGTCGAGGCTAGCGCAGAAACACTGCTCTGCTCCGACTCTGTTGAAGAGGAACGAACCGTTCCTGTTCCCAGGCAATTATACATGTATGAAGAGATAACTGTGAATCCAATTTCTGACATTTAAGCTCCTTAAATCCTACAGACGAGGCCTTTTAACCGTGCTTAATGTTTAAAGCGATATCCGATAGCGTTAAAATGTGAGGAAAGTGTGGTCTGGCTGTGAAGTGAACAGAGCGGCGCTCTGAGGCAGGATGACACTATTTTCTGAAATCCACAACTGTCTGAGCTCAGGAAGGCCCTGAAAAGGACGCACCCTGATTCAGAACCCAGAATAGATCCCATTCTATTATTACAATCTTGATAAGGTGTAGTTTGAAATGTCAAGAGGTGTGCTGAGTGTGAGTGTGCGTGTTTGCCACTGGTTGGTCTCGCTGACTCACTGTGAGCCACTCAGCAGTCAGAGCACGCCCCCCCCCCCCTTTAATAGAGCAACATGATGATGCAATCTCTTTCCTGCTGCACTAAGGAGATTGCACGCTCTTTTTCCTGTCTTCCCTCTACCTCGCCCTGTCTATCCATAGGAGTATTCAATTAAACATGGCTCTCATCTGTGGAAGTGGGCCTTTCTGATGTGTATGTGAGAGGGGCCTGGCAGGAGGCCAGGAGCCGGAGAGCTTTTACAGGTTTATGATTCATGTGTGGTGAAGTGAGCCAACACCCACCGTGCTGTAGTTACAGTGAGGGAGGATGAGCAGCACTGCGCTTTTCACTGTCTGCTGTTCATCTGCTCCCTCAAAGATCTGCAGGAGCACCATGGAGGATTAGTCCGTCTGCCTGTGAAAGCTGCTGGCTCTTCTCTGAAAAACCTGTCGCTGGATGCTATTTGTGATCCAGTCACAGATGCCTCCTCTCCTATTCTCCTCCCATCTCTGGCTCTCCATCTCTACATACATCAGAATAACTAAATATAACCTGCAGATAAAGCCAGAAGATAAAAGACGGAGAGCTTTCCATACCAGCTTTCCCTGTCTGTTCCTCTACCACCAGAGACTCGGTCTGCACCGGGGTTTAATGCGATGCATTAACACTGCATTAATGGCTGTAGCCTTTTCCCTCGGTCCTCACTCTGCCATCCATTTGCTCACACTAACCCTCTTCACTCACCCTCAGATTGGATTTAATATGAACAATGGAGCGGGCGCGTTTTATGTAGTTGGTCTTGTAAGCTCTGTGTTGCTGTTTGCTGCTGCTGGAGGTGAAGATGCTCCTGAAGAATCCTGGAGGAGGAAAGGAAGGATGGGACTGGCCATGTGGAGCCAGTAGATGACAGTCGGCACTAGTAATTGAATAATAAGATTCCTTAGATGCAGATAAAAGGTTTAGAGGTAATTACTGCAGTCTAACCCCCCCACTCTCCCACCCCCTCCAGCCCTGTGAGCACATTTCACTATTTTGGCTCCAGTGTGTTCCTGGGGGATGTTGTATGCACTTTGATTTTTATCGTCTCTGTAGACTGCAGGCAGGCGGTGGTATTTATGGTGAAATATGAAACATGGGAAAAAACAATGAATTTTAATTGGAGGCTCAAATGCAGCCAAGCAAGTGGTGATGAAGATATTGAAACAGAGGCGGCAAAAAAGAGAAGTTGAAGCCTTGGAGGGATGGAAATCTGCATGGAGGTGGCTGCAGAACAAGAGGGAAATCTTTGATGTAGTCCGCTGAATACAAAGAGACTGGAAGACAGCGATGGGTGGACGGCTTAGCGGTGAGGTTTTGTCCTTGACTTTTGGAGCTCAAGGATGCGGCGCTCTACATCAATACACGTCTGTCAAAGCGCTGCAAATAGCTGCATCTCTTAGCTTGAATCTACTGTTGAGTATTAAGTAATTCTGTGGAAGAACATAACCACCAGTATGTGTCGTGCAAAGCTGTTGAGGTTAAAATGGAACACTTACAGTCTACCCAAATATTTATTTTGAAGCACCTAACTACACCCAGCTGCATTAAAAAGATGTGTTAAGTACACAGTGTGGATGAGCTCTCCCGTTTACTCATCCAAGTGGAATCATTTTCAGCTAACTGCATCCAGGTGAGGCTGTGTGTTTTTGTAGATGATCCTCTGATTAAGTGCATGGTTATTGACACGTAGGGTGTGAGAGCTTTCCTGCTCCGGTGTGTTTTCTTAGCGAAGGCCTGCAAGACAACTGGAAGATGCAGATGAGGCTAGAGCTCACAGCTGTCAAACACCTTTCAATAACAGCTCTTTGAAGCGCTGGTCCAAGAGAGGAGTCGACGCAAACAGTTCCTCTTCCATGGTTCCATAGAGGAAAGTGTACTAGGAATGATGAGGCCACTGTAGTGGTAGTGTTTACACTACAGCTCTGCTCTGTCATCTATGAAATTCCTCCATCCTATCCTCATTCCTCTGACTGAAGCTCTCCATCCATCCTCTCACCTGCATCGTGCCAGTGCCCTGGAGTCCATCTCCAGCTCACACAGGACAAAAGTAGAGGACACATCCTGGACACGTCTCCAGTCCATCGGACACACACCTTTCACTCTCTTGTTTCACCAAGGGGCAGTTTAGGGTCTCTGGTTGACCTAAACAACCTGTTTTACTGTGGGAAGAAACCAGAGTACCCAGAGGAAGCTGACACACATAGGGATGCTTCTCCTCACAGAAACAGCTCAGACCCGTCTACCCAAATGCTCTCTTTTTCATTTCTCTGATTTAAAGACTGAATCAATAACTTGTCATTCATGTATTGGAATCATAAAATGCTGTTAAAGAAGATCAGTGCATCATATTGACACCTGATCACGTGTCTTTTTTGTGGAGCTGTCTCATTTGAATAGTGGCTCGAAGGAAAAATACCAACACCATCCGCTACGTAGCACCTAAACATTAAATGTCAAGAAACAGAACATGGCAGTATCAGCACAGACTGTGATTGGTGGGGCAGCATTATAACAGACACATTAGTTGTCCTGCCAGATCATCGTTGTCTTGTGATTTACTCCTCAGTGTTGAGTTGCTGCAGGAAACACGGTACGGCACCCTGAGGATGTGTTGGCACCTTTACGTCTGCTGGTCAGTGTGGCCAAACTAGCCTGCGATACTGGTGGTGCATCACACAAGTGCATCACACTCTTTAGTTTAGCCGATCAGGTTGAAGGCATCCTGCAGTATTGTTCCTTGTTGAGGAATGTGTACAGTCAGCTCCATGTGCTGCAGGTGTGTAGTGTCCAGAGGGGCTGTACTGCAGGTGTCTGTGCTGTGGCGTGTGCAGGGGACAGCGCATGTGTGCATGAGCTGAGCATGAATAATGGCTCCGGGTCCATGGGGAAGGACGGAGGGAGAGGAGGAGAAAGATGAGGGTGGAAAGAGAAGGAGCGAGGGAGGAGGAGGGGAGATGCGAGCCTGGATGCCAGAGGCGTCACTCCAAAACGTCACGGTTTCAATTTCTGCACCAGGATGAGATAAAGACGAGGAGGACGAGGGTGGGAAAGGATGGAGAGAGAGAAGACGAGAGAGAAGACTAGAGAGACGGAGTGATCGTGGCGGGGTGCAAGAAAGAGGCTGATCAGGCAGAAAATGTTGTCATCGGCTTGTGAACGGAGTGAGACGATTTCAGTGTATAGATAGGAGATAGGAGGAGGGAGGGAGGGAGGGACAGATAAAGGCAGGAGGAAGAGGAGAGAGAGGCAGAGAGAGAGGCAGAGAGAGAGGGAGAGTGGTATCACATGAGAGGGAGGGGAGTAATAGCAAGGTGACGGGAGGGAGCACGAGGACTAACAACACTGAAAGCACTGATAGGGGCGCCAGAGGCAAGGAGGGAGCGATCGAGAGAGGGAGAGGAGAGGAGGAGAGCAGCACAACAGCCTGAATAGAGTGGTATGCTGAATAACAGGGCGGACAAAGAAGAGAGAGAGAAACACCAAGGATACAGAGAAAGAGACACCGGACTGTGAATGAAAAGTAACAGGAGAGAAGGAGAAACTGGGAAACAAAGAGGTCAGGTCGTTAAAGAGCAGACAGGAGGAGGAAAGTGTTCTCCCTGGGAGGAGCTGTGAGTTTGGCTCTGTGTGTGTGTGTGTGTGTGTGTGTGTATGTGTGTGTGTCTTAGTGTAAATGATACAGATGGAAGCAGGATACCTGTTATTAGGAGATGAAGGGGTGTAACAGCTTCCAGCTCGTGTTTGTTGGACTGTCTCTGCAGCATTCTGTCTACCTGCACGGCGTTTGACCTTCCTTAGTCAGCAGGCAGAGAGCTGCGAGACTGCAGAGAGAAGGAGCGAGAGAAGGAGAGGTGGAGAGAGGGAGTGTCCACAGCAAGAGAGGTAGAAGGCGAGTGCATGCATGCATGTGTGTGTGTTAAAGTGGAGTAGCAGCCAGGGGAGTTGCCAGATTGTGATTAGTGTGGCTGTGCAGTCTGCTCTGTCCTCCCGGTCTCAGAGCTGCTCTGTGAAGGCTCTTCTGGACATCCAAACAGCCTGAAGATCAGAATCTTTTCTCAGAAATCTCTGTCTGACCCTCAAAAACCATTGCTGCAGCCTGCCAAACCCCGGATCACACCCTGACCTGTTGCCTGGACACCCAACTTCTCTCCCTCTCTCCCTGACATGTGTCTTTGAATACGATCTATACATTTTCGAAGCCTCTGGAACTATGGATGTGCCGGGGAACCCCCAGGGGAGCTCAGCCCGCGCTCCTGCTGCAGCAGAGACGAGGGTGGGGGAGGCGAGGGTGGGAGAGGGGATGAGACTGGGGGAGAGGGACATCCCGCTGAGGCTGTCACCTTTCCGTATGCTTCGAGTCCTAGACTCGTGCCGTCCTCCAGGAAACCGTATTGGTGAGTGCACATCCATCCTCCATTTCATCAGATGTGGTTTGGCTTTTCAAGATGATACAGATGATTTACAAGTCTGTATTTGTCGAGGTTTGAGAGCTGTTCAGAAGATTTTATGATACTGAACGGATTCACACTGTGGGAAGTTGAGATTAAAAGTTTGCCCTGAGGGTTTATCAGACACAGAGACAGATTTATGTCGAGCAGCTTTCTAACAGACGTTACATCTTCCTTTCATTCTAAAACATTTGAAAGCACGACTTTCTTTGTGTGGCTCTTTTAAAGACTAGAAAAGCAGTGGGTTCCCTGCATTCACCGCTTCAGACTCTGTAGAGACGTGACCTTCACTTTTTTTTCAGAGTTTACTCATTTGGATGAATTTGCTGCAGTATCTCACTTGCAGCAACTTATGCCAGATTCACACTGAACACTCGTCTCTGCCTAAAAGCAGCTCCGACAACTCCTGGCCCAGAAGCAGAAAGAAGAGCTCAAATGAGTCGGTTCAAAGCCGAGTAATAACAGTGGGTAATGCATTGGATGTGGTCACTGACTATTAATGCTACCCTGGAGCATCCCCACTCAACACAATCTCTGGCCTGAGAAGAAATCCCAGTGATTTCCATGACTCTTTGAAGGCCCCTCGAAGCACTCTCTTAGCCCTACTTAACTTCTCTCAACATCCTTTCCAGTGGTGTTGCAGTCGCTTTCAGAGGCTGTGCCAACAAGTGCCAGAGATGGATTTCCAGCTAAGTGGAGTGCATGCAAAGCTGGGTGAGGCTGGGTGTGTGTGTGTGTGTGTATGGGGGGGTCCCTGAAAGCAGCCCACTCACTCACTCCTCCAGACAACAGGGAGTCAGCAGCCCTAACTAGGCCAGCCAGTGGTAGCAGCTCCTGACATTTACCGTCTGCTTCTAGTCTGCTTTTGAAATGGAGCAGAAAGAAAACCTTAGAGAAACCTGGAGGAGGACGAGATATTAGGTCTCCTGGAATGGGACGTTTCTTTTGGGCAGACCTGTGGGTGTGTCTTACTTCCTGCATCATCATCTTGGTTTTCAGGTCATGGCGTTATTTAGTGGATGTTTTATGAGCTCATTACCGAGCTCAAACCGGCAGCAGACGTCCTGCCTCATTTTATCTTCGCTTGGATGAATTTCCTTTGTTATTATAGATTTATGATGATGCATTTGTTGCTGCTCTGCCTTTGGCACAGAGGCCCGGGCTGCTCTACACACCTCCCATCAGCAGAGACGCACGGCCCAAACAGGCTTACAAGCAGAACATCAATTTTCATGTCTGCTGGCGCGATGCCGAAAATTCAACTGATTGGAAAACTTGAAAAGTTTCCTTCTCACACTGCATCTACTCGTCTACTCAGATCATTATGGTGAGGAGTCACAGAGCCTTTCTGCAAAAATTAACCATACCCATCAAGTTTAAGGGAGAAGCTGCTGAATGAGAGGCATCATATCATTTGAGAGCAGAGCAGATGGAATTTTCCTCTCAGGCCAGACTGACCCACCTGCATGTGCTTCACTGTTTACACAAACAGACGGGTTCAGGACCTCTGGGGCAGAGAGGAAGACCTGTGACGTAACAGCGGGGCTGTGTCCAGGCCGCTCGCTGACAGCACTCAGATATCCTGGATCAGTTTCCCTTTGCTCTGGTATCACTTACCCGCAGCTTATTCACATTTCACCATCGGGATGGTGAAGGTTGAGTCGTCATACGACGACCTGGCCGCTCAGTTTTCTGACTCCAGCCCGAAGCTCAGCTTGTGTCTGTCTGGCTCCGGAGCCACGGGCACTTCATCAGACAATGAGCTTTAAATGACTATGAAGAGGTTTACTAAGCATTTACACAGATGGACTGTGTTTGGCTTGTGGTTAGCTAATGAGCATTTGCTGCTTCTGTCAACATGAGAGTTAGACCAGTGGACGGTCGGAGGCAGAGAAAAGCAGCTGGAATCCAACTGACTGGTAGCAGTCAGAAAACATCTGGCAGCCGCTCAGAGACATCTATTAATACATGTTCTTTGATGATTCCTTGTTCATCCACAGCTGTATACTTACTTCATTGACAGAAGTGGATACAGAACTCTGTCAAATTTGCTTTGACATTGCCAAGTGGCTATAAAGGAGTTGTTGAGCTTCTAGCTGGAGGGAGAGGTGGCATGGATTAGCTGAGAGGAAAGAAAACAGGAAAAGTGAAATATGAATGTGCAAGAAAAGACAATATAGTAGATATAGTTTACTAATATAGTAGTATCTAATATAATCCCATACATAGATCAGATAGATGGATGACAGATAGGAACTTTGTTCATCCATTGGAGAGGTTCTCCTCAGAAAGTGCACATATCATTGCAGGAATACAAATACATAAGATATATGTCCAGATAAAATGTTCTGATATATGGAATAAAAAAATCCTGTGAATCCATGAAAATTGAAAAAAAGGTTGATAAAATAAGATCTCATCAAAATAGCCACATTGTAATTTGTATGATTTATATAATTCATTTCTGTGGATATTTATTCAGTTACTATTGTAATTGTACCAGATGAATCCTGCGCTCGTCTGGGGCTCCATCATGTTCCATATTCAGCTGCTCTTCACATACAAGAAGTCCATCTCACACTGAGGCCAGAGCTGAATTCAACACCTAATAAGCTACAAATTTTATTACTCAGTGAGCTCACGCTCCATCTTTTCCTTTTATTTCGAGCATAAATTATCTCGCCCACCTCTGATCCTAACCTTGACTACATGAAAGAACCCCAGACATCTGACCTAGAATCAGCCAGAGGTGGTGTTACCCCTCCACACATCCCACTATAATTAATGGCTTTACCTGTCCTGCTCTGAGTCCTGCTACAGTCACTGAGAGGATTTTTCATTTCTCTTCTTCATCCTGCTCGAACCAGCTTCCCCCGATCCCCTAATCGTAGCTCTGTGTGTGGTGTTTGAAATTATAAGATCGGTTGTAACCAGCGACCCTCAACATCTATTATTCTAGCTTCACACACACACACACACACACACCCACACACACACACACACACACACACACACACACACACACACACACACACACACACACACACACACACACAGCCAGATGTACGTGACCCAGACTTGAGAGCTACCAGGCTCCACACACTGAAGAATAGAGACCCCTCCACCCTTCCCCCACGTTTACTGGCACAGTCCTGTCTGCTGCACCGTGTCTCATTAATCAGATGGATTGTGGGGGGGTGAGAGGAGATGGGAGGAGGTGGGAGGAGGTGGGAGGAGGTGTGGGTGGTAACAGCCAAAGACGGGAAAGCTCCCATTGCATGGAGAGTGATATTGATCTCTGACCTCCTCATCTTACCAGTGGCATTTTATACACACACACACACACACACACACACACACACACACACACACACACACACACACACACACACACACACACACACACACACACACACACACACACACACACACACACACACACACACTTGACTAGCACCCCCCGCCCCTCCATGGGTGGTAGTACAATCCATCATCTGGGGGTCGGGGCTCTACCATGGCTCTCTGAAGAGGGGAGGATGAAACCAAGGAAAGACAAAAGGTTGTGTCCTCTGATGGGTGCGTGGAGGAGGCAGGATGCCATGTGTGCTGCCAGGCTGCTGCTTATTATCAGATTCATATTTTTATTTTTTCATTTAAACAAAAATAAGAATCACACCTTCTGCAATTCTCTTCTCATGCTTTTTTCAAGCATTTTCACACTTCCTAATAAAGTATGTGAAGTAGAAAGAACCAGTGGGTATTTACAAAGGTAATCATGAAACTTATAAACATGTTGAAAACAACATGAAGAAACCACAAGTTTTCCTCTTTTTCAAACTTCAAATTATAGTTATAGGTCAGTGTACGGCTGCCCATCTGATGGTTGTTTGAGGCTGTTTTTCTGTTTTGCTCTTCTCATGCATTCAAATGGGAAAACTTGGAAATTATTGGGAAATTATGTGGGAAATGGAACTGTTGGGAGAAACCAAGCCACACGGCTAATTTAGTCTTGAATATTATTTGTCTGGGTGCTTGTGATACTGTAGGGGGAGCATCGATCCAAAACTCACCTGGAAGAGGAATTAAGAAGAATCATAGTGAGGAACAGTAGTCCCCCTGGACCCAGGGAGCTGACAGTAACTGTGTGTGTGTGTGTGTGTGTGTGTGTCTATGTCTCAGGCATCGTCCATGAGAATGTGAAGATGGGTTCAGACGGGGAGAGCGACCAGGCGTCTGGGACGTCCTCTGACGAGGTGCAGAGTCCCGTCCGGGTCCGTATGAGGAACAACCACCACCGGCGCATCTCCAACGAGGTACGAGACTCCACAGAGGCTCTGCAGAGAGTAGCTACGTCTGCATACACACAACAAAGAGCACAGGCTGAAGTTTTACAACATAAGATGTCACATAAGTATTTTGGTCCCAATAAGATGGATTTTATCGATCCCACAACAGGATTGCAGCATCAGCGTTCAGCAGATAGTGCACAATGATAAACACTTCATTTATTGTTGGTTGTACAGCCTGACAGCAGTTGGAATGAATGTATTAAAGATGTCGGTATCATTGTTTACAACCTGTTCACATCTCTGGTTGTTTACTGTGAGCCAGTGTCCACACCTCTGCAGCTTCATTCATTCATTCGTAACTTTTATCACCTTCACTTGTCGTCCATGCTGAGCTGGGAGAAGGAACTCTAATGTATGTAGAGATGTTTGCAAAAGCCTGTTTGCTTCCTGACTGGTTCTCACGGTGTGCCTCCTGCTGATTGGCCGGGGCCCCGTTCCTAGAAGAAATTCAGTCACATTAAATGACATTAGCCTATTCATGTCAATGAGCTTGAACGACCAGGGCTAAAGTCAACATGGATAGCCAAGTCTGCCCATCGCTGACCCTGTTGGCTGGTGCATTCTGCGTATCTCCGTGCCAGTGCTTCCTACTCCAGTTATTGGATTATTATAATCAGAGGGATGCTGTCCAGTGGAATACTAGCCTCAGTAGATAGTGAATGATTCAGACTGCAACATGCAGCAAGTCACCTGTCTGTGTCTGCTCACTCCACTTGCTTTTTGTCACATTGTTTCACCGAATCCATAAATATGTCCTCATGTCTGGGCTAGAGAGCGCATGCATGCGTGTGTGTGTGTGTGTGTGTGTGTGTGTGTGTGTGTGTGTGTGTGTGTGTGTGTGTGTGTGTGTGTGTGTGTGTGTGTGTGTGTGTGTGTGTGTGTGTGTGTGTGTGTGTGTGTGTGTGTGTGTGTGTGTGTGTTTGAAGGAGCTGCAGACTGATGAGTGCTGCAGCATTACGGGAAATGCCTCTGGACACACAGGCTGCTGCCTCCGACTGCTTTGAACAGTGGAAGGGACTAATTTAGACCACAGAGGGAGCGAGAGACAGAAGAGTGGGGGCTGTGAGCGAGAGGAAAATATGGTGTTAGTGGGTAATTATGGAAGTAAGAATCATTATTTGTATGAGAAAGAAAGAGGAGATTCGCAGGAATGGTGCTCAGGAGGTGCAAGCAGGCAGGAAAAAGGAGAGATGGAAGGCACAATGAAGGTGGGAGAGACCAGAAAAACAAGGTTTCCTCTCTGATGTCCCCCTCTGTTCACCCCTTCCCCCATCTGCCTTTCTCCCCTCAGGAATCTGTCCATTCCTCTCTCCTCTGCTCCTGCTCCCCCTCCTCTTCCTCCTCCTCTTTTCCTTCCTCCTCCTCCTCAGAGCATGTGGATGCCACTCTACCACAGTGCCATCTTCTCTCTCTCTCTCTCTCCCTCTCTCTCTCTCTCTCTCTCTCTCTCTCTCTCTCTCTCTCTCTCTCTCTCTCTCTCTCTCTCTCTCTCTCTCTCTCTCTGTCTCTCAGTGTGTGTGTGCAGTCATGTGGCAGGTCATGCATCGTGGAAAACGCATGTGTGTGAGTGTATAACAAAACACGTTTAAGGAGGACAATGAGGGAGCTACTAGAGCTGTTCTGCATTGTGAGTACGGGTACACGTGTGTGCGTGTGTGTTTGTGTGTGTGTGTGTGTGTGTTAAATGTGTGTGTGCACGTGTGTTGACGTGTGGGTCTTTATTCAGTCTCCACCGGTCAAAAGGAGGGCATGAGTGGCATTTTGTCCTTTGTTGCCCTTTTGTAAAGGAGCATAGATAGTTCAGCTCTGCTGTTTTGGCCTTTGCTGGTTTTGTGAATTGCATGAAATATGAAGTATACTAGTGAACAGTCTCAAGATTTTATTTTCTGGGAGGATTATGCTGATTTAGTGTGTCGTTTGCTGCAGAGAGAAATGTGTAAAAAGTCTGGAGGTCACGTCGGTGCTATCGAGTTATTTCTCAGAACATATGGAAGAGCGTTGCTCTACGTTTCCTGTGTGTACGAGTGTTTTTAGAGCATCTGTTCAAACTGTGATGTGTGTCTCTGTAATCCTCAGGGTAACGGCTCGTATGTAATACTGCATGTTGTTCTGTCAGCCAATGAGTGTGGATAAAACCATTATAGCTGTAAAATCCTCTGCCTTTCATCTTCAGGCACACACACACACACACACACACACACACACACACACACACCCACACACACACACACACACACCTCTCTCTCCCACAAACATCTGACATGTAAACACATCCTTCACACACTGTTGGGATCTGTTGGGACCAGGCCAGCGAGGAAGCGCTGCCATGGAAACAACTTGATTGGCAGCTTGCCAGTGTGTACATGTCCTACATGGATACAGGATGTAGGATGTATAATGGGAGACGCAGCATCACGAGTAGAGGCCAGTGAGTGAGAGTTATTCCAGCCATGGTGGAGCGAGTACAGGTCACAAGATCAAGAGAGGAAGAGAAGAGCAGTCAACACAACATCACCCTGTCAAAATTTAGGCAACGTACGGTCCCTTCTGGAACAAGTGTCATGGTACAACGTTATGGACGGCCTTGCACTCAGCCTCAGCAGGTTCATCCCCATCAGCAGATGATCCCACCTGTAGACCTGCCAGAGTAACGGACAGAGAAAGGAGAAAACATGTTCCTGCAGACTGTCAAACTATCAGGAAACATGCTGCTCCACAAAGAATGAGTGGAAGTGATGGAGAGTATAGACAGTCTGTATGTTATGGCTACTTTAGAGTCGATGCTACATTTCCAGTTACAGTCAACAAAAGTGAAGAGATTTCTTTCCCACATCATTCATTTATTTCCTTTTTAATATTTCACTGGTTGTTACAGAATATTCAAAAAAAGCAAAATAACACACATCATCCACCATCTTACATTCAGGCCTCGGTGGTGTAACTGATTATTATGCTGCAACTAATCGTATAAGAATACGTGTGCTGTTGTTGTCAGCGTGTTAAAGCTGATATTATACATGCTACCTCTGTCACAGTTCACAGGTCTCAGTCTAAGACCAAGACTCATGATAGGGCTGATATAATCTCACCTCTTATTTACGTGTCCCTTCTTGTATTATTAAGCTGATCCTCTCTGTCTGTCTGTTCCAGGACATAAACAAGCGTTTGTCTCTGCCGGCCGACATCCGCCTCCCGGAGGGATACCTGGAGAAGTTCGCCATGAACAGCCCACCCTTCGACAAGCCCATGAGCCGGCGGCTCCGCCGCGCCTCACTGGTCAGCCATCTCTATGTCGTGTGTGTGTGTGTGTGTGTGTGTGTGTCTGTGAAGTTAGCTGGGTGTGTATTGCCTTTTTGATGCTGCTTTGTTTTTAACAAAAAAACAACAACAAAGTAATGCCATTGTGCACCATTAAAATGGTTGACTGAGGCCATTATATCAGCACACACACACACACACATGCGCACACACACACACACACACACACACACACACACACACACACACACACACACACACACACACACACACACACACACACACACACACACACACACACACACACACACACACACACACACACACACACAGACAGGCAGGCAGACAGACAAGCACACTCATTTTAAATACACACTGAGTTATGCTATAGAGCTTACAAAGGCTCAGTAGGGGGATGAATGATAAATTCAGTCTGTATTATGTATCCAGGCCAAGAGCATTATGGGTATGAATCTGAGGGTGGGAGAGGAAGAGGAGGGGTGTGCCACTAGAAGGGGGGAGGAGGAGGATGATGGGTAGAAATAGGCAAATATTCATGAATATGCAGCATGTCCCCTCATGCCCCTTTTGTATTCTTGCTGAAGTACCCGACTCATTCACTCAGGTTTTATTTTGGTCACACTTTATTCCACATCACTCTTTTGTTTCCTTTAAGGCCTCGAAAACATTCAAGGTCTCAAATTATAGTCGACCTGCTTCACTGATACATTTAACACTGTTTTAACGTGCTTACCGAAAGCTTTGACGCACTATGGGAAAGCAAAGGGATTGGAACTCCATCAACTATTTTGGCTGTAATTATTGAGAGGGCCGGCGCCCTGCCTCCGGCGCTCTGCTTGAAGTGAGTTAATGACGCAGCTTTTCTGCAGGAGTCTAACAGAGATAAAAGGGCTGAATCTTTGAGGAGGGGTTTGCAGGGAGGAAGGAAGAGAGGCTTATGGTGCGAGGTTGGATTTAGACGCAGAGGACAGACCTGCGCTCTGTGTCTTTGCCTGTGCAGTAGAAAGAAGCCTTTCCTGACGTGCTGCGTCTGTCCACTCGTGAGCGGGCTGTTGTTGTGTGCATGTGATGTAATAGATCGATCAATAATTCAGCAGCAGCTCGGCCTCATCTGCGGCAGCTCCCCGCCTCAGAAGGATTACGCACCGGAACACCTTGAAGACAGCCGGAGAGCACGGAAACCAAGGGGGGGGGGGGGGGGTTCAGGGAGGCAGGAAATGAAGGACCCGGAGACACGATTCTAACAGTGAAGTTGCAAGTACAAGTAAAAAGGTGGAGAGCAGTATTAGTGTATGACAAATGGCTCCTGAGATGAAATTTAAAACCAGCCGCTACTTTGACTCAGGTTGAGTAGCAGGAAATGAAAGGTTTTGTTTGAGCCTGGTCTCCTTGCTGAGGCTGCAGAGTGTGTGTAGGAAACTACTGTGAGATTATTTCTGTTGGAGATCCTCGTGTTGCTCACTCTATCATGCCTGCTCCACTCTCACTTTTTCTGTTTCTACTGTGCACCATATGTGAGTGGCTTCCCTAATGAATTAGATTGCCATACTTATTCACTTTGGCTCTGGCCCCTAAATCCTTTCGACCACCTGTAACTGGAACTGACACGATTAAGAGGGATGAGTCAAAATCCACACCAGGTGGGAAAAAAAGTTGTCAAATAAACATATCAACACCCCCAAATGTGGATTTATGCTGCAAAGCTGCATCACTAAAGCGTGCTCCCACTCCTGCAGGAGGTGAGACTAGCTGAAGCAGAATGTCTGAGCCTCGGCCCAGGCCCTCGCCACGCTCGCCGTTTGTTACCGTAACATGGAACATGTGTCGGGTGTCCCGTAACAGACGGTGCATTGAAGCCGTGTATTTTGATCTTTGAATCGCTTCCAGGGTAATGTAAGCAAAGTCGGTCGGGATCAGTTTCCCCCTCGTGGCGATCGCCCATTGATGATCAATTATTCACAGCAGTCCAATGAGACTCAGTGTTGCATGGTGCTGAGGAGAGAGATGTCATTTTATCTCAAACCCCAGCACTCACCCTGTCCTGAACCCGTCTCACCTGCTCTGATGGAATATTTAACTCTCCAAAACTATAAAAGCTCCGGATTGAAAGATAAGAATTCATTCATGAGCTCACACATCAGTTCAGCCTTCAGGATCTACCCTGGTGTGTTGCTATCGGCAGGTGGACATGAAAAAGGTGAAGCAGAGCAAGATGTTCATGGGTGGATTGATTGAAGTCCTGAGGACTGGAGACATCATGTTAATGAGAGGGCTCCTCTTTCCTCCGCCTCTCAGGCTCACTCCCTCTTTTCTTAGCACAAGCCTGTCATTTTGCCTCTCCCACTCAATGCTCTATCCATCCTCTCTCTCTCTCTCTCTCTCTCTCTCTCTGTCTCTCTCTCTCTCTCTCTCTCCCCCCCTATTTAAAAATGATATGTGATTGCGATAATGGACTCTCTTCTCGATACAGTGCAGATCCCAGCTGTGGATCTCACTCCACTCACATTTCTTCCTACTGCCGTCAGTCCATTTATCTGTGCATCTCCTCACATCCTGTACAGGCTTGGACAGGACGCACACACACATGCACACGCACACGCACACACACATGCACACGCGCACACACGCACACACATACACGCACACACGCATCTTGCTCGGTTTTATGTTGCTTTAATTTTGTCACAAAAACTTGGTTTGACCTAGTTCTGCTGAGTAAGCTCACTGGAGCGTTGGGAATGGAAATGAACCCATTGCCATCGAGCAAGCATACGCAAGTGCGTGCTGCACACACACACACACACCCTCAAATGCATAAATAGGAAAGGGATGGCGAGGTGCATGAAGAGGCGGCGCAGTTGCGTGCTGCTAGCAGAGAACTGGGTCTCGTCTTGTTTTTAGAGACGACTCAGTCAGGACACTGATTTATTTTCTGCAGTGTCACATGTGGTAGCTGTGGTCATACCGTGTGTGTGTCTTTGTGCATGTTGTGTGTGTGTGTGTGTGTTGCTCGTGAGACTGACTCCCCTGCCAAAGGAGCTGCACAGCTCAGCAACTGATTCTGACAGCCGCCTTCACAAACACCGAGACGTGAGCAGTGTGTTGTTGTCTGTCTGTGTGTGTGTGTGTGTGTGTGTGTGTGTGCGCGCAGGATGAGTGTGTTTACATTCGAGCATAGGCTGTATGTCTTAGCACACAAATCCTCCTGCAGTCTTGCACAATTTGCCATCTACAGTCCACATGGCACACATCCCAAGCCAGACCATCTCAGCACATGCAATTATACACATTTGTTATTTGTATTAATTGTATTACGTTTTTCTAATTACTATGTTAAGAAATCATCAGACACAAAATGAAATGTGATTCTAGGTCCATGGTTCAGTTGCTCATTAATTATGTGAGTGGCGTTTTGTGCATACCGACGGACTCACACACACTTCGTCTCGTTTCCTAAGTGTGTCATCTTGTGTCCGAGCTTGCTCTGATGTTAGCTTTTAGGCATCCCTTTAAAGAGATCACATGCTTCATCAGCTAACTTGGTCACTGGAGACCCTCCCCCTCACACACACACACACACACACACACACACACACACACACACACACACACACAGGCCGTACATACATGCGCGCTGGCGAACATCGGCCTGGCATTTGCATCAGCATCCTGGCGGGCCGGGCAGCTCCAGATTGAGAGAGATGGGCACAGATAAAACAGGAGTGAAGCGACCCCGACAGAGATCGACAAATAAGAGTGGAAAAGTGACAGAGAGAGGGATGAACGCAGACAGGCCTGTGGGTATCACAGCTTGACAGAGCTTCAACCATCTATAATTCATGACCTGGAAACCCAGGGGCCACATACATTATGCAGATAAACTGAATTCAGAATTAATTCACAATGCACACGGATTCCAAGTACGCCTTTATAGAAATGTTTAAAAAGCACACATGTGGTCTTCATTACAGTAGGTTAGATCTTGGTGAAGGAGAACAATGGCTTCCCTTTGAAATGACTATTTCACCTCCTTCTGACATGTTTACGTCTCCTCAGGCAGAAGCTCGATGGGAACTATTTGTCCTCGAGGAGACAAATGTCACCCTTGTGGTTGTGGTTAGTCAGGTGCAGAGTTTGGATTAAGACGTCGACATTAATGAATTCCACTCAGTGTTTCAGTGCACCTCTCAGTGCTTTGCCCCTCTTGTTAGGACATAATTCCGTCATGTAAATCATGACATTTTATAGACGTGGGTGAGGTTAACTCTGCGTTCCAGGTTCAGGCAAGAGGTGGTAGCAATAAATCTCTGGGAAATAACAGCAGCTGCTGTGTGTAATCTAATGTATATGATGCTGAGTGACCTGGATAACTAGTACCTGAAATGTCAATGGTTTTGACTAATGTTGGAGGCCACAGGCTGAAAACACAACACACTGACTTTAATGCCAACTAGCAGTAGGAGTGTGCATCTAGATTTATGTAACGTCCATTACAGAATCTACAAAACAAGTCTATAAACATCTGAATTGGTTAAGACCTTGGGGAAAGCTTTAAGCAGCCCAATCAGACACTGGCATTTAGCAGTCTCAGCGTCGCAATGTGCAACAGAGATGCTCAGTAACACACTTTAAGTGTCCGAGAAACCAGACTAATGCCTCAGCGCAGGCAGAGTCAGAATAACAAGGCCTGGTGACTCAGATCCCTGCAGTTATAGGCCAAATGTCAGCAGCAGTGGGACTGAAATCTAAGCGAACAGCCACGGTCTGGTGGCCCAGAGGAAAAAACTCTGGAGATGGTTAACCAAGCCTGTCCCGGCCTGCAATCAGGCTGCTGCCAGAAATAAAAGCAAACTGATTTAGTACTAAATGCTTTTTTCCCCTCTTCTTCTGTAGTCTGAAATTGGCTTCGGGAAACTGGAGACCTACATCAAACTGGACAAACTGGGAGAGGTAAGATCAGTGAAGAATGTAACACACATACCAGCTCCTCAAATACCTGCTATGCTGTTATTCCGCTCAGCATTCATACGCTCTCCATCTCCACAGGGCACGTATGCGACAGTGTTCAAAGGGCGGAGCAAGTTGACAGACAACCTGGTGGCTCTGAAGGAGATTCGGCTGGAGCACGAGGAGGGGGCGCCCTGCACCGCCATCCGAGAAGGTACCGGAGCAGCCATAGGTGCTGCACCTCCACTCTGAGCTGCTCTCTGAGCTGCTCTATGATCTGAGCTACTCTCTGAGCTCTGAGCTGCTCTCTGAGCTCTCAGCTACTCTCTGAGCTGCTCTCTGAGCTCTCAGCTGCTCTCTGAGCTGCTCTCTGAGCTCTCAGCTGCTCTCTCAGCTGCTCTCTCAGCTGCTCTCTGAGCTGCTCTCTGAGCTCTCAGCTGCTCTCTCAGCTGCTCTCTCAGCTACTCTCTGAGCTGCTCTCTGAGCTCTCAGCTGCTCTCTGAGCTGCTCTCTGAGCTCTGAGCTGCTCTCTGAGCTCTCAGCTACTCTCTGAGCTGCTCTCTGATCTCAGGTGCTCTCTGAGCTCTCAGCTGCTCTCTTAGCTGCTCTCTGATCTCAGGTGCTCTCTGATCTCAGGTGCTCTCTGAGCTGCTCTCTGAGCTGCTCTCTGAGCTGCTCTATGATCTGAGCTACTCTCTGAGCTCTGAGCTGCTCTCTGAGCTCTCAGCTGCTCTCTGAGCTCTCAGCTCACTGTTCTGACTGAGCTGTTCTCTTCCTCACTGGTTGTCTGTGTTTGACTGACAGTCTCTGATCTGCCTCCCTCCCCCAGTGTCTCTCCTAAAAGACTTGAAGCACGCCAATATTGTCACTCTCCACGACATTATTCACACTGACAAGTGCCTGACACTCGTGTTCGAGTACCTGGTGAGTGTCTGCACTGTGCATCCGCATCCATTTATAGTGAGTGTCTTCTGAGAACGTATTACTGTAATGTAAATGTCTGTATGGGGACGTTTTCTTTCTGCAGGAAAAAGATCTGAAACAGTACATGGATGACTGTGGGAGCATCATGAGTGTGCACAACGTCAAGGTAAAGTACTACATCTGTTGAGATTTCTGTGTTATTGAATGAATTGTCATCAGAAGTGAAAATGGTTTCTGAATGAATTAGATCCCATTACAGCTCCCCTCTCATTTTTTATGCCTTAGACGCAGGCAACTGCTTCACTTCTCACTAATAAAACTCTCTGCAGGACAATAAATCCTCAGGAGACTTTTAAATTCAATAAGAAATGAAATAATAATAATAATTAAATAATAAATTACATGTGATGATATAAAACCTAGAATGTAGCAATAATCTAATGTAATCCCCTCCTCTCTGCAGATATTCCTGTTCCAGCTGTTGCGCGGCCTGGCGTACTGCCACAGGAGGAAGGTCCTCCACCGAGACCTCAAACCCCAGAACCTGCTCATCAACGAGAAGGGAGAGCTCAAGCTGGCAGACTTTGGTACTCAGCGCTCCACTGACCACAAGCAAACATTCATCTGGACATTTCTGTGACTGGATGCAGATGTCCAGGAGTAGCTGCCTCATGTTGAAGTTACCTGAGCAGAGAACCAATAACGTTTCTGTCTGTCGAGCATGTACTGATGAACATTCACAGAAATCAGACCAAGAATATTAGTAATCCTCAATAAAACTGGCTGTTCATTCATGCTGAGATATTTATTTTATAACAAATGTTAAAGCAAACAGAAGCTTGAGCTGGAGCCCCCCCTAGAGGCCGTTCTGACGTTTCTGGTCATTGTTTGAAGTGAGCAGCCGCCCAACACTGTCCCCTGTTGGTACTGACCAAAACTGA
This sequence comes from Karalla daura, assembly GCA_029224185.1. Lineage (NCBI taxonomy): Eukaryota > Metazoa > Chordata > Actinopteri > Chaetodontiformes > Leiognathidae > Karalla > Karalla daura. The sequence goes on along the minus strand of CM055193.1, from coordinate 6,844,959 downwards.
GCGCAATGATGGACATAATAGTGTGCAAGCTGGTGTTAATCCATCCATCCTTCTAGTATCTTACCTACTTTGGATCTTTTTGGTGCTTTGCATGTAGGGTGAAGGTTAGGTCACCAGTTAGTGTCAACCCGCTTTGCTAACTAGTCATTCATCATCAGATAAACATGTATAGTTCAATAAACAAATGCTCTGAAACTACATTATCATTTGATGACTTCTGTATGTAAATAAACATATTTTGTTGTCTTGTAATCCAGGTTTGGCGCGAGCCAAGTCTGTCCCTACAAAGACCTACTCCAATGAGGTAGTGACACTATGGTACCGACCTCCAGATGTGCTACTAGGCTCCACTGAGTACTCGACACCCATCGACATGTGGTGAGCAAACTCACAGTTGCAGACTAACAACACGGGATCACACAGTTCCTCAAGTTTCTCACACTGTCTGCACTGTGTTCATGCCTGTGTTGTGGTCCCTCTGCAGGGGAGTGGGCTGCATCTTCTATGAGATGATCACTGGCAGACCGCTCTTCCCGGGATCGACGGTGGAGGACGAGCTTCACCTCATATTCCGCATCCTCGGTTAGAGCCTCCAGAGCAGCGTTTACCTGTGTGTGTGTGTGTGTGTGTGTGTGTGTGTGTGTGTGTGTGTGTGTGTGTGTGTGTGTGTGTGTGTGTGTGCACGCTCCTCACAGGCCCATGCTGTGTTGAACAGGTACTCCTTCAGAGGAGAGCTGGCCCGGTATCGCCACCAGTGAAGAGTTCAAGACTTACAACTTCCCCCGGTACCAAGCGGAGCCCCTGGTCAACCACGCCCCCAGGTGTGCAGGAGTGTGTGTGCAGAACGTCACTGCATGTAGAACACACATGAACACACATAGACCACATACAACACATTGTTGGTATTCCTCCTTTAAAAGAACGACAGATATTCACACTACATAAGAATAAATACACACATTTACATACATTTTCACACCCTCACACACACACAGACACGCACGCACACACACACACCCATTTATATACTAAAAAAACAAAGTGTGTATATCAGTACCTTTTGATTGTTGAGTCTGGTTGTGTAATGCAATGAATACCAGGGTCTTTAAAGGTGAAGTTTGTTAGATCGAGAAGAGAGCAGACTCAGATCTGAACTGCATCTGCACAGCTGCTCGGATCATGACCAAAGCTACTCTGAAATACTCTGGACTAGTCTGCTGACCTGGACTAGTCTGCTGACCTGGACTAGTTTAGTAACATGGACCAGCCTGCTGGCCTGGACTAGTCTGCTCACTTGGACTAGTTTAGTGACATGGACCAGCCTGCTGACCTGGACTAGTCTGCTCACCTGGACTAGTCTGATCTGGACAAGTTTAGTGAGATGATTACCAAGTGTTACCAACTGGAGCTAAAAACAACAAGAGGAAGGAAATGTGACACTGAATGTTCTTTTTCTTTTCCTGTTCACCTGTTAGGTGATTTGGGAACTGTTAATGTCAGGTGTGGAGGGTAGTCCTGGCTACAGACCTGTTGTAATACTCATACTGTACGGGCAGCTAGCTGGCGATCCTTTTAGTGACTGATATGTCAGATTGTAACAAGATGAGGACTGATTTTGGGAAGGAACTCTCTGCTGAACCGGCAGGAACGTCACACTGGGCTGAGATCAGTGTTTGACTTCATCTCACCTCCTCTTCCTCTCTTCCTGTGTATCTGTCTGTGACACAGGATAGACAACGACGGTCACGACCTGCTCTCGATGCTTTTACAGGTAACTGTGATGAAACTCTATATAAAGGGTTAGGGTTAAAGCTTGAATGTTTTTACATATTTATGGGTTGTCAGCTAACTTGTGTGTGTGTCTGTGTGTGTGTGTGTGTGTGTGTGTGTGTGTGTGTGTGTGGCTGCAGTTCGAGGCGAAGAAGCGGATATCGGCTGAGGATGCTCTCAGACAATCGTATTTCAGAAGCCTTGGGGAGCAGGTTCAGACACTGGCAGACAGTGAGTGCATTCCAGTTCAGTCGAGCATTTGACCTGTTGTGTACAAACACTTTCTCACCCACACTCTGTTGCTTCCAGCCGCATCCATCTTCTCTGTAAAAGGCATTCAGCTCCAGAAAGATCCGGGCAAGAGGTCCTCAGTCTACCCAGAGTCAAGTAAGTGATCTGTGATAGAAAAAGAAAAATGAAACTAAAAAGAGAAATTCTCGACGGGAATATAAGAGCAGGAATAGATGATAGAGGTCTTGCTCCCTGTCCTCCTCCTCTTCTCTCTCTCTCTGTCTCTCTCTCTGTTTGCTTTATGTCGTCTCTCATGTCACTGTATGGTCGTACATGTTGCACACAGTTTCCCTGTGTCACCAGGTCCGTCTGCCACTACATCCAGACCCCAGACTCCTAGAATGCCTCCAGCAGGTAGAGGTTCAGCTGCTGCTGCAGTAGCCTGCTGTTAGTGGTCTGTCAGTCACTGTGTGATTCACAGCTCAGTCTCCAGGGCTGGTCTATCCCTTTGTTCTCAGCTGCTGTCTGATGGGTGGCCACGGAGTGATACACAGACGTTAATGCTCCACAGACCAAGGATTAAGATTATGTTGCTCTAGCACTGCTATGATATTGAGAGAAATGTCCATTGGATTGTTTGTCATGAAATTTGATACTAATTCGTGGCTTCATCTTCATAGGGACCCTGTAGTTTTACCTCTAGCACCATCTAGTGGCCAGAGTATGTCTAGCACAGGGGTAGGCAACCTGTTCCACATAGAGCCGCTGTGGCTGCAGGTTTTTGTTCCAACCAGGCAGCAGCACACCTGATTTGGCTTATTCAATCAACTGATCTGAGTCTTCAGACAGTTGATTGGTCAATCTGTGTGCTATGGACAGGTTGGAACAAACACCTGCAGCCACAGTGGCTCTTTGTGGAACCGGTTGCCTACCCCTGGTCTAGCATAACTGGGTGGACCTGGTGTGTTTAACCATCAGCATGTTCAGGACGTGGAGGGTCTAGCTCTCTGTTTGTCTGAATCACTGCACTGTGCAAACATGATGAGCCTTGGTGACATTTGCTTGGATTTTGCTCCAGTGTTTCTGTCTCTCTCACAGTCGCTGCCTGTCTGTGCCTCTCTCTGCTTCGCTCTGTCCTCTTCTGATAAACTGCCCTCTCCCTTTCTCTCGCAATGTTCATCTTTTCCCTAATCCTTTCTGTCTCCCTTGTGTGCCCCACTCCAACTTGTCCGTAACGCCTCGACACTCCCAACCTCCTCCTCCTCCTCCTCCTCCTCCTCTTCTTCTCCCCTCCCCACTCCCCACCCCTTAAAAGCGATGGCCCATAAGCTAGGCTCAGCACCCTCGCAGTACTTCCCGAGAGAAGCAGCCAATCCCAGGGCTCAGAGTCACAATCTCTCCTCCACTTCCACTGGCTGAGTGGCCCCTACCGTTCTGGTAAATACGGTCTCTTTCATTCTGTCTGTCTTCTAGCCAGCCCTCCTCCTCCTCCTCCTCCACCTCTGCCTTTTCTTCATCTTCTTCTTATTTTTCTGTCTGTCTGCCCATTTGCACTTCATCTCTGTTGGAGTCCCACTGAAATAAAAGATCTGATCAGACTAAATCCAGGCCCATTTCACTTCTTGCTCTGCATCCTCTGAACCCAAACAATACATTTATTCATTTAGCATTTTAACTCATAGCCCTTTCATCCTTTTCAGAATTTATTTCTTGTTTTTTTCCTTGTTCTCCACCCTCTCCCCCTTTCTCACTCCTGCCGCCCTCCACTCACCTTTCCTGCACCTGTAATCATCATCTCATCTTTCACTCACCTAATCCTCTTCCTCTCAGAGAGCCACTCCCAGTGTTTGTTTCAGGGATGAAAGGGCCAACAATACACCCGCAAAATACAACAATGCGATCAGAGGCCGGGGACGGATCATTTGATTCTTTTCATTTGCAGTCCTGTTTAGGTTTCTACAGCGAGAGATGTGATGTAGCCTTTGTGTTGAGTCTGTAAGTGGGGCTTTGGTTTGGAGTGTGTGTGTGTGTGTGTGTGCGTGTGTGTGTGTGTGTGTTAGAAATGCATCCTCTGCCAGCTTGTCCTGCTGTTTGTTGCACTGCAGTGTGTTACAACCATGGGTAAGTATGAGTTAGCACCTACAGTATGGGGATATAAGCAGTTTTCCAGGTTTTAGTTCTTGTTACTTTAACCCACTTGCTGAGCTGCTTCACTATAAGGCCACAAGTATCTATCTATCTATCTATCTATCTATCTATCTATCTATCTATCTATCTATCTATCTATCTATCTATCTATCTATCTATCTATCTATCTATCTATCTATCTATCTGTCTGTCTGTCTGTCTGTCTGTCTGTCTGTCTGTCTGTCTGTCTGTCTGTCTGTCTGTCTGTCTGTCTGTCTGTCTGTCTGTCTGTCTGTCTGTCTGTCTGTCTGTCTGTCTGTCTGTCTGTCTGTCTGTCTGTCTGTCTGTCTGTCTGTCTGTCTGTCTGTCTGTCTGTCTTTTATGGTTTGAATTCAGCAGTTTTTAGGTCCTGGTAATCGTGGCATTAATTTTTCCAGTTCAGTAAAACAAAAATTAAAAACCCTAATTGGAGCTATGCGTTTTCAGTGCTTTTGGCCTTATAGGTTTATTTTGCTGCTGCTTGTGAAGTGGAGTGATGTTTGTGTGTGTGTGTGTGTGTGTCTGTGTGTGTGTTAAAATGTAATCCAAACACATCTTTCACATTCACATCTTGATTCACCCCCATCTCCCTCCCTCTCTCTCCCCCCCTCTCTCTCCCTCTGTCTCTCTCTCTGTCTCTCTCTCTCTCAGCCCAGGGGAAGAGCAGGAGGCAGAGTGTGTTGTTTTAGTGCTGGCGGGGGCGCTGAGGTGAGGAGGACAGAGACACCAGCCTAGCTGTCCTGTCAGACGTACATTCACTGACCCTGCCACACACACACTGAAGGAGAGACACACACGCTGCCACACACACACACACACACACACACACACACATACACACACACACACACACACTGAAGATGAAAACACACACAAACACTCATTTAAAGAAAACCACAGAGAATCAAGGCTGAAGATTTCATACGTAAGTGAAAAGAAAAGACTCGGCTCAACCTTAAAGGCAGAAAATAAACTCATTGTGCTGGAAGAAAAGTGGGAGAAGAGGAGCTTCTCCTTGCTGCTACTGCTGCTGTCCAGAGGAGGACACGCTGAGGACGCGGGCTGTGACTGTCTTCATGCTGTATCCATGAGCTGTGAGGAGGAGAAACGGCAAAACGTGGACAAGATGCGATGTAAAAAAAATGGAAAGAAAAAAGAGAGAGTGCTTTTCTTTCTTTTCTTGGTGTGGACTATTGTTGTACATAAAGAGCTGTAGACCTCTGCTTCTTCATAACCCGCCTCAGCCTGAATCCAAATATTGCACCTCAACCCTCGCCTAACCTCCCTTTATGACATGATCTTTAAGATAACACACAATCTCTCTCGGTTATTCTCTCTCTCTAATCTGTCTCTGTCTCTCTTCCTCTCGCTCTCTCTCTCTCTCTCACACACACACACACACACACACACACACACACACACTAATGTCCTACTTGAAAGTCGGACGTGTGTAGATCAGTGGAGTTTACAGTTAAACTTTAGCACCTTATTGTCCAGTAGAGGTCAGGGTGGCTGTCATTACCTCATCGGTCGCTCTAGCAGAGTAGGATGTAAAGTTCTAGTTCTAGTTAGTAGAATGAAGACGAATCAAAGTAACCAAAAAAAAGAGAAGCAACAATTCACAAACCATAGGACAGACATTTCTACCTTTCACAGACAGAATTGGACACTTCACTTCACCACAGTTTCTCACGAAGCCGGTTGGTGAATCCTGATTGCATTCTCCACTCGCTGTAAAGAACTCTAAAGCTGCAAGACGCTCCACGCTGGAGCAGAGAGGTTCAGGAAGTGTACAAATCCTCACCTGCGTATTCTTAGACACCTCTCCCTCTTTTGCCTTGACTCAGAAGTTGTCCTGATCGTCGTGTGGTGTACAGGTGTTGATGTTGAACTTTCTCTTTGCACCTGACTTTTACCTCTTTAGATCATGCGTAGAACATTCGACAACCCCCCAAACCTCTCCTGCCTGACTCCACGTGCATTTATTTTTTTTTACTTTTTACCCTTTTCTCCCCCATCCCCTTAGTCTGTATATATATATATACATATATGACCATCCTTTTTACTTGTCAGAAGCAATGCTAATTCCAGGATGCTGTTCTCAGTCTTCACCGTGTTCCCACTGGGGCGGTGCGGCGACTGGCTGGGGACGTGTTGCACATTCCTTGAGCTCAGGACTTATTGCTAGTGTCGTTGTGTGGACGCTGTGAGGAACAGCCGGTCTCGTTTGTCTCAACCCCAGTCGAGCACGTCGAGCACGTCTAACATGGTCTGAAACTCTGTGTGAAGCTGGTATGTGAAGAGGAGGAGGAGGAGAAGGTATTATTTCTCCACATCAACCCTTCAGTCCTCTGTCCATTTGGCTGTATTATAGCTGTCCAGTGACTACTCTACCTGTGTCTGCACCTGTCATCTCTTCGAGCGTGTGTGTGCGTGTGCGTCACACAGCTGTTTTCAGTTGGTATGTGAAATAGCTGCTGCCGGGAAAAAAGAAATACCTCCAGTTGGTTTAAATCGTGCATGGTACATAACCTTTTACACCACATAAAGTAACAACAGCTCCTCAGTGAGGCTGACGACCTTAAACAAGACAAAGAAAACTTCATGTTGTGAGTGAGACGTGATGCCGACACGGGGACCAGATCACCCAAGCTGTGTCGTTCAGGTGTAACTGTTCTGCTTTGGCAGGACCTGGAGCACACACACGTACACACACGCACACACACACACACACACGCACACACACACACACGCACACACACACACACACACACACACGCATACATACACATAGACACACACTGTTGTGTCCTGCTGTCACTGGAACAACAGGACCAGAGCTGCAGACGCCTGGTGTTGAAGCACACCCCCGCCCCCCACCACACACACACACACACACACACACACACACAGAGCGATCAGGTGGCGTGTGGACATGTAAACATGTACTGTATCTGAGGCGTAGACGGGAGGCTCCAGGTCCTCAGGCACCGACCTCAGGGTCATTTCTTGCATCTCTCTCTGAACCGGATGGGATCAGGATGCAGTAATGCCGTGCCTGTCAGAAGGACTACTTATTTACCCAGAGTGTGACAGTATGTAGCATGTACATAGACACCCCCCCCCCCCCCCCCCCCCCTCCACACACACACACTCTGTATATACAAACGTGTACAGGTTTGATACAGCTATTCACACTCTGGCTTCTTCTATTTTTGTTTTTATTTTTTATTTTTTGCTCTTTTTCTTTAATGAAAGTCATAGCAATATTTCTGTAATCAATAAAAAGCCAAGGTAGTAGGAAGAGTGTGATTGCATTTGTGTTCATTTAGAGAGGACTGTGAATGATCAAACTGTGAGACTTGACTGAGCTGATGACAGGTTTTTATTTCCTTGCTGTTTAACATGCTGGATCCAAAAGGCTGGTGTGACGTGTCATGTTGCAAAGGAGTATAACACACTGATTATTTTTGATTATTATCAATGAAAGCCATAAAGGTCATATGTAGGTGAGCAAGGTCTGTTTGTGTGTGAAGGGTGTTTACCATGTTTGAGCACAGACCTGAAGAAGAATTGGGGATGTGTACACCTAATGAAAAATAAAAATAAGAACATGTATTTATCCTTTTCTTGTCATAAATCCTTTTGAAATGTATTGCAGGATGAGTCTGTAACAGTATTTATGCTTTCAAAGAGAAAGTAGAAAGTCAAATGGGTTATTAATAATATCTACAGGAATCTCAAAATCTTTTTTTCCAGTAAGTCAGGCCACGGTAATGGGGTCACATACATGCAGACATTAAAAGCACACTTAACAAAACACAACCTACAGCTACAGTGTTTCAGACCACACAGTGTTTAGATTAAACTGGATCAACGATGACACAGAAGGAGCCCGAGGCGTTGACTATGTTGTCAGGACAAACAGAAGGTCCAGCAGGAGCACACAGTGAGCGTCTCAGGAGAGCGTGGTTTATTTTCTCTTTTCACAGCTGCTTCAGTGTTGGGAGGAGCTGCAGAGTCTGTCCGGCCTCCAGCGTCCATGGCTTATCCTAGTTGCATATTGGTCTGGGTTCATCCTGCATCCTGCTGCAGCATCCTGCCCATGCTGTTGGAATAGCTGCAGGAAGCATGGCTGCTGCCTCTGGACCTTCTCACTCCTTCAGAGATCCTTTCGGAGAGACTCTTTGACTCTTACTGACCGAGGCAACCGTGATCTCTCCCTCAGATGTCTGTGAGTCTGAGGCCCAGGGGTTCCATCCACACAGGACGGTGGGCACAGCGTAGCCTCGAAACTGGAGGCAACACACACACACACACACACACACACAGAGTCAGCAGAGGGAAACTACAGCATGATGATTTCTGGTGGTGTGGAGGAGCACCTGTCTGTTCATGAAGATGTAGATGATAGGGTTGTAGACCGTGCTGCTTTTAGCCAGGTACACGGGTATGGTAGCGACGATGGGGCTGATGTACAGGCCGGGCACGGTGATGACGGCGAGCGCCATGGCGGCGTACGGCAGCCAGGTCAGCAGGAAGGCCAACACCATCACCACCACCATCCGCGCCACCTGCGCCTCCACCCGGTTCGTGCTGCCCGCCTCAGACACCTGCAGCTTGGTCACCTGCAGAACAGAGTCCAGACCAGGGAGGAGGGATGCTCACAGAGTCACAGATCACAGGATTCTATAATGATATTATGTCTTATATTACATTATTATGCAATAATAATAAAAAGACAATGTTCTCACTTTCGAACATTCTGCACGTTTTTCTGTTATTTTAGACTGAAATTCATTCAAAACAACATATTGACAACAATAATGTCAACTACAACAATAATAATAATACTATAATCATCCTAACAATAATAATTATAATGATAATAACAGTAAAATAAAGTATGCTTTTATTTGCCCCACAACTGGGAAATTTCAATAATAAATATAACATTTACCTGGCGAAGGGTCCAGAGCAGCTGTGAGTACGACACTGTGATGATGGAGAGGGGCAGGGCGAAGCACAGGACGAAGTACATGATGATGTAGGACATGTTCTCCACATCCCTGCTGTACCAGTTGGGGGCGCAGGAGGTCTTGACCCCCTCCAGCTCGTAGCTGCCCCAGCCGAACAGAGGGGGGGTGTTCCAGACAAAGGACCAGACCCAGGACAGCACCACTCCAGCCACTGCATGTCTGAGGAGAGAGCAGCAGGTAGTGCGCTAGCTACATGAGGGGTGGAGATGCTGGGTCACTACTGTACCTGGTCTGGAACAGGACAGCACCCATAGGGTGTGACACCACGATGTAGCGCTCGACAGAGATCACTGCTATGGTGCACAGACTCGCGATCCCTGAAAGAAAATCACAAATATGGGAAGAATTAGTGATCTTTTCCCATGGGACATATCCTGGCTGAGAGTTTTGTACCAATCAATAGCAAACAAAAGTAAACAGCTATATCAACGTAATTTTTAACCACTAATTTACTCTACTTTTCATGGTCTCTAGTTACCTTCCTCTCTAGTTATACTTAATGCAAAACACACATTAAGATAGTTTGAAATATGACACATTAAATATTAAACAGTTGCTTTTGGCTTGTGATACGTTATTAAAGTGGCCATGGTCACTCTAGCTTATATTAAATCCTAAATCTCACTCACCAAAAAAGGCCATCAGGAAGCCCTCTAGGACGCAGCCCACCGGTCCCAGGCTGAAGTATCCCATGGCGTTGGTCAGCGTGGTGGGCAGCCCTCCGCACACGGCGCAGCCCAGGTCGCAGACGGCCAGGTTGACCAGGGCGTAGCTGAGCGGCTGCCGCAGCTGTCTGTGCCTCACCGTCACCACCATCACCAGGACGTTGAGCAGGATCCCCGCCACTGAGAACACCCCCATGATGACGGCCAGGGCCCTGTAGCCGCTCCTGGACAGGATCTCCGGGTCGTGGGAGCTGGGAAATGTTGAGGAGCTTCCATTTGTGGCAAAGTGAGCCATTTTCCCCAGTTTAAATCAGGCGGCTGGTCACTGGTGGGACAATGAAATGTCAGTGGTCCATCTACGCCTTCAGGTCAAAACAAATCCAAAATGTCCTCATGTAAAAGAAAAATCCCACAATGCAAAACAGAAAATAGGAGATTTGGCATTAAAACCAGTATTGCCAGTTATGAGGGCCTATGGCTGCTGCATGGCTGCTGCTCTGGTGGAGCTGCAGGGGACAGAGGGTGACGGGATCCTCTTAATAAGCCCAGTAACAGGAGAGGGGCTCTAGACCATGACATTTAATTCTTGAAAAACCAAATCCGTAGATCCGGATTGTGAAGACAATAATTCTGCCTAATATCCTGTAAGACTGCACTTTCTCTGATTGCTGGGTTAACAGCTGCTTGTGAGTAATGAAGCAGAGATTCAGAAACACAATATGGTTTTTAGGATCAGAGTTAAATGCACGTCTGCTGGTTAAAGGGGGAGAGGGAGCATTACCTCTAGGTAGTGTCATGTATTTTGTTGTTACTCAGAATCACTCAGATATATTTATTCTCTGAAGCACAGCTTTACAGAGCTCTGCTCTTGGATTAGCTGACCAAGGTCAGTCCAAGCAGGGCAACTATTGACAACAACTGATTGGTTGACCTCTGGTCAGTAATACAACAAAGTACTTTCAATGTCTGTGTTGATTTGTTCAAAGTGTTTGTCCCCTTTCTAGGTCATATCAGAATTCATTTCAATCCATTTCAGACTTTGTAAAGATTTTGCATCAGTTTTTGGTAATATTGTACCAGCTTGGAAAAGAACGTGTTGAGCAGGATGCTCTTCCCAAACTGAAGATGTTGAGGTCCCATCATCACATTTTTTGACAGATTACTCAAGTCAATCTGGCCGGGGAAAGGGATCTTATTGATCAGGACCGGGGTAGTACCAATGAAATAAAACTATAACCCAGCAAGGCAGGAAGCACTTCGACCTCACAGTCACAGCAGAGTAAACCGAAAGTGAATTTAATCCAATTTATGTTTGATTGAATGACAGCCATTCATGATCGGTATCCACTGTCCGGGTAAAAATATGAAGTAAAGATTACAAGGCATTAAGGAAATGGCATGTTCGACATGTTGAATGCCACGTTTGGTCAATTTATTTTATCCCCATTGCAGCTAAGTAAATGTAAACGTTTCAAGACAATACAAGTAGGAAAAAATAGTGAATACTGTGTGTGTGTGTGTGTGTTAAATAAATAAATAAATAAATAAATAAAAAGAATAAAAAGAACAGATGACTCAAACCTGTCGGGGAGACTGCTCCTCCTCCGGGCCGCCAGGGGGCGCTGCTGGCCGCAGCCGCCGCCTCTAAGCCGCCTCTGGGCCGGAGCGGGTCGACCAACATGGCGGCCTCCGTGAAGAGAGCAGCCCACGACATAGAGAGCAGGAAGCGGACCGAGGACGTCCTGCTGGCCGAGGGCCTGGACTTCGGCTCGCTGCTGCTGTCCCCGGCCGTGCTGCGGGGCCTGGGGGCCGCAGGCTTCAGCCGGCCCTCCCCCATCCAGCTCAAGGCCATCCCGCTGGGCCGCTGCGGACTGGGTGCGTCCTCTCGGGTGCTCAGGTGATGCTGGCACCGCTGCACGTTCAGTTTCCCAGCAGTCTCAGAGTTGATAATGATATTGATAATGAATGTTGTAATGATAGTAAACTAAACGGTGCGGCTGAGCATTTCAGCAGATGTGATCGCAGGGTCTTTAAAAGTATTAAAAAGTCTCAATCATGGTTTTATGGTCCGTTAAATTGTGTCATTTATGCTCTCTCCATGTAGTGTGACAGCAAAAGGTCTGGTGTATTAATGGTGAATCATCGAGAGTCAGAGTCACTGTTTGAAGCCAAATGTTTATTTTAAGAAACTTTGGTTTAATTCTTTGGAGGCTTGTTCCTCTCCAGCTGATCTGAGGTCTGTTGTATGGTAGTTAAACATACTACAACACTTAAATAAGTTAAATATGTGCTACTGATTACATGACGGTGAGATCTTATTGTTTGGAAAGTCTTTAAGAAGTTATTAAAAAAGATGTTGACATGAAGTGAACCTCCACGGCTGGAGAGATGGAGCTCCACGCTCCTCTCAGTCAATCTTGCAGCCAAGGATCAGTGGAGGTTGTAGTGACATCTGGTGGTCAGGCACCCGGGAGCATCACGTTTATGTGAATGTGATCAAAGGCTGAGTGCAGGTTTACCCATGTACTCTAAGAATCAAAACAATTAGTTTTAGTTAATGATAAAAACGTGGTTTTACTGTAAAGCATTCAGTCCAGTTTGCAGTAGTCCGTCCAGCCAAACATCCATCATCTCACCTGCTTTGTACCCACCATCAGGATACAAGCTTCAGTTCTGCACACCACACACTCCTTTCACTGTGCCACTCACACCAGGGGATAATCTAGAGTTTCTGAGTGGCTTTTTCGGGCTGTGGGAGGAAACTGTAGTAGCCTGTAGCAGTCGTATTGGTTTCAGTCCTTTTGAGTCCATTCGTCTTCTTTTCCAGATTTGATCGTCCAGGCAAAGTCTGGCACAGGCAAGACATGTGTCTTCTGCACCATCGCTCTGGACTCTCTGGTCCTGGAGAATCCAGCGACTCAGGTGAGTGGATTCATCTTCAGTGTAAAGCAACCCGTTTGATATATGTGCAGTACTGATGCAGACATCTACAAAGTAAGGCTGATACTAATGCACTCAGATATGGTGGAAGCCTGTTCTGAAGTTTATGTCAGTCTGCAGAGGGTTACTGATGCCAGATGGTCATGGGAGGTGAGGGGTGGTCTTTTAATGTGATGACTTTAAGCTGCCTCGTGTCAAAAGAGTTAATGAAAGGGGACAATTATTGATGAGGCAGGGGCCGTGTGGGCGTGTTGACCGACCCGCTGCATTCTAGTGCACTGTAATCTCATTATCGACCTGGTCTCACTGATTGGAAACGACCCCAACACCTGCCTCTCCTTAATCTGTCTCCAATCAAATGTAAGTGGTTGTTGACAGCTATTTTTATCCCCCCCCCCCCCAGGTTCTCGTCCTCGCTCCCACTCGTGAGATCGCGGTGCAGATCCACTCGGTGGTCATGGCCATCGGCTGTGCCATGGAGGGCCTGGAGTGCCACGTCTTCATCGGGGGGCGACCCGTCAGTCAGGACAAACCCCACCTGAAGAAGTGCCACGTGGCCGTGGGCTCGCCTGGTGAGGCTGTGGGCATGGTGAAGCGTCCTGTGTGGTTTCTGTGTGTTAACTCTGAGCTGCTGTGTGCTCAGGTCGCATCAGGCAGCTCATCGAGCTGGGCATGTTGTCCACCGCCAGCATCAGGCTGTTTGTTCTGGACGAGGCTGACAAGCTGCTGGAGGAGGGCAGCTTCCAGGAACAGATAAAGTACGATGGGCCGTTACATCTTTTAATCACGTCGTATCTGCAGCCAGCTGCTGATGTCACGTCCCAGGCTGGCATCATATATCAGAGCTCAGCCATGTCCTGTCTGTCTCTGTCTCTGTCTCTGTCTCTGTCTCTGCAGCTGGATCTTCTCTTCTCTGCCTGTGAACAAACAGATGCTCGCGCTCTCGGCCACCTACCCAGAATGCCTTGCTCAGCACCTAACCCGCTACATGAACGAGCCCACTTTTGTCCGGCTCAATCCCAGCGACATGGGTCTTAAAGGTGAGAGCTGAGGAGGGGAAAGCAAAAGTAAATCTCAAAGCTGTAAGCACCTCCTGGTAACATGCAAGTTGTTGAAGACAGGTTGGTTAAACAAGGTGGACGTGCTTTAAAAAGTAGGTGCGTTCTCTCGTGTTGTTTATTTTATAGCACGATGTGATTGAGGTAAAGATTTAGATTTAGCCCTCGTTTACTTCCAAGATGCAGCTCCATCATTAAGTGTTGCACTTTTAGCAACTTTTCTTTATTAATTTCTATATTTTATATCATTCCATCATTATGCATGTATGTCATGTGCGCCCCTGCCAGGTCTGAAGCAGTACTACAAGCTGGTGCAGTCCCATCCTTTGCCTCACAAGGTGTTTGAGGAGAAGGTGCAGCACCTGCTGGAGCTGTTCAGTAAGATCCCCTTCAACCAGGCGCTGGTGTTCTCCAACCTCCACAGCAGGTAGGGCACTGCCACGCCGCTCCAGGCACGTCTCCGCTCTGCTCCCTGCTGGATTCTGATCTGAATCTGATCTGATCTGCTGTCACCCATCCCACAGGGCTCAGCACCTGGCAGATGTCCTGTCCTCCAAAGGTTTACCAGCTGTCTGCATCTCAGGTCAGAGCGCCCCCACAGGGACTGGAGTCTTACAGCAGTGTGTTGTAGCTCTTCTACCTGATGTTTGGACACGATGACTTCTGGTTTTTTGTTTTTTGTTGTTTGAGCAGCTCTAGAGTTGTAACAATACATTTTCTGTATCAAGGACGATATTCTTTAAGAATGAACTGCTTGAAAGGGTGTCTCTCGAGTCAGGCTACTCGTTCTCAGTAGTTAGTTTCATGTGATGTGATGTAACACGACGTGTGTGTGATGACCTGCACAGGTGGTCTGAGTCAGGACCAGAGGCTGGAGGCCATGTCCAAACTGAAGCAGTACCAGTGCAGAGTGCTCATCTCCACTGACCTGGTGAGACACGCACGCACGCACGCACGCACGCACGCACGCACGCACGCACGCACGCACGCACGCACGCACGCACGCACGCACGCACGCACGCACGCACGCACGCACGCACACACGCACACACACACACACACATACACACATGCACATGCACACTTGTCTCCATATGTTTCCCGTCTCCCTGCTCCTCGTCTGTGTGTGCTGCTGATCTCTCTCGGCTCGTTTCCTCTCTGCCAGACCTCCAGAGGCATTGACGCGGACAAAGTGAACCTGGTGGTAAACCTGGACGTGCCCCAGGACTGGGAGACGTACATGCACCGCATCGGACGAGCCGGCCGCTTCGGTCAGTCTCCACCTGCCTAGTCAGACCAGCTGATCACCTGTTTGTGTGTGGCTCCACCGCTCTGCTGGTCGGTGCAGAGTATTAGCGTTGAAGTGTCTCGTCCTCGTGCAGCTGTGAATGAGGCTGGATTGGCTGCAGCACTGAGTTTTTTCCCACTTCTCCACTGCATTAAAAACCATTTTGGAGGATTAGCTGGAGCCTCTGGAGTATTAGCGAGCCTGACCCACACAGCAAGGTCAATGGGTCTCTAATCATCTGCATTTAATTATAATTATCTTGACTTAACTTGTTTCGTCTCTGTAACAGATAATTCAATCGTAGCTTGTGGGCACACACCAGCGCGTGTATATCTGTGCACCTGCACTCTGGACACACGCACACGCACACACACACACACCCTTTTCTCCCTTCCTGATATGTGAATGGATCTCATCAGGATTACATTTTCCCTGCAGGCACTCAGGGCCTGGCTGTGACCTACTGTTGCCATGGTGAGGAGGAGAACAAGATGATGGCTATCGCTCAGAAGTGCGGCCTCAGTTTGTCTGCGTTGCCATGTGAGTTTTATTCATTAAAGGCTTTGCTTTAATGGAGGAGGGGAGGGTACTGCTCAGTCTCATGCCTTTTGTTCTGTTTTGTGTTTTTGCAGCCACGCTGGAGCCCAGCCTGATGGACGAGGCTTGTGACTGGGACGTCTGTGCTGAGGCTGCAGCTCCAGACACCTTCACTCAGCTCTGCTCCTCCAGGACGGAGAAGAAGAGACGAGGCAAGTCGCTCCCAGATCGAGCTGGAGATCGTGGAGATCAAAAGAGAGTGGAGAAGACGCGTCCAGCTCCTGCTCAGGGAAAATGCAGCAAGGTGAATCCTCCGAAGGCGTCTGGTCCACAGGATGCTCGTCCTCTGACTCGTCCTGAGGCGGCGCCAACTCGAAAAGAGCTGCAAGACGCTCTGCCCAAGATCCCTCCACTCAGCTCCTTCAAGAGCCCCAGGCCCAGCTTCATGAGCTTCGAGGAGGCCGAGTGGGACTTCCAGAGCTTCATTACCAGCGGGCTGGGCAGATCTGTGGAGGTCATCAGGGAGTTCAGAGGTCAGGAGGACGGAGGTGCAGACGAGAACGGACAGAGAGAGAGAATCATCCTCACCGATGATGGAGGGCAAATGTTACAACAGCACGGAAAACGCAAACCTGAGCTCCAACGACCGAGGCCGGAGTCCCGTTCTTCTTCCTCCTCCTCTTCCTCTTCCTTAGACTTGTTGTTGGACATGGACAATGATGATGACAGAGATGATGCTCCAGCTCAAACTGAAACCAGAGCCACACCTGCCGCTCCTAAACTGAAGGAAACCACCATCTCCAGAGTCTCTGCTCCTGCTGCACCCCCCCTCATACCCCAGCCCCCCACCCCTGAATCTCACAACGGCAGAGCTTCCTCCCAGCGGGAAAGCTGTGAGCCTGCACCCCGGATCAGACCGAGCAGGCCAGCCAATCAGGCGGCTCCGGCTCAGCGCAACAGACGTGAGTCAGCCAAAGAGAAGAGTGTGAAGCAGTGCCAGAAGACTTCAGAGAAGACGAACAGAAAGCAAAAAGAGATGGAAAGGGATGAAGGAGAACATGACTACAACGATTATGAGGAGGAGGAGGAGGAGGAGGAGGAGGAGGAAGCGTGGTGTGCTGAGAGCTACTGGAGGGCCAGCTACAGAGCCTGGCATGATTACTACGCCTGCATGTCTCCTTTCCAGCAGCAGAGCTACTACAGCGCAGCCCAGAACTGGATGGCAGCTTATCGTATGAACACTGTCTACATGCAGGAGCTGCTGCGGCACTGAGAGGACCAGTCCTCCCAGCTCAGCATCTGATTGGCTCCTGCAAAGAGCAGTCAATCAGGACATCGGCTCCAACACGTTGCACTGAGATGTTTAGACAGTTTTTGCTTGGATCTGTCTGTAACTGTGTCTTGTTTCTCCCTACTATTTTTCTAATAAATCATCGATGTGGAGCAGTCATTTCAAAGCTTTTTTCTGACACATTTGCACTCATTTTAGATGCATATCAACAGAATGAAATATGAGGGATTCCTGGAAAGCTTCTGTTTGCTGCACAGTGAGGTAGAGGGACCAAAGTGTGCAATTTACTGTATGTAACCTCTTCAGCAGGGCAGGGCAAGGTCGGACAACTCCACGGGCTCCTGATTACAGCCTAATCAGCCGCTACCGACCGCTCAGTGCAGGGCCAACACAAAAAGCAGACATCCTTGAATAAATGAACTTAAACAAGGACAACACTCGAGCTCATTCTGACCATGTGAAGCTTTATGTGGCCAGTCGAAGCCGTCATGCGGCGGAGGTGAGTGGTTCCTCTGTGAGGAGGGTTTGTTGTGAGGACGAGCTCCAGTCTCCAGGGACTCGGCGATGGACGTGTGGAACCGGACGTCGCAGCGCTTCGAGGGGGTGGAGGAGGCTGCGTTCTCCATCTTCAACTGCTCGGTGCTCACCCTGACTCTGGTGCTGGGATCTCTGGGGAACCTGTGGGTGTGCTGGGTGGTGTTCAGGACCAAGAGCCTGCAGACCAGTAACAATGCTCTGCTGGTCAGCCTGGCAGCCAGCGACCTCCTCAAGTGTGGGGTGGACACGCCGCTGCTGCTCTGCTCCCTGCTGGGCGTGCTGGGCACCTCCGGCTCCGTCTGCACCCTGCAGCAGTTCACCTACGCTCTGTGCAGCTGTGTCCAGCTGCTGACCCTGGTGGGCATCAGCGTGGAGCGCTTCCAGGCCATCGCCTTCCCCTTCCAGACCGAGGCCAGGAGGGTGCGGGTGTGCTTCTGGATCTGCTCCATCTGGGCGTGCGGCCTGCTGCTGGCGCTGCTCTCCCTCACCCTGGTCGAGGAGGCCACCTCCTACATGCTGTGCAGGCACGGCCAGCGCGGCCCCCCCCGCTGGGACCCCTTTGGGGCCTGCGTCCTGGTGCCGGTGTGGGGGCTGTCCCTCACCGTCATCATCGTCCACTACGTCCGGATCTTCTCAGTGGTGAGGAGGCACCGGAGGAAGGTGTTCAACCAGGGGGGGACGCTGCTGCTGGTGGCTGCTGCTGGAGGAGGAGGAGGAGGAGGTGGAGGAGGAGGAGGAGGAGGAGTCCAGAGGGGGGGGGCAGAGATCGTGGGGGCGGTGTGTCTCCTGACCCCCGGGGCCAAGGAGCGAGGGAAGAAGCAGATGGAGGGGAAGCTGGCGCAGCGCTTCGGCTACATCATCATCGCTTTCACGCTGCTGTGGGTGCCGATGGTGGTGGTTCTACTGGTGAACGTCTCCTCCCAGCAGGACGTCTCCCAGCAGGACGTCTCCTCCCAGCAGGACGTCTCCTCCCAGCAGGACGCTCACTGGGTGAGTTCTCACTGGGCTGCACCTCTCTACTCCCTGAGGCAGGTGAAGTTTTTAGGGGCAAAAATGTCTCATGTTATCAGAAAGACAGAGAAAGTATCTAACATTTGAACATTTTTAAATACAAAATTCTGTCTTAAATAACAGGCAACATGCTAAATGTGAGGAAAGTGAACAGAATATTTTGTGGCTGAACAGTATATTAAAAAGCAGGACACCACCAGCTGTGAACTGCACCACACCAAACTCAAAGCTGACTCATCCTGTTGAATTGATCATAAAAAGTTATTAGAACAGTTTTAATGATTGTCTTTTCATTCACCTGGATCTGACTTTTTATTTGGGTTTGTTGGTCAACTTACTTGATGAGCTGGTTATGTGGTTAACTTATTGGCACAGCTGCAGCAGTCTCTGTCCCAACAATGTCTGCACTTTTGCTCCCTCACAGCTGTTACTGCCTCTTATACAGGGAACTCATTTGTTTCAATACACATACTATCTACATCTATCTATCTATCTATCTATCTATCTATCTATCTATCTATCTATCTATCTATCTATCTATCTATCTATCTATCTATCTATCTATCTATCTATCTATCTATCTATCTATCTATCTATCTATCTATCTATCTATCTATCTATCTATCTGTCTATCTATCTATCTATCTATCTATCTATCATCTATCTGTCTGTTTGCTCCTCAGCTGCAGGTGGAGCTGGAGACGTCGGCCCTGGTGCTGACCTGTGTGCAGGCAGCTGTGGATCCTCTCATCTACACTCTAGTCACGCGACAGTTTCGTTCGGAGCTCAGCAAGATCCTCTCCTCCATCCCCGGCTGTCCCCTGAAACCCAGAGCCTGACGCAGAGGCACTTGAACATTTGGGACACGTGGACTTCACTGGTGGGGAGAAATCCCAGCGAAGCTGAACGTGCCCGCAGCGAGAGTGACTGAAGAGGCGGCTGAAGAAGAGCCCACAGAGTTTGGATTTGTGGCAGATATAGATGTTTTATCAGGCGTTTCACAGTCGGGACACAAGACAAGGTCATAAATAATATCCAACACCTGACAAGATACGCACAGCAGTAGTCTCAACAATGACAGGTGGCATAGGAGGGCAAAGCAAAGAGTGAGAGGAAAAGAGACCGAGCCCAGAAAAAAGACAATCAAAGGAGAGAGTCCAGAACAGAGGAAGAGAGATAGAGACAAACACAATCACAGACCTCTGCTTTTGTTGTATGTAAATAAAAAGAAATGCAATCCTTTGACACTTTGAGCGGAGCTATGCGTACAGAGTAATTCAAACTGTGTCATTTTAAAGTGCAGCTGACACAAAAACAACCTGTCTTGAAACAGGGAAGCAGAAAATAAATCACGTTTTTATCACTGTCCTAGCAACAAATATTACAGGGAACCTCACGTCTGCCATTACCTGTGTCATCCCCTCTTTGTCGCTTTCAGTTTTAAATGTTGGACTTGATGCTGTGAATATGAAGTCAATGTCCTCAAACCCATTTTTAAAATTGCACTGAAACAAAAGCTCTGCTCGCCTGTGCTTGTCTTTTTTTTAAGCTTTTATTTTCCAGGTTGTGCACAGTTTGACTAAAGGCTAATACTGGATCTAGGCTCCTGTCGCCACCCGGCGCAGCTCTAAGTTACCAGCAACACTTCTAGGTCACTGCTAGGAATATCTGACATAAAACTCATCCTGTTTTAACTCCGTAGAATATTTTTGGCCTTCTGTGGGTTGGTCGTACTGTAACCTCAGGATCGGAGAGAACAAAAGCTCAACAGAGGAGTCTAAGGGACCTTACAGTCTTGTGTAGTGATGCACTGATGTGGCACCGGTTATGCTCTATATTTCCACCTATATTAGCTGATATTATGATATGTGTGTTTTTTATGTAAGTCTTAGTACAAATGCATGTGTAAAACTGGTTAAGCTCTTCAGATATCTTCACCTTAAGGTAATTAAATACTTCTCTAAAAAGACCATGATACATTTCGCTGCTAGTTTGAAAGTTGTTTTAAATACATTGTACTCCTACAGAAAAACAAAACAAAATAAATCTGCTACATATGGGCAGACGTAGTTATAGACCAATTCTAGTATTGCTTTTGAAATATGCTCTTGGCTGATATGGACTGTATGCTGATATACTGGTGCATCTCTAGCCCTGTCTGTGTGCTCTTGATCAGCTTTTAGTTTGAGCCATAGAGAGGGCCGGGTCCCTGGTTCTGAACTGGTTCTGAACTGGTTGTGACCAGCCCCAGCAGTGGTCCCGTCCCACCTGACCACAGACCCGACTGTCGGCTCAGCCACTGGAATGACATTCAAGATGAAAAAGGCCAAACAGCTGGGAGGATAGCAGAGCTAAAAAGGTCAGCGTCCATTGTTACAAAGGTCAACTTTGATGGGATTTGATGATAAGTAATACTAAGGTTACATGTTGGGGCTGCGAGTTGAGGGAACAGACAGAATCGGACATGTTTTTTTTGTTGTTTTTTTGTTTTTAGGTGACAGAGATCTGTGGATGGCTCATCCAGTGTCCTCTGTGTCTCTGTGGTCACCGTAGCAACAAACTTCCCTGCTTTTTAGTTCTCCAGAAGATAAAGTAAAGAAAATCCTTTTTGAAACACCAAGGAGGACAAAAAGTACAAACACCAAGTTTCCTAACCACATAGAGTACACATACTCAACAACTTTGAAAAAATGCCCGCTGAGTTTGGGGAAGAAAAAACGTTGACAGCTATAAAGACTACTGAAAGCATACTGTTGTACACACAGGAGGTAGGGATACAGCAGGACAACAACGAGAGAGGGGAGGGGAGAGAGAGAGAGAGAGAGAGAGAGAGAGAGAGAGAGAGAGAGAGAAAGAGAGAGAGAGAGAGAGAGAGAGAGAGAGAGAGAGAGAGAGAGAAAGACAGACTGAGGGAGAGAGAGAGAGAGAGAGAGAGAACGAGAGGACAGCTTCACTGGTTCTGCCAAACGATGGTCAAATATTACAAAATATTCTATTAACAATATTCACAAAGAACCTGGGATCAGGGCAGATTCGTGTCAGAAACTCTCAGCGAAAGGCCTTGTGCTTTTAATTGTGGCGGTTTTAAATCTAAAAAGTACTTCTGGTTTTATTTCCTCGTTTCAGAATTGAGTCTTTTGAGACCTGTCGCCTTACAACAGTCCACACAGAGAAGAAAGGAAAGGAAACAAACAGGAGAGACGTTTCAGAAATCTATAAATGCAACAAAAAAAAGAAAAAAAAAGTCTATCTACGCTAGCAAAACAGGCACATATTGTGTAAAAGGCTCGTAGCTGAGAATTTCAGACAGGAATGCTCACGCTGAACCCTTCAGAGTGGCAGCTAGTCAAATATACCATATACTGAGCCATAGAGACTTCCAGAAGTATTGAAACACGAGTGTTCAATCGACTGAGACGAGCACATCCTCTCTCTCTCACACACACACACACACACGCACACACACACACACACACACACACACACAGACACAGGCACATAAATCCAACCCTACACATCACGATTCCTCTATCTAGCAAAAATTCACATTCACTCATTCACAAATATGAAACTCAATGTGAACACCATCACAGACGCAGTGACCATGTGTCATCCTTGAAGAATTATCACTCAAGTGAAATACTATCGGACCTGGAAAGGAGGAATGGAGCATATTTACCAATCAACAGGTGGGTGGACCAAGAATGACACGAAACAAAGGCGGAGGATTAAACCAGTGGGAGGGAGAAAAAAGCTCATGATTATGTACTGTTATTCTTTGATTTTCCTTCCTTTTTCCCTTTTATCTCCTCCAAAAAAAAGGAAAAGAAAAGAGAGACCGTCACGGTCAAACTGAAGTGAAACTCATAAAAAGGTGCTTTGTGCACAGTGACACGACTCGCTCTGGGAACACACCTCCAGCGCTCCTCCTCCCAAACGCTTCCCTCCGCTATTCCCACCTCCTCCTCACACACACACTCTCATCCACGCACACATGCATGAATACATGAATATACTGTATCTAAATGCCATCCTCCGTCTGTAAAGGGAGTCCATGTCATTACAGTACATGACCAGCAGAGGGCAGGCTCCACCGAGGCCTGACTAGGACTCTAAACGCCTCCTCCATCACTCCCAGTCCTCCACTGTCCCTCAGTCTGTCTCCAGGAGTCTTTATCTGTCTGTCTGTGCGACACCCGGCGCTCCAGCCTTCACAGTGCCGACACCTTCACAACATTCTGGTGGGCGGGGCCAGCGGGCAGGTGGGCGTCGCCCTCGGGGGTCGTCACGGGCGGCGTGGGAATGCTGATGATGGCTGTGGTGATCTGGCTGCTCTGGCAGTTCAGGGGCGCCGGCTCGTCCACGCGCATGTTCAGACTGGAGCGGCTGCAGGAGAGAGGAGGAGAGAGGGAGGGAGAGAGGGAGGAGAGAGGGAGGAGAGGAAGGAGAGGACCACAAGCTTCAGACCGAGGAAACATTCTGCTAAAGGTTGGACGAGACCTTGAGCGAGATGAGTTTGTGACTGAAGGTTACCAAACAAGTTTTGGTAGAGGAGGAATGAGTAAGAAGCATTCTTCCTCCTTTGGTAACTGCTGTTTAAGGAATGTTCAATATCAACTATTGGTAAGAAGATTTCACAATTTCTCAACTTAAATTGTAAAAACAAAACAAAGAAAGAAAAAAAATCAACAGCCTGCTCTGCTCTACAATGCATTCAGCAGCTAATGAATCTGCGGTTTCCTGCAAACAAGCTTAGAAACAACAAAAAGTCAAAGCGAACTGTGGTTGGAAAACAAGCTTCACATCTCTTCATATTTGTTCCTCAGTTTTAATTTCTCAACTGTGAATATCTGCTACTTTCATTTTCCCTTGATAAATAAAACTCCTCATCCAGAGTTCAATTTTCATGGACAATTTCACCACTTTCTTACAAAACATTTTCTTGATTTTTGTGGAAAACAACCAGCAGATTCAGTCATTGTGAAAGGACTTTGAGAGAGGGAGGTGCATCACTGATTCTGTTAATGTTGCAGACAGTCTGAGAGGACATTAGCACCTGTTTGTCTATTATCATTAGGAGCCATATCATTAGAAATCAACATAACCGTTGAGAGCACCCAGGAAAAATGCAGCTCGATCAAACTCAAAGTGCCACTGTGTTTCTCCTGCCAACACAAACATTTTGTGATGCAATTCTTGAAAAGATAAAATCTCCCTAATCCCCATAAGAAATGAATGGGTCAGTATTACATCACAGGGTTTGGCCACACACCAAGGCAGCGTGGCACAGTACCACTTGTTACCATTTATTCTGAGACTTTTGTGTGAAATTGCAATAGTTTTGTTGCACTCAGTCAGTCTACGCACGTGTGTGGTCCTTCAACCCTTCAGTTGTAAACCACTTTGGACAAAAGCGTCTGCCACATGAGTAAATGTAAATGTGTAAATGTACCTGAAAATGTACCAGTACAGAAACGTTTCCATCTCTGTCTGCAAGCCGCTACATTTTGAGACCAGGTGTGGCATCAAGGAACAGTGACTCTACATGCACACTTCATCACGTCACAGCACCAACTACTGGCCTGGACTGTGCATTGCACCATTTCTGGTTCATCCTCATATTAAAAACACTGACACCTGAACGAGGAACTATTTGGAAAAGGCAAATGAAACGCAACGTTTTTGTGTTGCTGCCCAAACCTTTTAGTAAAGCCAGAAGCTGAGCAGCAGCCAGCTCCTTATTTCACTGTGTTCTGAGTGCTCTCTGTGCTCACCTTGTGCTGAGCGGCTGGATGTGGATGGTGCTGAGCTCCTGCAAGCCTTGTTGGTGTGTGTGCGTGTGTGTCAAAGGCTGCATGTGTGCTGGGGCGCTGGCGTTGGGGAGAGGCGTGTGGTGCTTCTTGCTCCGGCGGGTGCAGCACGTGCCCGTCACGCCGTCCTGGCTGGACAGGGAGGGGCTTCGGGACGGGTAGTTCTGCAGCCCCGCCTCCAGGTAGCTCTGCTGGTAATACTGCTCGTCCACAAACTCGTGGTTCTGCGGACAAAGACAAAGAGAGCGGAGCGGACGAAGGGAGGGGAGGGGAGGGAGACGGGGGAGGAGGGCGTCGTAAAAAAGATGTGACATTTACAACATTTATATTTATGACCATGTACTGTGTACGGCTTGATATAGTCTGTCATTTTCTGCTTCATAGCCTGGGTCAATAACTCCTGCAAAAGTCTGGTTCTTTTTTATCTAAGTGTGTACAGCTACAGTGTGTGTGTGTGTGCGTGCACGTTCCATTATTTCACAATCAATTCTCTATAGTTCCTTACAGCGGCTATAATCAATACTTTTGTACAAACTACTTCAGATGATTTTTTCTCCGGTGAGAGGTGGTTTGTGGCGGTGAACTCTGGGTCCTCTCTGGAGCTTTGCTGCTACTCTGGGCTCCGTGCTTCAGCTCTGGCCAGCTTCTCTGTGTCTGTGACTCTCACAGATCTTGCCAGCACTGCTGTTGCGAGTGGAAAAAAAAGAGGCTCCAAAAAGCCAAGTGAACGTTAAGTGCTTGGCTCCACACCGCAGACAAAATTAGAGTAAAATAGGAGGCAGATATTTCCCACAGGAGGGAGCGGAGAGCAAAACAAAGCCAAGAGGAGAGCGGATATCGGACTTAAATTCAAATCATGCGGACGGGAAACCAAATTAAAATAAATTAATATTGCACCCCTGCTGCCTCTCTGAACACGGAGCAGTTTGGCATCCGGCTCAATGTAGTTTTAAAGTCTGATGATGCGTCTGTGCTGTGTTTACCACTCGTCTCAGCCGCTCCCGAGAGTGGAACAGCACCCAGCTACTCCACCTTTACGTTTTCACAGCGTAGCGGAGGTCACGCTACAGCAGGCTGCGCTGGCCATGCACATACCAACACTGGCCCACACACACATGAAGGCCGGCTGTCAGCTCTGAGACACGCGCATGATTGCACATTTTATTGTTGTGATTATTGTTAAATCAACATGCGACAATGTGCAATTTTCATCTGAGAAACTGCAGGGAGACAACGAACGAGATTTGACAGGAAAAGACATTAATTTGTGATTTTATCAGCGTAAACTGGGTAAACGACTGTGTCTGCGTGCATGTATGTGTGTGTGTGTTTGTGTGTGTGTGCGTGTGTGTGTGTACTCACAGTGGTTTTCTCCAGACAGTGCAGCAGGTGGTGGTGCTGGCTCTCTAATAAAGAGGTGGACTTGGTCAACCGCTGCTCCTCCTCAGTGGAACTCTGAAACACACACACACACACACACACACACACACAAACACACACACACACACACACACACACACACACACACACACACGTGCGTGCACACACACACACACACACACACTTGGTGAGTGCAATGCTCCCTTTTCTTTCGGGCAGACACTAATCAGATGTGGGAGGTGCGCGGCCGGCTGCTGTCTCTACCTGCTCTGAAAGGTTCATCTTGTATGGAAGTTGCTTGGATGGAGGAGGAGACAAAAGGAGAACAGACAGGCAGAGTTTTACTGGCGTTCACAGGTCAGCAGTGAGAACAGACACGCGTCCGGGCCGCAGCCATGCCAAACACACACACCAGCTCTGACCCTCAGAGGCATATCTGAGAACATCGGTGGAGCCGGCGCATTGATCTGTGCTGGGAGGGAGCCTTCTAGCACAGCTCAGTCCTAATGGATCTACAGTATAGATATATGACTAACAGGAAAACATTCCAGCGTGACATTTCGCCTCCATCCCAGTCATTGCAAAGGTTTGCTACAGGCGAGTCCTTAATGACTTGTTTTCCATATTCCTCTTTTAAAGCCGCAGCCTGTTTATGTGTGTGTGTGTGTGTGTGTATGTGTGTGTGTGTATGTGTGTATCGGCGCGTGAAACAAGTGGGCGCCATCTCTAATTTCTGGTGGTTTTGGATATGCAGCTCATTTCTGGGCAGCGCCGCGGTGAGTCACAGTGAGTGGACTGTGGGGAAGGCTGCAGGAAAGTCAAGAAACCAGCGAAACAACCCAACAAAAACAACATCTGTTTGTACATATCTGGGAGGCTGTTTGCTTTCATTTGCAAGCGACTGTGTTTGTGTTGTTTTATTAGACCAGTAAATCATTTCACTGTCACATCGTGGAGACACTGAGGAAAACAACTGCTTGGTGCAGACAAGACGGATCAAATTCAGAAACATACACAAATGATAATTAGTCTAATGCTCTCAACAGTTATCAGCTTGATTTATGAGCATGAGATGTCTCAGGTAATCTTTAGAGGAATATGATCAGTGTAGGAGAGTTATACCAAGTCATATAAATCAGAACAACTAGGAGAGGAGCTGGAACACAGAAAAGACAAATTACTCTGCATTATTGTTATAAATATCAGCCCTAATGGCTCTAGTTGGAGCCTGGGAAGGTGTCTCTTCAGCGTATTGCAGAATGCCATCATTGTTACTGTCAGAAGTAACGCAGTTTAGACACACTTGCATCGGGTTGCATCAGTCTCCACCAGCAGAGTTTGTAGTTGAGCTGTTTATGAAACACAGAGCTGAAAACGCTGCCCTGATCCTTCAAGCTCCACAGCACGGCCGAGAGGGAAGACAAATGCCACGTTTGGAAGATTTGTAGCTGCAATTTTCTGTTTGTTAAGCACCGGACACGGCGCCTCTCTGCTGAGCGGGCAGAGAGTTCCTGCTCCAGGTGACTCGGTTCTTCAGGTGACTCGGTTCTTCAGGTGACTCGGTTCTTCCCGCTCACCTGTGCCTCCGGCAGCAGAGCCACACAGGTGTTCAGTTGTTGCTGTGTCTCTCTCTGTAAGTGCGTCAGCAGTCGGTGTGGAGGTGGCTCTCCACCCAGGTGACCACCATACTGTCCAGTCTGGAAACAGCTTGATCCACGGTGTGGCTCCGCATGGGGCGCGAGCCTCGTTAATAAACGACTGCTGCAGAGACTGAGCTGGACAATGAGCAGCCGCGCGTCTTTGAAGGAGCTCGGCCGTCTGCAGCACTCACTTCAGTCACTGAGACGACTTTTAAGTCCAAAGCGACATAATTAATGTGATATATCTGACGGAGAAGACATCAAAAGCCTTGGTGCACTTGTTGCATTCAATTAATTTTGAGCTATGGCAACAAAATATGAGACAAAAAAGTGAATCCATCTGTGATTCCGATATCGCTACTTTCAGGCCCCTTTCAGGCCCCTTTTCCACTGTTCCGGTTCCAGTGATAGTTCCAGGCTTCTCGGCACTGCTGGGCCAGAAGTGAGAACCAGCTACTTCAGAGGGTCAGACATTTATTTTCTCAGCTGGTTTGCAAGTTGAACTGGCTCTGAACCAGCACTGGAACCATTATGGTGGAAAAGGGTTAGAACTGGTGTTAATACACCAGCAGCATAGTGAAGAGGCACACACTTCATTTTACATGCTAGTATTGTTGCCTTATGTTGAATGAAACATACCATGCTAGGCAGTATTAATCCTAATCAAATAGTGAGATGAATTCAATCTCAAACATGATATAATTCAAAGGGAACTATATACTTTTTAAAAAAATGAAAAAAAGCTTCTATAGATCTATTTTAACTCACTTACTCTAACACTGTTACTTAAAGTAACACTAACACTCAATAAACCCACTTGATCATTCAGAATATGCTGCACACTCATGAGCCTTTCTTTGCCATTAAGATAAATGGAAACATAAGCACGTATATAAAGACTGCCCTGCAGCCTTGCACTATACTGTCTCTTAAAGCAACATCGATATGAAGTCAATGCATTATTCAGCCCCGGCGTCACTACGAGCACAGGTGCAGTTCAGATTCTGTGCTCCGCCATCACTGCCACAGAGAGAGGGTGCTATTAAGACATATAAAGAGAGAGAGAGAGAGAGAGAGAGAAGAAGAGGGAGAGAGGGAGGGAGAGAGGAGCACTTGTTTTTGTTTTTGCGCTGTCAGCCCCCGGCCACTATAGTGCTTGTGAACCGCAACATTTTGGAGAGGCGAGGAACATCCTTGAGTTGTGTTTACATTTCCTGCTGCATGGCCCGGAGCCTGTTCCTCAGCCGGGCAGCTGGGCCGCGAGATGCTCACATTAGAAGTGGCGCCTATCGACTGAGATCACAGCTAGCTGCTCTGCTGGGAGGCCGGCCGCTTTCTAAGAACTGACAATTAAAGGAGGGGCTCGGCCGCCGCTTGCTCTCACATCCACAGAATCATTTTTCGGAGGAGACGCAGGCGGAGGCTGCTCCGCCACATGTGTAGACACGGCGACAGATGCACGGCTGGCTGGGAGGCCGCTCTTACCGTGAACTCCAGAGCTTCGTTGAACAGGCCGTTCCGCTTGCTGTGAAGGAAGGCGTTGGAGCTTCCCGTCTTGGATATTCGTATCCTGGCCAAACGGGCTTTCTGCAAAGAGCGAGAGAGCATGGACAGCAGCTGTTAGAGCGAGCCGGAACCGCAGCCCTGTCGGGGTGAGCTGGCACCATCCCGACGCTCCCCTGCTCCTTCACATGCTCCGCGTTTCGGTGGAGATCTTATGGATGAAATCAAACATGTTCTACTAAACCATTCACTCTGATCTCCTGTGATAAATTCACTCTGATCTCCTGTGATACTTATGCATGATTTATGGCAACTACACGATAACACATTCCTTGGGTTGAGAATCAGCAAGAGAGGCAGCTGGGAGCGGAGCCGGTAAATCCTGTATGAATTAAGCAGCTAAGTGTCATTCTTTATTTGAATCGTTGAATAGTAATTTGAATTGCTGAATTCAATTTATTTGGGCCGTCGCTGTGCTGCTACTTCACTGGGATTTATTGGGCTAAATAAATCTGGGGAACGTCCCGGCCAGGACGGGCACAGCGAGTGTGTGGGCTCAGATGCCGGGCGGAGACACGGAACCTGCGAGACACGTTAGAGCACAGTCCAGGCTGCTCCTCCTCTCCTCCTGCTGCCCCTCTCCTCTTTCTCTCACGCTGTCAGATCTCCCCTGTGAGGCAGCCAGCAACAGAGACGAACAAGGAGAGGAGGAGGAGGAGGAGGAGGAGGAGGAGGAGGAAAAATGAGGAGGAACAGACACGCTCGCAGAATTCTTCACACGACGGCTCCGCAGCATCTTCTGAGTGATCTGCGTCTCAGTGAATCTCTCAGCTAGCAGGAACGGCAGCCTCCACCGGGCTGCTAATCTGACCCCCCCCCCTCCCACACACACACACACACACACACACAGCCCCCCCGCCATTTTACTGTCAAAGTCTGGGGTCTGCTGCCAGCCGCAGCTCAGCTGCATTTTGAGAGAAAGTGATGGATTCATTGAAGGGAAATTGGGGGGAGGGATCATGTGAGTTGTGTCAATAACGAGCAGACAGACAGCTAGATTAGCAGGGGGCCCGTGCACCGCTGGGGGGTTAATTGAGAGTGTGGATGTGTGTTTGCATATCTCCACGTGCTCTTGTGCATGTGGGCCTCGTCTTCACGGCTGAATTTCCATACATATACAGAGCAGCCATATAGAGCTGCAGCAGAAAGACTTGGCCCAGTGAGAGTATGGTAATCTATGCTAATTCTAGCTCATCCCCTACTTGAGTTTCATTTAAAACATGGTAATGTTTGTTGACCTGCAGGTAGCTCACGCTGCGATTTAGTGAGCTGGAGAGAAACGGGCGAGATAAACAGGAGTTTATGTGGACACACACATGCACCGTGGCCCACACGCGTGTGTGTCCACACAAGCTGTGCCTCCATTACAGTTTTTACAACTAAATGAAAGCAATATTTCTGAAATAATGATGAAGAATAAATGTGGCTTGCAGGTGTTTCTGTTGAAGAGAGTTCTGTGCATGGTCCACTGAGTCACTGAGATTCCTGAACTTAAAACAACTTAAACTGATTACTACCAAAAACAAAGAAGACTGACTGTCAAAGTAATCACACAGATGAACGTATGAACTGTTATCATCGCCCATAACCCTCTGACACATTACTCAATATGATGAATCAGACTGAATAATAATCCAACAACACCAAAATAACCCAGAACTTAAACAAACAGAAAACCTAATTCATGCTCTCACACATGCAACATCCCTTAATTATCATGAAATTCCTTCACTTTGAGGAAGATGGACACTGAAAACATTTTGCGTTTCCATGTCTTCATTAGATAATTTTATTTGATTTAGAGCTGTTGTGTAAAGGAGAAAAAGTGTTTCCATCACACTTTGGGACAAACTGAGATCAGCGTCATGAGATGATATTCCAGGGCTGATGGAAACACACCCACTGTTCCATCGCTGACACAAACAGAACTCCAAACTGTTTGCCTTTCCTCAGCCTCCTTAAGCTTTATCTTTTTTATTTCTTTCACCCTCCTGCTCTCGTTTACAAGTTTTCTTCTCTCTCCCAAATGCTTCATTTTAACACCTCCTCTCACACCTTTGCACATTTGTGCTGGCACAGCATTCCCGCCGGCCTGCGGGATCGCCCTGCTTTATGTGCTGGCACCGTGCTCAGCCAATGGGCTGCTCTCTCTGGGGTCACCGTGCAAACAGGAGCACCTGACTGTGGCGCCGGTTGCCAGGCAGCGCGGAGGTAATGGAGGGGATGTTAAGAACATGTCCTGTGAGATTGAATCTACTTCTGCAGCTCTCTGATAGATTCGCGGGGCCTTTGGGACCCGAGGCGCTCGCGTCTGAGGCCCATCTGCGCTTCCAGGCAGAGCCACAGTACGACAGATTGAGCCTGAATGGCTGCTGAGGCATCAGAGGAGAGTAAGGAAACCATGGACACAAAGCTCCCATCTACACCTACATGTGCCGTGGGTTACATGGATAAAGAAACGTGCATTCCTTGAAGCAGAGACACAAAGAGCTTCGTATGAGCTGCACATTCAGGGCTGGAGCTGTGGACACAGCACAGACAGCGACAGGCCGGCGATAGATTCACATAAAGAGTGCTGCGTAACAGATGATTCAGCATGAGTCGTTTGTTGCATAATTAAATATTCTCTCGATGCATAATGTGTCTGCGGTCTGCGCTCCCAACTGGTGAACACTCAAATATTAGGTTCCTCATCACCATTCAAAAACAAATGAGGGTCTAATTGATACATGGGGGACAGTTAATGCTGTCCCACATTATGCAACCTCAATAAGATGAAGTAGAGATTTTAAATCAAGGCAATACAAGCTAGTATCAAGCTCTTTTATCTTTAATTATCCTAATAACTTTTAAATGACGCATCATTACTGGTTCTGAGTAATGCGATGCATGGTACTAGACGTTCCTGAAATATAAACCCTGAATATTCTTCGTATCAAATTCATTCCTTTCTAGTAAGAAAGTGTTTGTGGAGTCACATCAGTCATGAAGGTTTGCACTCAGAACTAACGTCAGTGCAGTTTCACTGTTTTTGTTGCGGTCAAAAGGGGGAGTGTTAGAAGTGTTCCTGAGAGGAGTTAGTTTGACTGACAGCAGATGGCAGTCTGAGGCCTGGCAGGGGAAGCACGGCCAAAACAAACAAACAATCGATGGGCCCGTCAGTGAGCGGCAGCACTGTGGCGCGGATACAAAACCTCTGCACACCCAGCTGATACCTGCAACCATTAGCCCCTCTGAATGTTTGCTTTAAGAGAAGAACGAGCGGGTGTTCAGATGTTTGTAGTTGAAGAGAGCCGGCCTGTGCAGGGACAGCTGTGTCTGTTAGTCAGTCCCTGCCCGCCTCTGATCCAGCCCCCGTCTTCATGTTTTATGCTAATATGAAAATATGATATTCATTGGCTCAATGGAAATATTTTCTCGATCCCTATTTGGGGAAAAATGGTGGCTTTCAAAAATCCCAAATATTCTGCCACCTGCCAACCAGTTAGATTAGCACTGCCATGTATCAGTGGTTGAAACGATCCAGATGTTTCCACACACCCGAGGGCCAGCAAACACATCCAAACACCTTCTCGCCTCTTTGTTGCTCTTCTTCCTGCGACAGAGCCACGATTTAGGCTCCGTCACACTTTATAGAATATAGCCATAGGATGCACGCCAGCACGGATGCTTCCATTTAACACAATTTGCTGCCAGCTAAAGGAATCTAAAGTGGCGCATCCTCGACAGATCAAAAAAACAGCCCCCACCCCCCAACTCCGCCAGGCACTGCCAGGAAGTTTTCTTCTTAAGTTAATATTTTTTTCAAGGTTAAAAAAATAAAAAGTTGAAATATTCATGGTACCTTGTGAGTTACAGCTTTGTTAGACTGCCTTCATTCTGCAGGACTTGGCGGAGAGAAAAAGTGGAGCAATCGAGCTATGAGACCAGATTAGGCTCTGCCTCGGGCCTGCCTCCCAACTGTACGAGTAAAAGAGGAGACCATCTGATGGAGAAGTGTGCGTGTGCACGCACACACACACACACACACACACACACACACACACACACACATAAAACACACGCACATACGCGCAAACACAAACAACTGGGGAAGAGTCTCATTTTGTTTTGCAGCTGCCACTCATCTAAACAGTTGCTTTTATACATGCTGACATTTTTGCCAGAAGGAAATAAGTTGGGCTAAGGTATGCTTTACAACCCCTCACACACACACACACACACACACACACACACACACACACACACACACACACACACACACACACACACACACACACACACACACACACACACACTAATGCTCCCTCGTTCTGTCTGACATACACACACTGTGAGTCTGTGTGTTTCCATCCACCCCAGAAATGCATAAAACCTAAATATGACAATAAAAACTGGTCATGGAAACACCTACCACCTGTGAAAACCCCTCTAGTTTTGCAAAAACATTTCTGTTTCAGACATATTGACACCTGACCACTTCAAGTACAATGCCCCGGTGGAGCGGGACTGAACTTTTTAATTAAATTAAATTAATTTCTAATTAAAATACTATTAAAATAAGTACAACCAGGAAAACACAAATTGCCGTTTGTCCTCAAAGTGGAATCTCACCAGATGAGATTTTAGGAAAATGATGGAATGTCGCCAGAAGACTGTGAGAGTTACGACTAATACTACGGTTTATGCCACAATAATGTCATAAATAAGAGCGTGCCCAGAGAGAAAAGAGGAACAATTTAGAACAAAAACCCAGAGTTTTAGAAAATCCATCATGGAGTTGCTGAAGGCAGGATGAGGGCAGGATCCATTGACAGCTCCGGTCCTCAGGTATCAGTCTGGGTAGCAGAGGCAGCTTAACCTCGGACTAACTCCACTCAGAGACAAAACACCTGGGCTAAGCCTGGATTACCTCCTCTTTATAGAGGAAGGCTGCTCTGCTTACAGGCTGTTGTGATGAGAATGTTTAGGATGATTTTTTTTTTTTCAACAAAGGATATAATTCAGAGCAAGAACTCTGAACCCCCATCGATGAAGTCTCCAGGCAACAACCCTCCATCTCTCTCTTTTTTTTGGACCGACTTCTTGCAAAGTGCAGACGACTTTATTGATTGTCTGGAAGGGCAAAACACTCTCCGCCAGGAGTCTTCCCCACCTTTTGACTTCCACCTTCTGAGGGAAGGCTAAAAACAAGAGTGAGATGATTTAGAGCAGAAATGGAGTGATACTGAGAGAAAGAGAGAGAATGGGACTTTGTTTTTGTTTTGTTCCTACAAGTGTGTGTGTGTGTGTGTGTGTGTGTGTGTGTGTGTGTGTGTGTGTGTGCGCCCTCAGCAGACAGTAATTTTACTATTCACTTAGTTTGAGGACAGCGACTGGTCGGACTGCAGATGGATTTCCAAGCAAAGAGGGGGAAAGACAAGACAGCACAATAAAGATGGCAAGTAGATTTTCCACAGTCGCTGGGACAATAATGGGAAACAAACAGTGAGAGATAGGAACAGTCTCTGCTGCTTTGCACCTGAGGCTAGATCCTCCATTTACCAGAGTCACATAAAGATCCATACAAGTCTAACGCTACAAGCTACAAGCTACAAGCTACAAGCTGCATTTCTCTTGGATCCAGTCTAGAAATAAAGCAAAAAGATCATCATAGTCATCAAACCTGACTTAAAAGAGAGAACAGATTTTTAAATTCTCATATTGGCACTCATTCTTACGGATTGTGAAATGAAAAAGCACCACAGCACTTTGATGGCAGGTGGTCCCCGCCACACAGATGGACCCGTACAGCAGGTGATGTTACACACACAGGTTTTATAATTCGGCATGTTCCAGGGACTGCGACCTCCACAAACAACCTGGAGGCAGCTGTTGAAAGGGATTAAGAATATTCCTAAAAGCTACTTAGTTGTATAATTAGTGGCACCACAATATGACAGTTAAACTTTGAAAATAATAAACACTTAAACACAAGCAGTGTCGATGATGTGTTGAGCAGAACAAACTCCATAAACCACAAAGTTTCTAACAGTATAGGAGGAGTCTGAGCTCCTACATGCCATTTACAGGATGAAGCTTTTATTGTGCTCCTATTTGTTTTCTTGACCTTTAATTCTTCCTTTTGGGCCCTTCTTTTGCACTATAATGTGTAAAAGTGTGTTTTTTGTAAAGCTTTTTAGCATCTGTCGTTTTGAGGACCTAAGAATATAGTGCTCTCAGCAGCAGGAGGAAACTTTAAAGTAAAACTCATTTAAATTCATACCCCTCCATTTTTTTAATCCCTTTGTATCACTTGCCCTTTGGGATGCTCCATTTAAATCTTGCCCTCTTGCAGGTGCACCATTCAGAATTTGTAATTAGACTTACCTGAGGATATTACCTTTATGCAAATAAGCCAAGGAGCAGCTAAAGAGTAACCCCCTACAGATTGGACTCTTTGTTTCGGATCACAGGAGCGGACTTAAAATCAGGGTTGAATTCGTTCTGGAACAAAAGTAGTGACAGTGGGAACTGCAGGCGTGTGTGTGTGTGTGTGTGTGTGTGTGTGTGTGGGGGGGGGGGTCTATATCGGTGTCCCAGCTGTGTGTTCCTGCCATCCCACACAGCAACTAGTGGCATCCTCATGTATCTTCCCTTTGTGTCTCCATACCACCGCCCAGATGGATGGCTAATTGTAATGGGCGCCCAGAACAGCTAACAATTAGACCTGAATGAAGATGGATGTGAATGGCGGGAAGGAGGGGAGGAGGGAAGGAGGGGAGGAGGGAAGGAAGGGAGGAGGGAAGGAGGGGAGGAGGGGAGGAAAGCATGTAAGGAGAGAGGACGCAGTATGTGGCTGGTAAATGCAGAAGGATGCTGCTCTTCCTCTCCTCCGTGACTCCTCCTTTCCTCTCCTCCTCTCTGCTCCAGTCCGCTCATCGTTCACGCACCGCGAGAGCCAATCCTGACTGGCTGTCCTATTTTACTCTCAGTTGAACACAGCCTTATTCTAAGAAATGATCTGACCAAGAATGGATTTTCTGTGAAATATAACCACGTGCAGGTAATGAACGCTGAACAAACGACGTTTTGCTGCGCTAAATGACCAGTGGCGCTCGCTAAATGGTCGACTTAATGGCTGCCAAGGTCATAAGTCATTAAGGTTATGGAGCATTAAAGAACACTGCATGTTATGTAGATGGTAGTAATGGGGTATTGAGGGATATGGCATGCTTGAGCAATTCATGACTGGGGTGAGGCATTAAAGATTACACTTGTCATTAGCAGTGAGAGAGTGGACCACACTACGGTAATGGCTGTATCATACACCCTCCGCATGAATCTTTTATAGTGTGTGAGAGACTGCCAACCAAGAGAAGAACATTAAATTAATGCAACGTAACATGGAGCGAGCTGAACACATGTCTGACACAGTTGTAACAAAAAGCCAGAGAAATCTCTCGCAGTTTGCTGCAAATGACACAACGAGCTGGAGCAGCCCCGCTGGTAGAGCACAGAGCACATTACAGTAACAGCATCACAGCCACAATGCTATCATGCTACCGCGCTCAGCACTTATTTAGCCTGCGCAGCCAGGAGCTGAGCCAAGGGCGGGGTAGGAGACAGAGCAGGTATTTTTCTCATTCATAGAAGCATCAGATGTTTTTGTGGCGGGGTGATGAACGGAGATAAATGAAGGGTCAGGATCATCGACAGATCTGCACAATCAAATCTGCATCATGTCACATCTGTGCCAAATGAGATGGCCATCCATCCAGCGGCCATCGATACGTGGTTCTCTGTGTGAACCACATGCTGACTCAGGAGGAGCAGACGCCTCGTCTTCTGGGAACCTGGACACGTCTGCACTATGGCTGAGCACCAGGACGTCTGGGACTGGGACGTGACATCTGTTTGTACATCTACCACCACTCAGAACTCCAGTATTTATTAGGTTCAGCTCAAACCAGGTTTGAACCATGCTCCTATCCCGCTACCATGTCCAGGTTCCATCACTTGAAACATCAAGTTTCCAGTGAAAATGTTTTATTACAGTGTGAAGCGATTTATTTCTGTTCTGTACCTTTCTTAGACGTTTATGACACGGACAGCGTTAATGTCACAGCACCTGCTGAGAGCACCCAGGCAAATTACATATTAGGATGCGCAGTCTGATTTGACTCTGCGTGCTATTACTTTTCTATGAGGAATACAAATCTTTTGTGATGTAATTTGTGAAAAACAGCAGGAAACTACTCATCAGAAAGAATGAGCCAGAGTGAAAAAATGGACAAATTACGTTTTTCAAGCTGTTTTTCTCAGCACTTTGGCAGCACGACACTGCTCTGTTCAGAAAATGACCAAAAGCCGAGGAGTCTGGGGTTGATATAACAATGACTTTAGTCATTTTCCTTATGGTAAATATTGAAAGCAGGTCACACAGACCTGAACAGCACACAAAGGTTAAGCACACACGCTTAAATGCTAAGCAACACTTACTCTCGTAGGCTAATTAAAGACAGAGAAGGAACTGGCTCGCAAAGCCATCATCACACTTGGCACTTAGACCTTGATTTGCTGTAGTAATACCCCACTCAAGGCTCAGGGCTTCAAGGTGGAATATCATTATTATGAAGGCAATTGTAAGATGCTTGAGTCACGCTGTTATGAAACAGAGAGAGTGGCTGGATGTGTGGGGGCTCCAGCACATCGCTGACCTCACCACAGGCCAGCCCGGGAGGCAGCACGGGCCGGGGAGAGGCCTTCAGTGCTGGTTAGTGCCTAGTTGTGGTAAGTGACTAGTTGTGGTTAGTGACTAGTTGTGGTTAGGGACGACGATGATGTGTGGAGGCGTGTGCTGTGGTGTTGTGGTGTTTGGGACACTGCAGCACACTGCGGCTCTTTGAAGAACGCACAGGAAGGGTGGGACAGACCAAGGGCAGGGCCCGGAGCGACAGGAAGTACGGTGACACACACACACACACACACACACACACACACACACACACACACACACACACACACACACACACACACACACACACACACACAGATGCATGCACTTAAAAAGATGCACATACGTACACAAGGAGTCAGGCAGACACACACCTTCCTTCCAGCCAGCACCTCATCTGGGTGATGGCTATTTCAGGAAGGAACACAGCATTAGGACACACAGCGCCTCCAGCTCTCCCCCCACCTGCCTCCCCTGCTCCCTCGTTCCCTCTGGCCTCCCTCCTCTCCTCCTCTCCCCCTCACTACTCCCCTCCCCTCTCGTCTGTGTCGACTCTATATATCTAATCACTTCCAGCCTGTGTTTTTAATATCTCAGTTTTCCGACCGTCTCCCCCCTCCCTCTGCCCGTCTTTACCTTCCCGCTCACACCAGACTCCACTTGGCAGACGAGGTTACAGTTAGTTAAGACTGGGGGAGCGGTCAAGCCACGGTCGAACTGCAGGACTTTAAACTGATTTTAACTACAACCAGAGAGCATGTGCCGAGATGGATGGCGGTAATCACAGACGGAGAGAGAGAGAGAGAGAGAGAGAGAGAGTGGGAGGAAGAGGGTAGGTCAGGGTGGGGTGGGGGTGTGGGGGTGCAAGCAGAGCAGCAGGAATGAAGGGAAATAAGGAAAGGTGTTGGAAAAGAAGAGTTGCTAGCAGAGGAGTGAAAGGAAATGTGTGTGTGTGTGTGTGAGAGAGAGAGAGAGAGAGGGAGAGAGAAAGAAAGAGGGGAATGGGCTGGAAATATGTGTCATTGTGTGCATGTCTGACAGCCCAACAAACATACAAGTATAAAAAATGCTTTGACCTGCCCTCAGACTATAATTACCAGTCCAGTTCTGTTGTCTGGTGTGTGTGTGTGTGTGTGTGTGTGTGTGTGTGTGTGTGTGTGTGTGTGTGTGTGTGTGTGTGTGTGTGTGTGTGTGTGTGTGTGTGTGTGCCAGCTGCTCCAGCCTCCAGTTTGGCCCATGGAAGCACCAAAAGTGATTCTATGAAGGTCTGAAGCTGAGCTATTTCCCCAAAGGAAGATAGGATCTTTAAATCTTCCGGACTTTAAACACCAGTTAACATAATCCATTTAGAACTTTGTGCCAGAGCGATTTATTTTTTTTTGCCGTTCTTAGATGGATAAAATCTCCTCACAAGGTCAGACCACAGCAAAGAGAGAAAAGCACATGTAAAGGCGGCATTAGTGATATTTTCCTCCCTGCAGCAATGTTAGGATCTAGTTGGGGTCTGGGAATTGATAGCATTTAGATTATTAAATGTTGATATTTTACTCAGGAATTGTTTTTGCATTTACAACATCACATCTGAAAAAAGCTGTTGTATGAATTAAATATGAATATAAAACTGTTATCGTCTTATTGATGAGGGTTTAACAAAGAAAACAACAGGTATTTGAACATGGGCAGAAAGTTTGTGTGCATGCAGATTTCCCCGTGAGCCACTGATTAACTCAAGCTGAGACTGGTTGTCATGAACGTCTAATAACTGATCTATGAGACATTAGTTGATGATTTATGAATTGTAAATAAAGCTGCTGGATAGCCCAGAGGTGCTTTCTTAAGCACACCTCATTAGAAAGATCCGAAATCAAGATTTAATGACAAGTTTCATCCTCAAGGGTGGAACCTCATCTTGTTTTGAGCTAAACTAGACTAGAGAACGATCCTTTCAGTGGTGCACAGACACAGTGTGAGGGTGGCGTTGGTATCGATTCATTCTGCGTAAAAACAAATCTAAAACCATTTATTTGGAGCGAAGGGAACACGGCAAGGTCAGGATTTAGGAATTCATATCAAGGGATGATTTCCATTGAGAAGTGTTGATACTCACTGAATATGCATCACAGACCTACTGTTAATGTGAATGTCAGCCAGCGTGAGTTACACACACATCATCACTAGTCCCAGGGACGACCTGGCCCCTGGAGACGTCACAGCTCCTCCGGGCCCCTCTGAAGAGAAGTAAAACCGTGTTCACCTGTACCTTCTGCGCCCGCCGCTTGTCTGCTCTCTGGTTCTGGTGATAGATGCGGCTAAAGTTGGACACGATGACAGGGACAGGCAGGGCAATTACCAGCACCCCACTCAGGGAGCAGATCGAGCCAAAGATCTTCCCGGCGATCGTCTTAGGGACCATGTCTCCGTACCTGCGAAAGGAGAGAGGACGGAGACACAGGGGGCACATTTAGTGGGAGGTCTCTCTGTGAGTTCAACAAAATCTGTCGTCCAAGTCATGCATAGTTGGCTGGAGGTCATTTACTGTACACACACACACACACACACACACACACACACCAATGTCGGCCATTCATTTCATTTGTGCAAGCCTTTCATCTTTCTTTTTAGGCACCATGTATCCATTACCAAGGGAATAAAGCTTGACCTCCTGACTCTATCCCACCTCAAGGGAAGAAGAGAGAGAGAGAAAGGGAGATAGAGAGAGAAGGAGAGAGAGCGAGACTGTCACTGGACGGCACACAAAGTCCACTGTCTCGTTCACTGAGAGCAGATACTATTAACCTTTATAGAGCAGAGGAAGACAAGAGCACGTGAATGCCAGCGGAGACATTTCCCAAAAGTCGTTCAGCTCAATTCAATCTGAAATATTTGCAAGTCAAAAGCAATCTCATCGTGAGTTCAAAGGCAGACAACACAATTACAATAACTACATTAAGTCCCCCATTTATTTTCTCTTTCCAAGGGAAGACACTGCTCGCTGCGAGAGTCGGAAATGGACGGAAAAGAAGACGAAAGGAAAGGAATTCAAGAGCTAAAAGAGCACGACTTAAGTTGGAAAAGCAACCTTTATTTCTAATGGCATTCATTTCTTATTCATGAGTAAAAAGTGCAGGTAATTTGTTCTTGTTTTCGAACTAAACAAGAAGTTCTGAGAAATTTATTGCAACTGACTGCAAGTCTGACTACAAATAAACCTGCGACAAAAAGCCTGAAAGCATCCGATGTTACATTTGACTCTTTAGAGAGAGTTTGGGAAGATTTGTGCGTCCATAAACATCAGAGTGGACACCTCCTCAGGAAGAGGAAACATGACTTTTGTCTTTGCTTATTTCCATCATCACTTTCATTCCGTCAAATTTCACAATGACTCCAATCATGCACACACATTTGTTTCAAACACAAGTCTGTTTCACACAGTTTGTGAGTTACGAAAGGGGGCAGGTCTGGAGTGTGCATGTGTGTGTGTGTGTGTGTGTGTGTGTGTGTGTGTGTGTGTGTATGTGAGGGAGTTCAGCCATTCTGTAAGAATCATGAAGCAGCTCGTTTTTGGCTGTAAATTATTATCACTTGTCCTAGATTTATGGCACCATGTTAGGTCTTCTTAGGTCACATCTGGCCTTCTCGATCTGCATGACACACGCTGATGTGTGTGTGTAACAGACCAGTGACATCATGCCAGAGCTGGGCAGGCAGCAGCACCAGGTTGTGATTGGATCCAGAGAGATCCAATCTCTCTGGATCCCCCCCCCCCCCCGCCCCTCAGCCCGTCCCGTCACACTCATGCACACACGCTGGCTCAGAAAGAAAGGAAGCGATGCGACGTGTCAGAAGCTGTTGAAATTGAGCGTTGTAGCGGTGTCAGCGAGGTGGGATGGGAATAAACCTCAGATACTGTGAGTGGAATTACTGAGAGGTTAAGCATCAACGCACACACACACACACACTTGAGATTGTGCCATGCTGAGTGGTGAGCTCTGTGTGTTCAGCTCTCTGTACAGTACACGTATCATCTCATTCAGTGTCAGTACTGTACTCGAGTCTTTTAATTCCAGCTCCTTCATACTTTTACAATTATTTGGCACAAAGCCACAGTTAGTAATTACTTTCCAGATGAACATTTTTAAATCCCTATAATGAGCATATAAAATACAATTATCATACAGCAAAGCAGCCCAGCTAACAGTACATAATTTAGGGAAAATCAGCTCTACCACTGCCAGCTACAACACTGAGGCTGTGCTTATATGTTAAAGCATCAGTCATAATAATCAATGGTATAAATTACTGTAATGTTAACCAAGGCTGACAGAGCCCATTTCTCCTGCATGAAGACAGGCAGCTGCTTAAAAAGCACTGTTATGCAGACAGTGTTTACCATGTAAACTTTTGCTTTCTGCCTTTTTTTCCATATCATTGTTGCCGGTTGATTAGGTACACCTGGCAGAAACTACGGCAGTTTAATGAGTCTAATTAATCTTCCACTGATGAAGATGTTGAGACGGTTGTATAGAGAGACTGATTCAACTGTTCAGATTAATTTCTAGTGTGGAGTATGAAACCTATTAACCAAGTGGAGAGACAAGGAGAAAAAACAAGGAATAAAACTAGTTTTGTGCAGATTTTTGTGACACACTTACATCTGTACTAACCACACAAGGCCAATGCAGCATTTGGCATTAGTCCCATTAAGCACCTGTTATGTGTGTAACAGGCCCCGCAGACTGGGCAGAATGCAGATCGACTCCATTTATCTTACGCTGCTACAGCATGACAGAGAGCCTTGTCATGATACAGGAAATGAAAATACTACAGATACTGCAAAACTGCAGATAATATCCTGACTGCAACCCATCAAAACAAGTGCATGGCAATAGCTTTTAACAGCTGAGAGACCCCTATTAATACTAGAAATGTTCTTCACATATCCCGAAATATCACTTTTCAGATTTATTCACTTTGACAGATCGTAGAGAATAACGCTGGTGGTTATTTGAGGACTTGGCAAACAGTTCCCCTGAGGCTCCCCATAAATGAACAATAATCTGCTTAAGAAGTTCTGCTTGTGATAGTTGTTTTATAATCTAATGAAGCACTTCTGTCACAGTCTGTTGGAGATAGTAAAAACACAGGATGGTAAAACACACACACACAGCACAAACTAACACACACACAAACAAAAAAACCCATTCAATTCATTTTGGGGAAATAGACAAAACAAGAGATGCAACTTCTGACTCATTAGTCACAGATTTCTGCGAAAACAAGCCCAATATGAAGCCATTTAAGAGCAGGGCGTTTTTTTTTCTTTCCCCGCATCAACAAAACAAAGCACTGCCCACACACAGTGAACTGCTGGGCCGCAGCCATAGCTGAGAGTATACTTACAGAGCACATTCATCGTCCCTTCCAAGGACTTTAATGGCCTTTCTACCCAAATTAGGCAATAACAATCCCATCAGTGGTACAGAGACCCTATCACTACAAAACATTTCATCTCCTCCCCTCTTCAGAAGATGTTTCCATTAGGAGGAATGAAAAGCTAATCATATTCATCTGCAAGCCTTCTTTAATGGGATCCTATCAGATTGCCTGATAGAGGCCCCTCTCTCCTAATACTACAGTCAATTTGCCGCTCCCATTTAGTCAAGCTGGTCCGTCTCTGATGATGCCATCTCTGCACCATTATACATGGCACAGAGATAAAGCTGGGCTTGCCTTGCACACATTAAAAAAAGAGGAAAGCTATAATACGTGAGAGTGAGCATGTGCGTTTGTGTGTGTGTGAGTGCATGTGATAAGCAAGGTTTGATGTCATTTCTTTCTCCTCCTCTTCCCTGCATGAATGACAAGGGCATTTCTGACTCGGCTTCATTGGAGGTGGAGTCGAAGTTGGAGGCAAATGTTTCAAAGAAGGAGGAAGATGGACAAGCAGTGAAAGACAATCTAGAGACCGGGGGATATTTTCTCCTCTCTCCCTGTCGGATCTCATACCTCCTCCTCCTCCTCCTCCTCCCAACCTGTATATATACAGCATGTGTGTCCTGAACACACACACACACACACACAGGCGGGTCATCAGGTGGGCAGGTCAGTCTGCGGTCAGGGTTGTCACATCTCATCATAGGATGGGTCGGGTCTCCGAGGGTTATATTAATAAAGCCTAGGAAGGATATATGTGGGGGTTATTGAGAGGGACTGAGAGGAGGTATTTGTGATGGATGGGCCTATCAGGGGCGGTCTGAGGGCTGACAGACACACATTTGTGATGATGGCAGGTCATGTCATAACAGGTCAAAAAAACACGAGTAATCCCTTTAAATATCCCCAGATGAATCCAGCCGCCCTGTGAGCATCACACACAGCGAGTTCCTAGATGGAGGCAGCGTAAAGGAAACGCATGCTTTGTAAAGACAACAACAACAAAAAAGAAGACAGGATTCTTGTCTTCATTTTATGGTACCAGTTCACTGAAAACTAACTGCCTAATGGGCTCGAGATGAAGTGATCTGCACTGAGGCCCAAAGTAAATATTTACAACTGGAATTTGTTTTCACTTTGTGGATCATAAACTGCCTTTCTGCGTGTGCTGCTATCGCATCATAATGCTGTTTTTATTGACACATTCGGGATGAGATGAAAAGTGGGATGGGAGGGAGGGAGAGAGGGAGAGAGGGGATAGAGAGAGAGAGAGGGATAGAGAGAAAAAGAGAGAGAGGGATAGAGAGGGGGA
The DNA here is from genome assembly GCA_029224185.1 of Karalla daura. Classification (NCBI taxonomy): domain Eukaryota; kingdom Metazoa; phylum Chordata; class Actinopteri; order Chaetodontiformes; family Leiognathidae; genus Karalla; species Karalla daura. The sequence goes on along the minus strand of CM055193.1, from coordinate 6,800,572 downwards.
GGGCGAGGCAGGGCAGAGACATGAAGTGTTGACGCTTGGCTTTCCATTTACAGACTAAATCCCGTGTGAGTCCTCTCCAGGTCCTCAGATGTAGGCTAAGTGATTCTGTTTGCACCTCGCTCCCTTCCGGGGGACTGACCCACGGGTGGGGGGTGGGGGGGCGGAGTGGGGGGGTTGGGGGGTGGCAGCACATTCACAGTTAATGAGCTTTCGTTTCCATGACACACGTGTTTGGTTTGTGCATACACACGTCTCTGAGTGAATAGGTAACGTTAGGTTGAAAATGTGGAGGTGGAAATGTGACCTACAATGGTTGAATGGAGGGCTCATCCTTGTTCTCATGTGCTAAGAGAGCGGGTTTATCAGATTATTTGTCTGAGTATTTCACAAGCAACTTTGCAAACGCTGCCTGAGCTGAGCGGAGACTGTCCCCACTCCTGTCAGAATAGGAACATGACGAGGACTCTGTTGGCTAGGACTAGAAGGCAGAGGGAAAAGGTCTGTTTTTATTCTCGCTCCTCTTAAAACCAAACTGAAAACAGATTCTTTCAGTTTATTAATTGTGGGAAAACATGAGAACTAGAACGTTCAAACAGTAAAAAAAAAAAAAAAAAGGTTCAAATTATTTGTTCAATTAAACCTAGTTAAACTTTATTTTCAGACATCTTCATCCTGGAGAGAGTGAGCGGCTGCGAGGCTGCAGCACCATGGACAGCAGCTGCAGCTCTGATAGCACCACGGCCCCTGGCTCCAGCTCTGTGGACCGAGAGGCTCCCAGTGCTTCTCCTCCACTCTCCCACTTTAGACTGCACACTGGTTCTACTGGGGCAGCGCAGTGGCTGGGTGGATGGCGCCGTCGCCTCGGCCCATTCAGAGTCTGCAGGTGTTGGTTGACGGGAGGCTGGTGACTGGCCCTCGGTGTGACTGTGAGAGTGGGAGGTGTGTGTGTGTGTGTGTGTGTGTGTCCTGCAGTAGACCTGTCCAGGGCCACCCCCCCCCACTACTGTTGTGTACTGGAGAGAGGCTCCAGCAGACACCCACAACACTGTGAAGGTACACAGGTGTTTTGGTTTGACATGGGAGAGGGTTAATGTGGAAAAAGGTCATGCCATTTCTATCCCAATTACCAGTCCCAGTTTAACTGTATTATTCTCATTATTCTGCTGACAGATGGTCGGTTGTTGGTTTATATGAAGCTTTTGAAAGTTTAACACTAAATCATTGAATTATTCATACATCAGAGGTCTGTGGTTACTGTGACTTTGAAGAGGTTTATTTAAAGTTATAGAAAGGTGTATGGCTTGAAGCCAAGTTTCAGAGGGTCTAGGATATTGCTCTAAAGTTACATACAACATCATTTATTAAGTTTATTTGCCCAGGATTTCTTTATTACGAACATGCATTTTGATATAGAAGAGACTCAAATGTACAAAAAAAGATTTTTGTATAACAGGAATAATATCACCAAGCCTTAGCAAACGCTAATACTATATCAATACTGTTCCAGACGACTAAAAGAATTGGCATTTAATAAGATCATAATGCAGTCTTGCTCGCTCTAAAGCATCAAAGGCCACCATATTGATTGAGAATATAGAAAGTGTAAGGCCATTGCAGCATATTTATCAATTCATATTCACAGCTGAGCCGTTACAACCATGGCCATAAATGATGATGCCTCATAAAAATATCTATAGTCGTGGAGCTCCATTTTCATTGGGCAACCTGTCACAGGCCAATGAAGCTTAGCTCTTTTGGGTTCAGCAGAGTGAAAGATTGTCTCTCTAGGCCTCTAACCCTCAACCATCCATCCATCTGTACTCTCATCTGACATTTCATGGCCACTCACTCAGATGGAAGTAACTCTGATGACACATGGCTCTTCAGGGATGGGACAACCATCTATAATCACCCCCACAAATGTCACCGCAGGAAAGCACGAAATAAGGAGGTGGGTGAACAACAGGTAGGAGAGCTGGATAGAGAGGAGGAAGAGGGAAGATAACCTACGAGAAGGGCCAGGAGGGAAATGAGGAGGCAGAAACAGATTCACATTCAGATAGTGTCAATGCTAATTTGCTGCGGGTGGGATATGTTTGGTTAAATGTGCCTCTGACGGTATCTTAATATGGATTAAATAAGACACAATGGGGATATAATAATCTCAGCACTCCCTGAAGACAGCTCAGCACCGGCATGAACTCTGATTGTGATCCTGATTTTCGGAGCTTGTCGAAGACTTAACTCTGCTGAACAAGTGTGCTTATTAAGAAAGTCAAGGGGGTTCAAAAATAGTTATTCTGTCAGAGTACGGGGATGTCTCGTTTGTAGAGAGCTGATTTATGAGCAGAGAAGGAATCTCCGAGCAATGCAGTCGTTATGAAACGCCTCGTCACAGACGGAGAGGAGACATTCCAGGAAAAGAAGCGGTGAACCTCTCAATGGATGACGCATAAAGAGTCCTGCTATCACCTCTCAGAGTTTACACAGAGAGTGTGCAACAGGAGAGACAACCACGGCACAGTACTCGCAGTATATCGATGGCTGGAACCCAAAACCCATCGAAAAACAGCACTTTTTCGAGGAAACCAAAAAGCCTTCTTGTTTTCTTGGAGAATGTATGCATATATGTATGTATGTGTGTACAAATGTTGAAATGTCTGATCTCGTTATTGTCTCCATGATGGTGTCACAGAGGCCTACTCAGAGCAGACAGGGCAGTTTAGAGCTTCCAATCAACCTCGACATGCATGTTTCAGGACTGTGAGAGGAAACCAGAGAAGAGGAAACCCACAGAGACCCAGGGAGGTCATGCAGACTCCACATGAAGAGGCCTTCGTCCAGGCCTTTAAAACTAGAATCTGCCAGTTCTATCAATGCAGATAGGATTAAAGACACTGCAGGTATGAAGCATGGTAGTTGCATGTAACCGACGTGTGCAACATTGTTTATGTTTATGTAATCTGTATTCTGTAGAGAGCAGGAATAGCACACTGAGAATGGTCAACAAGCATTTTTAACATACTATATAATTATAATATATAATATAATTTGCCAGTGTGTTTTTTATGATTAATTTGCTATTAACATCTAAAAAAGGTATAAAAGAGGATAAAGATGAAACGTGAGCAACAATGAATGATCGGTGCTCTGAATCGGTAATTAATTCCTGTTCGTCTTTACGCCTTTGTTGTCAACAAGTTGGAGATTCATTAAAACAAAGCAGTCATAAAGGAGCGATGCTCTTCTCATCCACGCAGCCTTGGTTTTAAACTTGACTTTCACAGTTATTCAAAGTCAGTATCTGTTTGGAACTGAAAGGAGACGGTTTGTTGCATCCAATTCATTCGATGCAAACAAAAGTGTTTGATCCCAAATGAACCGAAGCTGCTAGTGTACTGAACACAACAGCTTCGCATCACGAAACCCATTCAGGAGCCAAGGCTATGGAAATAATAAGAATAAAAATAAAGGTTGTTGTTTTCACAGCAAACATCTTGTGAAGTGCGGCGTGCTGCACAGGCCTGTGTGAATAGGTGAGACGCACATTAGCAACCTTCATTCTCGCAGCGCAGAGACGTGCTGGGAACAATGCCAACAGCCCGAGTCTAAAGCGATTTCTTCAAAACTCTGCCCGTCATTCACCTCCATACATCGCGATCACTGAAGCCCTATTGTCATCTGCAGCAGGATGGGCCGAGGTAATCTGTGTTGTTCATTGTGCTGGAGAATCATCAGAGCTGGGAATAATGTGATGCTGGAATGAGCCGCTGCGTGGCTGCAATATTAACAGCTCAGACGGCGCGGACTCACTGAATACAACTACATTAAAATAAAAGTGCTGGAGCAGCATTTAAAGCTCCAGCTCCAATCTCTCACCTAGGTGAGACGTTTCACAAGTGGGACATTACAAAATTGCAATCGTTACATTTGCATTGCTGTTTATGAGGCAAATGCTTAGACTGCACCGTGGAAATCATTTACCTTAGACGAGACTTTGGCTTTCATGTATGCTATTAGCGTCGGCTGCCGGAGCACTGCTGCGCTGCCTTTTATGGAGAACGCAACAAATAACCATCTGTGCCTGACAGTAATAGGATTATTGCAACAAAATGTCACTTAAGCTAGATTGCCCTTTTACATCAGAATAATCAATCTCTCCGCATCTCTGCTGCGTTGTTGCTGTCAGTGTTTCCTCCCTCATTCACTAACGAAGACGACCAAACTGCAGGACGAGCTGGGACTTCTCCCTTATTTACATTTGTCAAGTGACGGGAGGAGAAGGAAGAAAGAAGCACGCAGATAAGTTGATAAAGGGAAGGACATTACTCTCACGCCACACTGCACACAGAGGAAAGGTCATTACCATCAGTCACTTCAGCAGCAATCTGGCAGTGAATCACGCTGAGTGACTGCGGCCATTTCTCCGTTACACACCCTCAGTTTGCTACATTATCACTTAGAAATGAACGAACTTATAAAGCATTTCCCCCCCAAACACGGAAAAGCTTTGTGTTACTTCACCTCTTGATTTACAACTGCTAAAGAGAAACTGCACGAAGAGACGTAGCAGGAACAATAACAACCAGTAACGGAGGTTTGTTATCAGCTCAGACATGAACGGAATGAAGAATACACTGACTGTTGGGTACTGGTCGCATGACCAGCGTGCAATGGATGCAAAGCATTCCAGTAATTAATGTTATTAACAATAAAGAGAAAGCAAACAGGCTCTGGTGTCACAAACTCACAAAAATTATTTTGGCTCGACTTCGTTTTCCAATAACAGATTAAGTTACTATGAATCTACCTTATGTCTCTGACACAAATCAGCACGATACTGAAACCAAAATGACTAATGACCCCTTATTTATTTATTTAGATGTTATGATGTATTTTTTTATCTGCCTGACTGTTGTAATGAAGTTATCTAGTTGCCAGTCAATACTTTGATACCATCATACTATCATTATCAGAGTACAGAATGTGCTCCAACAGAACCCTGTGACAGCATTCAGGCACAAAGCAGGTGAGAGAATGAATGAATGAATGAATGAATAAATGACTGGATGGATGACTGGATGGATAACTGGATGGATGGATGTCAGAGACGTCAGGGGCCTGGTACCGTTGACTGCGGTCGCCCATACAGAGGGACCTCTCTGTGTTCCTCAGCTCTCCGGTGTCTTTCAGTTCATCGGTCGGCTTTTACGGCCCACAGCTCCACCGCCGTGGTTCATTTGCTGCTCTCAGCAGCTGCTTTCAGCCGAAGGAGCTTTGATAAAACCACCGTACGCTCGCTGCCCTGCAACACCCGGCGCACGGTGACGAGGTGCTGCCCGGAGTGAACAGCAGGTCACTGAGCAGCCAAAGACCACACAGGCTCCTCAGGAGAGCACTAAGCCAGGGAAAGGAGAGGAAACACAGGACGTCAGACCTCAGAGTATCAGAATCAGCCTCTGTGACTGCTGCTATGACCAAATCAGCTGAAGGTTGAAGGTTTACAGCCTGATAGTCTAGTCAGTGTTTATCTACCATTGTACTACCACTGTCATTGTTACTGTTATTATTCGTTGTTATACTTACTTTGCATTTGTACTAATTAATAATTACTCTTTTACTGTACATTATGATTTTTTTTCTGTATGGGCTGTTGTATATTGTGAGTGTGTAATGTGTATTGTGTATCACATTGTGTATTGCGTAATTCTTATCTTATATTTGTCATATTTTACATTTAAAACAACAAAGTTTGACCACACACACACACATATGTGTGAGTGTGTATAAAATAATAAATAACATACCATATAAAACTGAATACTTACTACTGTCTACTTTGTGTAAAGTGGTTGAATATGACACAGCCAGTAAAGGAAGGTAGTGAGTAATGAGAGTGAGGCCTTGAAATGAATCCATCTGAACATCTCCACATGCTACACACAGTTTCCTAGAGGAACCACATTAAGCAGCGTGAGTACACTTACTTGCCAGGAAGTCAGTGAATAATAGCCAGGGACCCTGTTACAAGCTTTGCTCATTTGTGCCCGAGCACGCGCGCGTGTGTGTGTGTGTGTGTGTGTGTGTGTGTGTGTGTGTGTGCGTGCGTAAGGAGAACGTGTGCGTGCCCGTGTACGCCTGTCTTTATAATTAGCGATTACCAGACTGCTATCAACAGAATGCTTCACTGAATCCACTTTCAAGACTAACCAGGAAGTGCAAACACAATTACCAGAAGAGAGGGAGCATAACAACATTTAAATATGAATTACATCTGAGATAGGACGAGTCCCCGAAGCCTGCTCTACTGACTGCCTGCATGCGGCCTAATTCACAGAAAACAGCAGCAGCATTAACACAGTTCTGCAGCTGCTTGTGTGCATATCTAGGTGCAAATGGTAATTTTTAATGCATGTGAGTGAGGTTAGAGACCCACACACACACATACACACACAGGGACCTGATAATAGGCATATTCTGAAGTGCTGAAATACTTTCAAGCCTCGGAGGACTGATACGAGTGGATGTATGGATAAAACCAGTAATGGCTGTTGGTAATTGAAACGGGAACCCATCTATCTCCGTGAGCAGGAGTGTGTCGGCGTGGCAGCGGAGAGGAGGAGAGATGAGGAGAGAGGGGGAGAGAGGAGGAGAGAGTAGGAGAGAGGTTGAGAAGCTGAGGCACAATAACATTGATATGTGGTTTAATTAAGCTGCTAATGAGAACTAACTGCGCTCGGTTTGAATCACGACTCTCCAGGGAAATGTTTGAATTCTGAGATGGTTTTCTTTGGCTAGGATGTGAGGAAACAACAAAACGAGGCAGTGGTATAGTTTACATAGAGCCTGGCTGTTGTGTGTCTCCAGCGTGTGACGCTACCGTCAGCAGCGTGGGGAGGAAGACGGTGCGAGAACAAAACTGCAATTAGAAACTCAGCTGCTGCATTAAAGGTCAGACAGTCGGACTGGATGCCGGCTCAGGACAGATTTATTGAATTGCATCGATGTTGGCCGGTACGCAAAATGAAGTACATGCAGTACATGTAGTGCACCTTATATAGCAGCTATTGAAATGTGTCTTATATCCAGATAGATGTGATTCACTTTATTGATTTTAAAGCTATTAATGCGACCTCAGTGGCTGAGGTACCACTACCCAGCCTCCGTGTTGTTCCTCTCCTTTAAACCACACGGTGAAGGAATAATCAAAACACCTAAACATCCAGGCTGCTACACTACCATACAGCCCTCTTCATTGTTGTTATTAGTTCTTGATTGATTACTTCTGTTTCCCAGGTGAAAAAAGATGAAAATAATACATCGCCATCGTGGAAACCTGTATTTACAATGCTTTATTTGACTGCTGCCATCTGATGGAGTATTTATGTTTAAAACCTTGATTTATCTTGGTTCATGGTCAGTGTGCTGGTCTGTGATCTGTTGTCTTCTTCCATGTTGAATGTTAAGTGTGTTGTCATCTTTTTTTCATTATAAGGCGTTAGACTATAACTCTGAGATATAACTCTGAGCATGTTTCATGTGAGTACACCATGTCTTCGTCCTCGTTTTGTTTCACACTTTCCGACCCAATCTCCTCCATGTTCTCTCTGCGGTTGACCCCCGCTGGAACTGATGTCCACAGATGAAAAGGAGCAATGGCTGTGTGAAGAGATAAGGCTGGAGCTGGGAGGGGAGAGAAAGGAAAAGGTCAGCGCTGGCGGTTCAGAGGTCATCTCCACCCCACAGTGAGCGCACGGTCGCAGCAGCAAGGCGAGCGCTGCCAGCACCGATTTCACACAGGGATCAAAGTGAGGAAGGGAACGGATGCAAGAGATAAAGAAGATACATTAAAGGTAGGGGAAGAGAGGGAAATGCAAATGTGGCAGAGGAGACTGTAGTGAAGTGGGAAACCAGAAGGGAGGGAGGGCGACGCGGCTGCTGGATCCGAGGGTGACCCTGGCAGAGACGCACACCGAATGAGACAGAGGTGGGGAGATAAGTTGATAGAAAAAGAGAGAGAGAAGAGGAAAGCACATTTCAGGGCGTCAGATCTACTCTGACTCCTATTCAGGTCACAATGATTGCATTTGTTTAACTTGGCCAGACTATTTCCTCCTGTCTGGACGAGTGTGTCTGTGTGAACTGAAGTCAGGACATGCATGTTTATGTGAGGGCGCGTGTCCCCGCATCCCCTCATTTATTCACTGTCCCTCTGTGTCTCTCTGCTTCAGATTTGTCTCGCTCTCCTTTTTCGGCTCTCCACCAGCCAGCGATTTTCACAGCTGAATTCAACGTCAACGTGTCGATGAGAAAAGCCAAATCCTGCCAACAAACTCGATATAAGAAACTCCCTCCAAGATCCCACTGGTGCAGGAGGTCTGGAATGATTGACTCTGGTTTAACTATTGATCTATTGAACTTTTCCCCAAAAGACGGAGGAAATTAATTAAGCTTTGCTTCAGTGTTTTTGCCACCCCCTGATGTGACTCCACAGGTGGAGCCCTGTTCCCTGCGGCTCATCATGTAGCACATGGATTTGGCTGATTAAAACGGCGGCCGAGCCAATCGGTTAAGGCAAATCCATAGTAACTTCTGTGAGTCAAACTGGTGCAAAAGAGAGGGTGATGGATGAATTATGCACATTGGTCCCACAACCATGTCTGTACACAGGTGTGTGTGTCTCTGTTAACATGTGTGTAATGTTTCTCAGTCATCCAGGCCATGATAGGAGCGCTGTGAATGATCTGGTTCTCATCATCCTCTAGATGTAGTAATCTTATTTAGAAAAATCTTGTCAAGTGAAATTATCTTGCTTCATGAACAGATAATTTCGTTTTTTGAGAAGCTTTTTCCTCAGATTCTGTGTTCTTATCTTGCTTAGCCTTTGTGCAGTGTGCTGGGCAACTGACCTGGCAACAGAAATCCAGTTGCCATTCATTTCTGGCACCTTAAGACTTAATAAACACATGTTCTTTTCAGGTACTTTTCTCATTATTGCTGCAAGTCTCACCCAAAAAGCACTCTGTCACCTGTCCTCCATTTCAGCGGGCTCTCGCTCTGTGATGCTGCCTGTTGTCATGACGACCTGAGGAGCGGCGAGGCCGAGCAGCGCACAGCGAGCGCCATGTCGCTGCGGTTAAAAGGGTTACATTAACATCAGCAGCAGGTTACATTAGAGCGCGGCTACATTACCCATTAGTGGTAGCAAACACATTTGTGGTAGAGGGGCCAGCGTGGTTAGCGTTTAGCGCCAATCTATCATAGCAAGGGGCGAACACTCGGCCCATTTGGTTTAAGTACTTTCTGAGAGCCACAACTTTAGAGCTCCAGAAAGTAAAGAGTCAGAGTAAAAATATATTACGCTTCACGTGACAGAAGAGTATCCAACATGGGTCGATCTCCCGGCAAAGGAGCTGGGAGTAAATTCGAGGGAGTGCAGGAGTTGATACGCACAATTTGCTGCTCATCCCTCCTTGAATCAAAGATGTCTCTGTCAGATTGTTTATCTGTGGCCGGGAATATTGGCTCGCTGCGGGCCGGGCTTATCACACACTGCTTTACGCTGTCTGACTTATTGACTGTGAACATGGCCAACATGGCTCTTCTCATCAGTGTCCAGCAGAACAGCAGCATCGACTGTCCTGATCTACGACCGGGTCTGATGGAGGGCCAGTCGATGCAGGCGACTAGAAGCTCGCCGGAGCCTTCAAATCCACTTTAGGGCGGTCAATGTCCCGGTGTCTACGATAAGTGTACGTCATCTCAACTTGACATGTCTATCCATGGAAAGTTAACAGGGTCAGACTGAAAACTAGTGAATACAGCACTCCCACTGTTCTCCTGAACTCTCAGAACTAGTAGATCTAGAACTAGAATTGTTACTTGCCAGTAAGACTCTATACACCGTCTCTATACATGTAAAGGCCTATTGATGCTCTGTGTGCATAACATGTACACGTGGACCTGGTCCTGTGTACAGCATGAATACTCGCATGCCTACTCTGCGTTGAACATTTCATCCACTGGGAGGCAGCACTGAGTTCAGAGTTCGCTGCTCATAAACAAACATGTCGTCAGTGGAGGAGGTTGTGATTATGAACGCTCTCTGGAAGAGGTCCACAGACAGGCAGAACAGGAGACAGGGTGAAGCAGATGTAGATCCTCTTCCTGTTTATATTCTCTTTATCTTCTTTGTTCCTTTCTGCCTACTGTGAGCTACAGCGCCCCCACAGTTTCCAGAAGGAGAAGAACACCTGGTTCAGGTGTTCATCTGGACGCTCAAAGTGAAACGGGCAAAAGCCGCTACGTGTGTAGAGCATACATAGGCCTTATGGGCACTTTCCAGGTGGATTTCTTTTTAATTCCTGTTGTGCACTTCATACAGAAACTGCTGCTTAACTCTGGAATGTATGGATCGTTTCCTCTGCATCTTCATTTCTTAATGTATTTTGTGTAACTAACTGTGTCATTCTTTGCTCCCTCAATTGCCCCACAGGAATAAATAACGCTTTCGGAATCTGAATCTAGATCTGAAAAAGCAATATGGCCCCAAACCAACCGTGGCAGTGGATCCCACTGACGGCATGTGCGTCTGTCAGCGTGGGTCAGGGTCTCTGCATGAAGGTAGCTGTCAGGATGTGTGTGTTAGTGGAGGAAAGTAGGCTGAGGAGAAACTGGGGCATCACTTAGGCTCAGGAGAGGTGTCTCCAGCCCAGCCTCCTGTCCTATTTCACTGCCTGGCGAGACTGGCGTGCGTTTGTTGTATGTGAGTCTTTATGTGTGTGTATGTGTATGTGTATGTGTGTGTGTGTGTGTGTGTGTGTGTGTGTGGTGTGTTTGATTCAACAGAGGGAAGCACCCTGGGCAGTCACGGGAAAGCTTCAAGGCACAGGAGGCAGAGAGATAACAGGTGAGCTCCAGGGAGGCTACCTGTGGGAGAAAGGAGGCCCAGTGACAGACCTCTTTGCTGGGGTGGAATGGATGTGCTGAGGCCCCCGGGGCATAGACCAAATGTCAGACAGTCTGTGCACACACACTGGAAAACTGCTCCGAGCTTTATTGGAATTTGTCACCTGTGTGTATGCGTGTGTGAGCGTATGTGTGTGCTCCAACTGGGCAGATGACTCACAACAGGAAAGAGAGCCGAACAAGGCAGCACAGACAGGTGGGGGAAGTGTGTACGTGTGTGTGTGTGTGTGTGTGTGTGTGTGTGTGTGTGTGTGTGTGTGTAGGTGTTTTTGTTTGGCTGTGTGGGTGCAAGGAATAAGCTGTCGAGTGTCACTGTAAATATATGCTGCACACTTTCACAAGTATGGTCTATACAACACGGCACACACTGTGCTTCCACACCCACACTCCAGCAGAAAGCCTCCCATCCTCACACACACACACACACACACAGACACACATGAAGTGTTTACTGTACTATGACGGACATTATTTATCCACCAGGCCCTGCTCTCCACTCCTGTGGAGCTTTCCAACCCATCACTAATTCATCCCTGGCATTTCCCCCTGCTAAATAAGGACAGCCTTTGAACTCACATGCTGGCCCTTTAGCGCCAGGCCGAGTTACACGCCGGCTCCTTGTGTAAACCGATCCACCGACAGAGTTCATCCCACACTGCAACCCTACCCTTCAATGACCAGGGCTTGTCACTGAATCAGAATGGAGATGTAGGTTAATGTGCAAATCGCGCCGAGCTATTTGATCTTTGACCGTGCCTGTCTCGCAGCGTTGCCGCCGGCAGCATGCAGTCGGGCAGGTGTGGGTGTAGTGTCGGGTTGCCAGGTTAGGTTTTGATGGGAGAATTAGCTGGTCATGTATCCTGACATGTAATGAGCACTGGGTTTGTGTTACAGTGCAACAGCAACTGTGGATGCACACAGCGTGGACCGGACTGAAGACAAGTCAGAGCAGAGAGGAAAGTATCCGTTGAAACCCGTTCACCAGGTTCAGGAAATTAATTTTTAAAATAAAGTAACAGAACTCAGCAGGTTATTATCACTCTTTTTATAAAAGTAACATGAAAAAGGACGCAGTGGTTGATCTATCACCTGCCAAAGAGTGACCGGGCCCATCGGGTGCAGTCTTCTGATGTAGTCTGGAGCAGACAGACTGTTTGAGCTGACCTACTCTTACATTTAATATATTGATTCTGTCTGATTCGTACTTGACTGATGTGGGAGTGAGCGAGAGAGCAGTGGGTGGGTGGAGGTGCGGGAACGAGGGCAGGCTACAGGGAGACAGTATTAAATTTTAATTTCAAAGAGGTCAGTTTTTCCTCAAGGTTAAATATAAAAAACTTTGAGTGAACAGTGGGTGGGAAGACGAGCGACTGTCTTCAGGACGGCTGGGGATTAACCCAAAACACACAAAAAAGCAGCATATTCCACATTGTGAGCATTGTGAGAGCCAATATGAAAAGGGCAGCTTGTTGACATGCATCATAAGCCAATTAGTAACCATGGTGATGAATGGATGGGGGAGGAAATGTGCCATCTTCAACACAAATATGCTTTCACATCAGAGCATGTGGCGCATTACGACTCACTTTATGTAAATATGACTGAGGCCTGCATGCAAGCAAACATACATGCACACACACACACACACACACACACACACACACACACACACACACACACACACACACACACACACACACACAGACATGACTCTGAGGAGAGCTCTGTGTGGTAATGGGATCAGCTGAGAGGGATAGGGGATCTGGGAATTCAGGCGTCATAAATCATTACCATTACACATCAGTGCTGCCACCACTCACACTAATCCATCACACAGCCATCTCTAATACTGCAGATGACCAATCTATCAGCTCCCATGCAATCTTCTTTGCCTCTGACTTATTTTCCTGCACGTGTGTGTACCGACCACATTCATAAAGAGAACTCGTTCACAGTTTACTTGTTTACCTCACTTCATCATTAGTCAAAAGAATATAATTACACCGTGGTGTCTCTCAGGGTAACTGGGCTCTTAAGAAAAGATATGGATTGTTATGAGAGCAATAATAATTCAGTAAGTCAACTTAGAAAGAAAAGAGAAGCTAGAAGGACATAGAAGCTCCCGTAAACATTAGAAGACTTCACAAACTGTCTGGGAGAAGATATCTAATTCAAAGCAGATTATCATAAAATAAGCAAACCTAGGTAATATCGATAGTGGGCTTCAAAAAATGACTTATTTACTATCTTCCTTTCTTGATCGACTCTTAACTGGCTCTATGTCCACTTAAAGGGATTGCATTAACCTCTGCCACTCTCTGTGGGCAGATGAGCTGCTCCTTCAACCTGTCTGGAAGACGTGCTCTGTATTAAACTCTTCCTTCTTTGGCTGGGATCCCTGTCTGGCTCCCGTCCAGTCAAACACACACACACACACACACACACACACACACACACACACACACACACACAGAAAGCTATGTGTTCTTGTACAGTATATCACTGTATAGGATCTGACACTTCTCTCTGGCCAGGTTGCGGTTTTGAAGGCACTTTGCCATGAAGCACTTCTGAAGAGGGATGGCTTCGACGCTGCTAATGTGATACAGGAGAGTGCACTGAAGCTGAAGAGCAGAGAAAGAGAGCGAGGGCCGAAGCACTGAATGAATACATGTGCTCGTGTCACATGCAGTGGGCATCATGCATGTACAATAAACCAGCGGCAGGTCTCTGGAAATGCTGCTCACTCACTGTGCATGTCTTGCCTCATTTGCCCTAAAAGCTTGCACTGACATACGTTCGCACACATGCTCCGACACCTGTAATGATTCTGCATGCCTAACAGATGTTAATGTGGAAACAGAAGCCTGGCCTCTTCTCATTTCCTCATCCACGTCTCTCCGGTATTCTCTGTCTCGCTAGCTCGAGACCTCCCAGAAGACTCTACATCTCTTACGTTGCCCACCTGTATCAGAGGATGTGTGCAGATTGGCTGCCAGCCGGTGTGCCTGCTCCTCTCTCGCCCCTGCTCTGCCCCGCTCCCTGCCCTCTCCAGCTGGCTGTTCTAGCCTTCTGCTCCCCTCGCTGCCGTCTCAGCGCCCAAGCAGCTGGCGTGCCAGGCAAATCTCTGCCCTCTGTGCTGCAGCCCGGTCTCCCCTCAACCAGCACATCTCTTCCTCTTTTTTTTCTTGTCTGAATGTGACGCTCCTCATCTTTTCCTCCTAACTTCTTTGCATTCCATCAACCCACTTATCTATGCACAGAAATGTATGTTCCCCACAGGGAGATGACTGGAATTAAGGCAGCTCTGGACTGAGCTGGCTCTGTGCACAGTGTGTGCATTAATGAAGCATCGACCTGGAGAGTGCTCATCACAGGAAACACACAGGACGGTGCCAGGATGTGGGAGATAGTAATGAAAAGACCTGATTTCTTGGTTCACACTGAGCTCACTTAAGAGCGAGACCATGTCAACTGTGTTTAAAAGTGTTTAGGAGGGTGTCTGCCCTGGGACAGGTGGTGATGCCAGGTCATATATGGATGCCTGGATCTATCAGACACCTGCAGATATAGGAACCTTCACCAAAAGAATGAGAATGAAACCGACTCACAACATCTCCAGGGGTGGGACGGGGCCCCCAGGTTGAGGATAAAAGGCTGCGTAATGTAGAGAAACTCTATGGCAATCTGTTGTAGCTTGGTAGACATACTCTGTGTGTACACTGATGCTTCTTTGCTGTTAGTAGCCACGATCGAGTCAAATAAATGCTTTTATTCAGGAGAATTTTCTTGACACGAGACATCGTATCTGTTCCACATGCCCAGACCAGAGACATGGTAGCCTCATGAATGTACTAATGAAACCCTCATTATCATGAATGTGAACTGCAGACAGGGAAAACAGCAGATTATCTATAGTGGTGTGAATGGTTCTGGGGGCAGGCCTGGTTCCCCTGTGTTCACGCTGTCCACTGATAGAGACGCAGCAGCAGAGTGTCACACATTCACTGCCTCCATATAGATATTTGTAAACGCAGCCTGTATCTCTCTGTCTCTACCACACACACACACACACACGCACACACACACACACACTGCTGCTGTAGAGTTCGACTGTCACGGCCCGGCATTCCTTCCACTGAGCTGTGTATGTTGCGTCCAATCGCTCTGTCAAAACATTTCATCCCGGCTGGGGGAGAAATATACAACTCTGAGTCCTGACTGTGTTGGGCCCACTGCATGCACAAACACGCACACAGACACATAAAATACTCCCCAAGCCGCACACAAGCTCAGAAGCACATCCCCACTCACCGCCTCTAGGATCGCATCCGTCCGAAGAAAGCAAAACTTTAGGAGGGTTGAAAACGCAGCAGGTCTGCAGGGCTGTGTGTCTGTGTGTCTGTGCTGAGGGACCAGACAGCAGCAAGACATTCAGTCACTGAGCACAAGCTCCACATCGTCCCACTCTGTGCACACTGTACGTGCACATGGTTGGCCTGGCAGCCATTGCTACGGGCCATCCAGAGTTAGCTAACCTGTAGGGAGCCTTTTCAAATAAATTATTTCTCACTTTCCACTTGCTGAGTGTTCTGCTAAGTAATTGGTGTCAACAGAGAGCTAAATATTCATTTAAAATCCTCCTTTTATTGCACTCTCCTGATCCAAGCAAAATTGTTTAGGACAGTGAAGGAGTCCAATTGTGGAGATGCCTATTATTTGTTCAGATAAGTTGTCTCTCTCTGTCTGACGGTTCTCTGTTTAGTCTTTAGATGAAGACTGCACTGCTTCTGTCTATGTGCAGAAAACTATTTGCAATTTTCAAATGCAAAAACATTTAAAATATCGCTCTGTGTTTGGGATGATGTTTGGTGCAACCTATTAATTTGGCCGGCAGCTTCAAAACAACCAACTAACAGGGTTATGGAAAAGAACATTTGTTGAAAGCTTTTCCATTTTAGAGAGTGCCAGTCCACACGAGAGCAACGTGAACATGTGAGTGTGTGACTGTGCATGGCTATGATCTCATTTCCATATTAGCCTGTGTTGTAATTTGATGTTATTGAAGCAGAATGCTCTCCCCTCCTGTGCTAATGTGCCTGTGTGTGTGTGTGTGTGTGTGTGTGTGTATGCATGTACTGTATGCACACTAACACAGCGAGTGCAAAAGATGTATGTGTGGGAGCCTGAAGCAAAGGAACAGCCTGGTCATCAGACCAGTTTGTCTCTTCACAGCATGGCTGAGGGCAGATCTGGGGGGCTGCTTTAGACGTCAAATTAGCATTCTTATATAGGCGACAAGCAAGGCTAACACTCTGCAGTTCAAGATGACAGGACTAATATTTCATCACACATCACATTAGTTTCACTCTAGTGGCTAAATATGCTAAAGAAAAATGCTAACGGCAGATACGGTCAAATGCATGTTGTGTTCTAGAGTCAAACGCTGTGCACTGACCTTTGTAAGAGCCAAATTAGATGTAACACTTCATTCTATTCAAAATATTAACTTGAGCCAAACATGGCAGCTACCCCTGCTGTCATTCACCCAACAGACTGCGAGCAGCTCTAAACTCTACCTATTCCTCCCGACTTGTAATTGGATGATGATCGTGTCTGCTTGAGTGGAATTTTCTAAGAGGCAGAACTTTCTGTACGTGTAAATAAAACCTGCCAAACACGGAGTGAGGAACACACACAGGCTCTCAAACACATCACTCTGGGCTAACCACAGGCTGTGTGGCTGATGCTCCATTGTTTAGTTCCACACAATTACATTCACAATAACCCAGAGCCCCTCAGGTCCCTCGCAGCCAAAGGCTCTGTTCCATTACACAATACAAAGACGCAGGGTAAAAAAAAATAAAAGAAGGAACAATAATTGGCTGAAATGTGATCAACAAATTTGTACCAGTGCAGTTTGCTGTGAACTAAGTGCTGAATCACCGAGCGGTGTGATCTAGAAGCTCCGGCTCCTGGAAGCTTCCCCGGGAAGAGGAACAAAGACGGCGTAAAGTCTGGGAGGTGATGGCACTGGTGAGCCGCAGCAGACCTTTCCGGCCCCTCTCCTCTCCACCAGTGGAGGGACCTTGGACTTTCACGCTCTGACAAACACAATTAATTGGGGCAAAATGTGGTGCCCTTGGGGCTCCAATGACTCCTGGCTCATTTAATCTGTTCTGCCTTCAACCTGTATCCCCCTCCAGCGTGGTTTCAGGCTAGGACTGGCTCGGGGACATGGTGGCCGTACCCTTCTTTCTAAGAAGATGCTAAAAAAGACACATAAACTTAAAATTTATCTGTTAAACTCCCA
Organism: Karalla daura; assembly: GCA_029224185.1. Lineage (NCBI taxonomy): Eukaryota > Metazoa > Chordata > Actinopteri > Chaetodontiformes > Leiognathidae > Karalla > Karalla daura. The sequence goes on along the minus strand of CM055193.1, from coordinate 6,783,291 downwards.
CTGGGACATTTAAGAAAGCAGATTTTTTCTTAAACTGCTCAAAGGGAGAAACAAAGATGATTTGTGTCAGAAGTAGAGTTTCGATGCAGATGAAAACCTGTTAGTTTGCAGCAAGAGGTCTTGGGTAACATAGTAAACGCCAAAAATGTAAAGCAGACGGACAGTACAGAAAACCCTCTGCCACCTGTGTATGAATGGGTGAACAAGACGTGTGACACAGCCTGTAAAGAGCTTGGTGGTCAGACGAGAAAAGCACTCTATAAGAACCAGTCCATAAAAAAGGACAAAGAGTACAGAACAAACGCAGGAAGACTGAGCAATAAGTAGAAAAAATACCCGAGTGAAACAGACGAAGCCTAGTGACATGTAAGCAAACCTGGGAAAACGCAGCAGCTACGCAGTGAGAGAGCACCGGGAGACAGAGCCGCGGAGCTAAATTCAGCATGCAGGCCGAGCTCCAGCGAGCCACAGAGAGCGAGTGTTTAAACAAGTGTTGTGACTCCTACACGGCCCACGCTGCATATCGAACCGCATCAGTTTACCGCGGAGCGGGGCTCGCAGGTCAGCCGCAGCAGCGCAGACGCTCAGAATAGCTCTGTGAGGATGTGCAGGCCCCCAGCCGCTGCTCGGACCCCAGCACCGGCCCCTGGCTGGCTGCAGAGCCACAGCAGGGGTGCCCGGCGGGGGGGCAGAACAGAGGTGTGTGTGTGTGTGTGTGTGTGTGTGTGTGTGTGTGTGTGTAGGGAGCATGTATGCCACAGCTCAAACAGACAGAGCAGAAAATTAAAGGAAGACAATAAGATCAAAAGAGGGAGAAGCTGGAAAGCTCCACTCCAGAAGGAAGATGCAGAAACAGAACAATGAACACGCGGCGTATTCATGTGTTGGACTCAGTGGAATGGAAACCTGCTACATGGAGACGTCTTCATAAGCGTTAAGACAGTTCTGGTTTCAGGGCGTATGAATGGAAGGTGGGGAATAAAGCCTGCCATTGTGCCGGGATGAGAAAAGCCTCTAAAAATACGACTGAGTGAATTCTTCCATTATTTTATTTGAGCGCTGCAGAGAGTGGTGTGTGTGTGTGTGTGTGTGAGTGTGTGTGTGTGAGAGAGAGTGTGTGTGTGTGTGTGTGTGTGTGTGTGTGTGTGTGTGGGAGCAGGAGCGAGCCTCTTAATGAGGATGACATCACCTGAGAGTACTACATTTAGAAGAATGAACCCCACGGGTAAACATTTGCACGTCACACACGAACAAACACGCAGATAAATAACGTGCCACATGATGATTTGGCGGAGATGGCTACGACACCTCGCTCTCACCCCCTCCCTCCTTTAATAGAGCACCAACAACGTAATTACTGCAAATTATAACTGTATCAAAATAACTATGGAAATTGTCATTAATTCGCAAATGAACATTAGTTCAAAACAAAGACAGCTGGTATCAGGTGTAAAAAGAAGAAGGCAGCAGTGGAAAAACTGTTTTCAGACAATAACAAAATGTTTTCCTTTGCCGGGTCAGGCCCTGTGTCTCCACGCAGCTCTTCAGTCTTATGGCAACCAAATTAAACAACTGTTAGACAACAGCATATAGCATAACAGCATGTACCTCCTGTGCATAGTCACTTCTCACAGCCATTACTCAATATAATGAATATAATTACCAACTCCAGGTGCACAGTCTAAATATTTACGATGGGGTAATTCTTAAAAAGAGTCTGGTGACACAGACTAAACCCCGCCTCCCACTGCTCTTTTTTTGGAGGAGGGGGGGCTGATCTATCATCTCCGTCTCGTTTTCACATCTGTCACGATGGACTCATACCAGCTTCAACATTTACAGCACAATTTGTAGCACCTGAAGTGCCACAGAGAAGATGAAATGCAGTGAATATTTCATCGCGGTTGCTCTTCCCCACTGGTGAAGAGTGGTGCAGCTCCACGTCTGGCCTGAGGGCGTCTCCTCTCTGTGTTGTTTCAGCTAGAGCCTCGTCTGTTCCCTCACAGCTGGTGTGAGAGGAAAATATAAGCATCGTGCATCGTGATGACTGTGACTGCATGAAGCAATAATGGCATATATAGCAGAAAGTAGTCGAGTATATAGTAGAAAAGTCAGTAATGGAAGTCGGTAATGGCTCTGGAGTAAAAGGGAGACAAAGAAAAGAAAAAAAACAAAAGGAATTGTTTTACATTTTATTCGGCAGCAGAGAGACGGAGATTCATCTTATCCCACTGAGAACAAGGGCTCAGCTTTGTGGCTTACAGTCAAAGGGGAGAGATCTGGTGCTGGAGTCCCATAGCTCCTGCAGGCTAAGGCTCACAAAGCCCCCTCATTTCTCTGGCCTCCACTTTGACTTGAACCTGTGCCCCTGTATTGCAGCTGATATCTTCTCTGTCATGACTTAGCCACGGGAACAGACACAAGTGTGGAAAAAAAAAGTTTCAGAAAGTTTCAGCTCTGCCGGCAGATGGCTGGCTTTGACGACTTAAGTGTTCGAGTGTGTGTGAGTCGCCCAGATCTTCAGACCAAGCTGTCTCACAAGTGTAACATTTCTCTGCACAGAAAAACAGCCACGTTGCCAGAAGAGTCGGACACACGATAAAACATTCCCGAAATAGAACCTAAATGGATATACAGACTGATGACAGACTTTGGTTATAATGACGGAAAACTGGTCTGATACCACACAAAAACACCTGTCTGCGCAGATGAAGAGATAACAAAGAGCTGTAGCAGCTCAGGCTGTGAACGGTCTCCAGCCTCATAAATAAAGTGTCTTCTTCTTGCCCAACAACACCAGCAGCTCTGTCTTCAAACAGTGGAGCTGGGATTGAGCAGTCAAGATGGCACCTCTCTATGACAGAGCCACGTGAGAGCCAAAAGGCCACTCTTCATCTGACAGGATCCATTTCTGTAAAGAACTACAAAGAGAGGGATCTGTGACAGACGCAGTGCCCAGAGAGCTAAGGGGAAGGCGGTGGGGCCCTGCAGGAATTGAGATAACAGGTGAGCGTCAATGATTCTACCTGTAGGGAGCTTCTCTTTGTGTTGGGAATAGCAGAATTGAAACCCCTGTGGGGATGGCTCTGTTCCCGGGAGATGTGCTGCTTGGAAGTACACCACTAACCTACCTATGGCTACTTCCTTCACTCTCACCCAGACGGTGACACTCTACAGCTGGCATCATGCGGACAGATGAGACCAGGCGCGTCTCCAGCTCTCGCTGCCTTATTATTCATGATCACCTGAATGACTTCCTTCACAACTTTTGTCACGACCCTGCCTCTGCCGGGGACCCTGTGTTCATTCATAGAGCAAAGTCATGCTTTTATATTCATGCATGATTTCTCAAATGAGCCCTGACTGAAAGGCACTGGATGCCTTGGCGTGGCCTTTGAAGTAGGAACAAAGAGAATTCCTGCCCTACTCACTTCTGACACCTTTCTCTCTGTCTCTCTCTCTCTCGTTCTTTCTTGTTCTCTCCCCCCTTCTTTCGTTCCCTAAATAGAAAACCTGTAATCACCTATTCCTTTTTAACTCTTTTTTTCATGTTAAAAAAAATAAAAACGTTGGCGGTAGTTCATAGCACGTCCCTCCCCTCAGCTCCAGCTGCAGCACATCCAGGGTTAAAGACTGTGCAGAGCCAGGAAATCTTAATTCGTCCCTTCTCTGCGACTCTCTCTGCCTATAGTTAGTCTCTCACTGGAGAGGACGAGAGACGGAGATGATTCTGGGAGACAGCAAGGTCAAACACACTGTCTGAGTTACAAACTGCTCTGTGCAGATGCAAAACCGCAACCAGCAGATGACGGGCAGCGCCGTGCTGCACGCACACGCTGCCACACAGACGGGTGGCGAGAGAGAGGAGCACGCCACGCACATGCGTGATGGTCACACAGCAGAGGTGCAAACACACTGACCTCTTTTCAAGCCCGTGGAGTCTCACCTCAGTGCCGCGAGCTATTTTTAGCCTCCCTGTCCTCAGACAGTTAACCCACAATGCCCTTACATCTCGCAGAGTGTGTGCCCCTGGCGGGACATCGCAGTGTGTGTACTGTATTCATCCGAGGTTACACGCACACGCTGGAAACACTGTGCTAGAAAGGTCTCACATGTCTGCATTTCAGTGGCTGCTGTAAACCCTTTCAACTTGTATGGCTGCCTGACTGTACAGTAAATACAGCAACATGTGTGTGTGTAACCAAAGGTTATGTAGTGTGCAGAAATAAACATGTTTAACATCTCATTCCAAATCCGTGGGCGGTGCTAAGTTGCTGTAACACCCTCTGCACTCCTGGTTCCAGGCTCTCCACATGGTTCCGGAGCCAGGCTGCGGAGATTTGCTCTCATTTATCCGCAAGAGTGGTGAGGTCCGGGGCTGCTTTCAGGTGATAAGGCTTGGCTCGCAGTGGGAGCTGCGGTTCATCCCATTGGGGTTTGGCGTGTTTCAGGTCGGGGAGCTGTGCAGGACGGTCAGGTTTTTCCCTCACTGAAGCCAAGGAAAATTCTCTCTCTCTGGATGCTGCTTCGCATACTGAGGCCATGTCATACAGGAAACCACCTCCATCAGACTGTTGCTACCATCCGCATCAACACTTATATCCCCTTTCCAACAAAACAGTTCCAGCATTTGGAGAGATTCTTTTCTACCTCAACAGACAAAACAGTAGCTCATGGCCGAGAAAAAAACAGTTCCAGAGTTCTGGGCCAGAAGTAAGATCTGCTGATGTCAGAGGCTGATGTTGAGACTGAGTGAAGCACCAGTGAAGCAGTGGACTTGATGAGACAGCAGCTATAGAAGTTATGGAAAGACTACAGAGACCAGCAAAAGGACCTTGGTTCTCTGCTGGTTGAACTGGTAGCAGCACTGGAGCTGCTTTGATGGAAAAAGTAAACAGAGGTGGACAGGCGTGCCCACACAACTTTATGCTGCGAGCATAATTCATTATATAAGACACAAACACATGCTCTTCCATGCCTTATGTTTACAGATATAAATTTATTGATAGTCATCTGTCAAAACAAAGCTAATGGGAGAGAGCTGCATCCCGCTAATAGCCTATATGAACAGTAATGAATTGGAAAGCTGTTTGTAATGTTGCCCAGTGGTTCTAAGTCAATCCGTCGAGCTGTCAAAATTTTGTTTAATAATGCATTTCTCCCTCCTCCTGAGACCGCTGCAGCCCTCCTTTATCCTCCACTCATCCTGCCCAGTGTGAGGCCAGAGCCCGAGGCCACACACTGCTCTCTCTGCTCGCTGTCCCACATTGCTGCCCAACTCTCTTTGTCTGTGTTTCCCTGAGCCCGCTGTCAGTCCTCCTCGCTCTCCTTGCATCAGCCTCTATTAATGTTTTCCAAGCACACCGACAAGACGGGCCGGAGCGCCGCTGCTCGACCTTGGTTTGGTGAGAGGAATGAACGCAGGTGTGCACGCCTACCCATGCTTTGTGTGCAGAGCTGACATGTTATCTTTTAGGAATCAACATATGCTGTCAAATCACATCCTCTCCACGTCCGTCTCTCCTCCACCACGCACCCACTCCAAGGACGCCTTCTTCTCAATAATGATGTGGAATATTGCAAGGCAAGAGTGCGAAAACTGTCAAGAGTTTCAAGGATGAAAAATGGCAGGAATGCTGCTTCTTTTTTTTAATTATTACCATGATAAAGTGCAGATAACACCAAAGTACAGTGCTCTGAGTTATGGAAGTTTACTCTGACTGTGCATCCATTCATGAGACAGTTAATTTGGCTGCAGATACATGAAGAGAGGAACAACTATAAAACAACAACAGCTGAGACAATTAGCTCTATGTTACAGACAACACTAATGGTATAGCACCACAAGATTCCCAGCTTCAATCCTTAAGGCCTTATTTGCTCCAAATGTTGAGCAGCAACATGAAAAGACTTTATAGATATTGTTATGACAAGTTTTATTATCAAGATCAACGTTATAATAGAGGCAGGGGAAGAAAATCAGCCCTTGTGTTGTGTTGTGAAAAGTACAGACATGAATTATGCAACAGAGGAGGAGGAGTATGAAAAATCAGATGGGGGTGGCAGTAGTGGTGGGGAATAGGACTCACACAAACACACACACACACACACACACACACACACACACACACACACACACACACACACACACACACACACACACACACACACACACACACACACACACACACACACACTTACACAAACACATGCACACGCAAAATTCCTTTCCGAACCCAATTAGGCTCTGTCTGTCTGTTTGATCCATGGCACTGCATGGATGCAAAACCAACACAAACAAAAGCGTTCCTCTTGAGATTACATAACCTAGTATAATGTGAATAACTCTCTCCGCTCCCTCTCTTCTCTCTCTCTCTCTCTCTCACTTCTCTCTCCTCTCTCTACTCTTTCTCTGCTATTACGCAGGACCAGCGCCAAGTGCAGCCGTGACTTTTATATCAATGCACTGCAGGAGGAGAGCATCGCACAAATTGAGAGGGGGAAAAAAAAAATCATAAGTTGATTACAGAAAGTAAGCAATAAAAGTTCAACTGTGTGAGAAAAAAAAGACTGAATTAAAAAAAAACAAAACAAAACAAACTTCCAAAGCAAAAGTATTTTCAGATACCGGAGCTAAAATTAACTCCCCTGCGGTCATTATAAATGAAATGCAGTTTAATAAATCAATACAGTGTTGAGCCAGGAAGATACCCGTAGTGGTGAGAAGAAGGAGTCAGAAACACAAAACAAAAGTGAAGAGATGAGAGAAATTATCTCAAACAGAGTGAGAACTGTAGATCCTGCCAGCGTCTAATCCACCATCTGAGGTTACATCTACCATTCTTTCTGAACCAGTGGGTGAAACTCTGGTTCCGGGATGTTTACACAAACTTTTCTCAAACTATTACCATCCCCACAGAGGGCACGATGATATTATTACCCTCAGTTCACTTCAGTTCACATCATTACTGAGGAAGTCCTTGCAGCAAGGCAGCATAAAAACCTCACCAGGGACAGGGACTGCAAATTAACTCTAGCTAGAGGCCTGCGGCCATTACATCTGTTGCATGGCTTATCTCAATAGAAAATGTTTGGATCTATATGGCCCCTAAACAAGCACATTGTCGTACATTACATGCATACATTTAGATGTATACAGTCTACTCATCAGCCTATGGCCAGTGGGGTCCAGATATACTGAGGCCACTGCTATTTTCTAATGGCAAAACCATCTTCCAACCTTAAAGTAACATCATCGTGTCAAAGTCCACAAGTCACAGGAGGTTCAACCTCAATCTGTTGATTTCTTTCTCTTTTGACCTCTTGACTTGTAATTTTCTCTCAGAAATTAAAGACACCAGAAAATATTCACATTTAAGAAGCGGAGATCAGACAATTTTGATTTAATTTCTCAAAATCACTCTCAAATTTAGTTTTTAATGCTAATCGACTTATTGATTATTAAAATAGTTGTAGATTATTTCTTTAGTTGGTTAATAATTGATGAATTGATTCATTTTGGCAGCTCGAGCTCAACCATCAAACATCCTGCAGGGCGAGACAGCCTGGAAACATGGGATCTGTTTCCCACTGAGCCACTACATAAAGTAATTCAGAAAGTGCCTCCAGATGCTCTATCATACAAGATAGATGAGACACTATTAGCTGAGGAAGGAAGACGATGCCAGGATGGAAAAACGTGAACTTCATTGTGCACCAGTGTAACTCCTCATTCTGGGTGCAGCGCTGTAGAGAGGTCTCAACTGGTCCCAGTTGAGTTTCTGCCTAAACACTTCCCGTCCAACATTACACATACAACACTACGCTCACATAACATTCCTTATGCTTGGAGAGATGAAGAGACTGTATATCACCATAAAGAAGATGTAGCTGTCATTAAAGTGTCATCTGGAGCCCGGCCATAGTCTATTCAAAGTCTCGGAGGGATTATTAGCGTCACACATGAGTCACCCTAGCGTCTCCTCTGGCGACCTTTCCCGTTCTAAAAACTAATAGTGCCGTTGAATTTCCATGAATCTCATTGTCTCTATCAGGACGGATTGATGCCAATTCACTGTCTCTGAATTTGTCTCTCTGGAGGCTCTTCTCCACGCTACCTTTCCCTTCGCAATATGGCACTTTATGAATCCTAAGCTCCGAGACCTGCGATAGCTGTCTTTCATCATGTGCCCTCTGTGGATCACACACATGATCCATAAGTCATAAGTCACTATTTGTCAACATTCACATCATAAAAAGTCATCTCCTTCAATAGAAGCGGCCTGAGAGGCCAATAAATTCCTCGCCGACTTCAGTGTTTCTGGTAATGGTGTTGGACTCTGAGCTGGGAGCGACAGAGATCTGACAGAGCAGCAGAGCTGAAGCTGCAACTCTGCTTCCCACTGCGGCTGGTGCAGTTATAGCTTCAACACTGAGGTGTTTCCATGGAACTGAACGAAGGTGATGTTGAATAAAATGCATAGAGGAAATCACCGGTTTTCATCCTGAATAAGCAGGTCAAACAGAGTGAAGTGTAAAGGGTACTAAAAGCTTCCACGTGGTAACATACATGAACATAATCCCATATTTCAATAAGAGACCATTTTAAGACTAGTTAAAGACATTTTACCCTTCAGCAGAAAAAGTAATCTCTCCTCACCTTTTCACTTCCATCCCTTGGGTATTTTATCTCCCATCTCCTTCCTAAAAAGCCACAGCTGGCACAGACTGACAAAGTGTGGCATTGCCAAATAGTGTCCATTAATGCAGCCCAGCCACAGCCTAGATGGCTAATGCCTGTTAGTGGGTGTGAAAGGCATCCAGACTCATTTATAATTACTGATTTACCGGTGCTTTGATCGACTCTGAATATGAAACAGCCTGCGGCCAAAGCAACTATCAACGGCACACTGAGCAGGCGGCTCGGAGACGGCCACGCTGAAGCCTGTGATGGTGCGATGCTGAAATGGATTTCTCTACAAAAGAATATGACTTTGGCAGGCTCTGAGCGGCTGTAATGAGGCCTGCGCACAATGAGGAGCTGGTTTGGACAGGAAGCAGGTTAGAGAGGGCATTAACAGCTCGCCTTGTATGCAAAGCTAAGTGATAATAGAAAATGGGCTATTTCCTGCCTCCACCCGGGCGCTGTTGGGGATGCATGGAGCGCCGCTCTGCTCCCTCTGGAATGGGCTAATTGCAGTATTTGTCAGCGGTTCCATTAGAGAACATTTCATTTCCACACAAGTTGTTGCTGTGTCGCTAGTGAGGCAGGCAGAAAGCATGAGTGGAAAGCTAGTGGAAAGATTTCACTGTAAACAAGGCCGAGGATGCGCTCGGAGATGAGAGGGCAGCCGGAACACGAGTGTCTGATTTACAATTCCCCGGCCTGATGTGCAAGTGTCAGTGCAACAAGGTTTTAATTGGTCTGAAGGGGCAACATCTCACACGCTGGACGCAGGAGACACATAGACTGGCATATGGACTCACTCACATCCTCACACCCTGCACTACAAACACACACACACACACACACACACACACACACACACACAAGAGCCTGCATGCCTGTATTCAACCAGAAGGAGTCATTCCCGTCAGCTGTTCTATTTTTACAGCCTGCTTCCTAATTACAGCTTTTCCTGTCTGTCCATGTGGAGAAGATGATCTTTATACAGATGATGAAGTATATAAATAGAAACAGCCACATGCTCACACACACACAGACACAGATACCCACCCTCCCACACACACATGCAAACACAAGGCAGTGTGAATATTTCATGTTTGCAGAGCTGGGTCTATGATCCGGCTGTAAGCAGCTCTAACTAACGTCAGCTGCCGTCAGCCTGGTGACTGCAGCATCCACAGGCAGCAACCTCAGACTCCAGATAGACGAAGAGGTGGACAACATGGCAAAGACACAGCGTTCCTTACGTCAACAGTTGACTCATGCCGTCATCTCAAAAAGTCTCTTGTTTGTGGGCCAGTCTGCTATAACAGGAAAAAGAAAAAGCAGGTGTAGCTGGTGGCTACACTAGGCCTGGAGAGTTGATAGATACACTGGAACAAAGTCGCACAGATCCACTCAGACTGCTATTAGAGCAGCACCTAGAAGTTCGATGTGATGTAAAGAATCCGGATCTACGTCTCATAAATAGCACTTGTCTAGTCTTCATGACCGCCACAAATGATTTTACAGGCAGAAGTAATGAGTTAGTAAATTAACTGTTCACAAACATTCATTCACTGTTGACACATCATCAGGGGCAGTTTGCAGCTCATTATCTTGGCCCGTGATGCTCTGACATGTGGGCTGCAGGGTGTGCTGGGATCAAACCATGGAGCCTCCGAGCCGTGGTCGACCGCGCTGCTGTTCAACACTGAGGCCAGAGCCGCTGCATGATTTGCTTTCATGCGATGGCTGCAGCTTGGAAATATTCACCAGCATGGTCACAGCACATACACAGCACATAAAGGGGAGAGATTCCATTTGCACGTTGTTTGTTTGATAATATTTGGTTTAAATTGAGTTGTAGACATTCTGCTGTGAATAAAAAGAAAAAGGGGACTTCATTACAGCTCAATAAACAAGAGAGCGGAGCTGAGGGAACTAATATTGCATCTTTTCATTGTGTTTTTTCGAGGAAAGTCTACATATGACACATGGTGGAGACCCAGTAGAAAGAGGCATACTGAGAGGCGAGGAGGCAAATCAATTTGTTATCATTTACATGGAGATACACGCTGATAAAAAGGATGAAAGAGGTCAAGACTACCTGACCTCAGCTGCAGAGCAGTATTTGATTTGAGGCCTCTGGGGGAGATAAGGCAGGTTCAGAGCTAAATGATGGCAGGAAGGTAAAGGTCAGAATCTGAGACCCCACATACGGATTAGTCCCAGGGCCAATACCTCACCATTAGACACACACCACTGAGCTGAACCAGTCAAAAAGGCAACAGACATGCCTGAGGCTACACGGGACAACAGATGAGCCTTCCACACACACACACCCAGAGGTGACTTGTAGAAAAACTCGAATGATCCATACATTTTCATCGATGCTAGTACAAATGGACGGTTTTGTCTCAGAGCGTAGTCTCGACAGACAGAGAGGAGTCTCTCATTGTGTACAAGGCACTGTCTTCCACAGAGGATGTAATGTAATGGATGCATAATTAGGTGCTGATGCATGATCTGGGTTAAGGCCCCCTCTGTGTGACTGTGCCGTGCTGGAAAAGAGGGGGTAGAGTATCACAAGGGAAGGAGGCGCAGAGCTGGAAATACACAGCAGCGAGACCCTCAGATGCTACATCTGGAGTCGCCATGGCAACCGTTTCCCAAGAGTAAGCCAGCTGACAATCAAGTCTTGTTAAAATGATGTGCGCGCACGCCTGCGTTTGAGTCTGTTTTGTCTGAGTATTTGTATCTGTGCATCTGAGTGTGTGTGTGTGTGTGTGTGTGTGTGTGTGTGTGTGTGTTGCTGTCACCAGGCTGATGGGGCGAGACAGAGTTTAATCTCAGCAGATTAAGTGTGTCTGTGTTTATCATAAGACTCCCATAAAAGACAGTGCGGGATCACAATCAAACAGGATTTATAGGATTTCCGCGCTAATGACCGGCCTGTGGAGGATAGCGTGGCGGAAGACGGCGGAAAAACGCCGAGGCCGAGAGCAAAAGTAACGAGGGAGCGAGAGAAAATTAGTTAGCGTGAGCGAGTGAACGAGAGGAAGACCAAAGGGTGAGAAAGAGGGTCAAGGGAGAATTAGAGGGAGAAACTGAAAGGGAGACAGCAGGAGAGAGGCGCAGCGCATGGTTTAATTAGAGGGGCTATAAATAACCTGGGGCCTGACATTTGAACATGGAGACCTACTGAATGTGTCTCTGTGTTTTCTGCTAGAGGTGCCTGATGTTTGAACACATGCCACCAATTTATGTGCTATCCTCCTCCTCCTCCTCCTCCTGTTCTCTCTTGTATTCTCATTGAGTCTCTCTCTCTCTCTCTCCTCAACTTGTCAATTCTCTTGTCTCTCTCCCACACATGCAGACACATAGCAGACCCCCCCCCCCCCCCCCCCCCCCCACACACACACACACACACACACACACACACTCGTCAGCCATGTCTCCATATAATCCTTGCTATATATGTACCATGAGGGAGCGAGAGTGACATATCAAAAACAGGTTTTTCATTAGCTGTCAGGAAGAGGAATGAACACGCAGACAGACTTGGCACCAGGGATGATGTCAATACCCAGTCACTTATAGCTCGCTCTGACACCCCGCACCCATCTCACACACTGAAAACTGATCTGTCGGTCTCGACTGGCACCGGATCACAAACTGCTCAGGAAGGTGCTCTGGCAACAGGTCTGTGACGACAGGAGAGGGGGCGCTGTGTGAGAGACAAACGGGAGAAAGTGATGATCTGCTTTTGGACAAAAGAAATCATATTCAGTGTTTGACTTCTTTAGCCTAATTGGGACAGAGGCAGCGACATATTGGGGAAGTTGTACACAAATGTTTCTTGGGTGCCATGGAGGATTCTGGTCACCCCTTTATCAAACACCTGATTGTTTTCATGTTCTTAACCTGTTTCACATGGGTGTGGTGTGGCTGTTCTATCACTTGTTTTCTAATCTGATAGTAAAAAATGAACCACATTTTCATATTTAATCGGTCAGACTTATGGACTTACAGTATTTAACATTATATAAAAGCAGAGTGCTAGCTTGGGTCCATCTCTGAGTCTGACACGTGTCTCCCTCTTCAGATCAGGCCCAGCACAGAACCTGCAGCACTGCAGGACATTTCGTCGTGTTTCCAACCAGTGTTGAATGAGTCCATAATCACATCAATGTGTGGTTCCAACTTCCAAATCAAATTCTGTCCTCTGGCCTGTTTCGCTGAGTGTAAAATGGAAAATATGATAAACAAAATAACATGCAACTTTTTCAGTTTAACAATTTTAATCCTCAATTGAAAAAGGATCCACCAGGACCCAATCCAACAGGTCTCCAGTCCGTAACTGTGTGAGAATGTTTTTGCTATGAGCCAAGATACAATGCTAACCACCCATGCACAGTGTCACACCTGATTGTATAACAGATTTATGTAGAGGGCTTTGGGGACACTGTAAATCTGTGACAGACACGGTTCATTTTCTAATGTCTGGATTCGGTTTATTTTTAAAGGCTTTAATAGCGTTCCAACCTCCATGGCCTTTGTGTCCGGTACTGACACAGCTCTCCAGGTCATCAAGGCCAAGAGAGAAACCTCCGCACTTAGTCGGTCTGTGTAATTCTTCTTTAGCGTTTAGTGATTGTAATGCTTCCATGTACAGTAACTCTGGCTTGCCTCGTGTCCCCCTGAAGCTCTCATCCTTCTCTCTGCAAAGTTGCTGGGGGGACTGTGGCTGCGCGGCATGAGCGATGGGCCAGAGATGTGAGTTGGAGAGCTGTGAAACAGCATTATATGGATGACTAGGAGGTGTTTTTTTCAAGAGAGAAGAGACCAGAAATATAAAGTGGAGTAAGTATTCTGCAACTTTCTGTTAAAAAAAAAGACGAGGAGGAAAACGAAGTATGGACTGAGCGCACAGGAGAGCGGTGCTGAGAAGGGGGGGGGGGCAGAGAGGTTGTTCGTCTCTGTCTCAGGAGGGCCTCCTTGATTTGCCAGCAATAAGACCAGTCATTACTCACTAAAGCCCGGCGGTAACACTTCAACACCTCCCTCCCCCCTCTTTCCATGTCTGCTTGCACCCATCAATCTCCCCCCTCCCTTGAATGTACATGTTGGGTGCAGAATTCATGCAAAGGTGAGGCTGTGAAGTCGGCCCCAGACACACTGGGACGGATGTGTTGGGCAGGGGAGAGGACAGCTGATCAATGCCGGGGCAGCAGCAGTGACCAGATGAGATCACAGTGAGGAGGGAGCGGAGCGGGGGAGGAGATACAGCCAGGGCGCTACGACACGGAAAAGGCATTTGTGAAGCCTTGCTCGCCATTAGTTTTGAATGGATTTTAGATAATGTTATTACCCAGCCAAATCCAAGGAGGAGAACTATGGTTCCCTCCATCCATAATCAGTTGCATTTTCATAACAGCATTTGTTTACTTTCCCTAGAGGGAGAATAAAGAAAAAAGCAAGATTATTACAGCAGCTTTCAGAATGAATGAGGCGGAACCCGACTCCAACTTCTGGCTTGCTCTGCTCAGACCTCGCTCTCGCTATCATGCCGTGGTGCATTTCAGCAGGAAAATGTGTCTTTTGTTGCATGTTGAACAAATGTTTGAGCGTCTTTGTGAAACCAGCTTGTGAGTGCGTGACTATGTGTGCTGTCAGGAAAAAAAATAAAAAAACCTTTTTTCTCATTCAATGGGCTGGTAATAAGGTTTTAGTCTGCCAATATGGTGCAGCCGATAAGCACAAAGGCCAATAATCCATACAAATATTAGTCCAGGTTTCAGAAATGGCTCTGTTGAATGAGAAAATCTGTGTGTGTGTTTGTGTGTGTGTGTGTGTGTGTGTGTGTTTGTGTGTGTGTGTTTGAGCGTGTCCATGCATGTATGTGTGTGTGTTTGTGCCACTTCCATGTGCATTGTGCATGTTAGCTCACACACTTATTGGACCATTTGGAAAACAAGATTTGTAATGAGAACGGAAAAACAAAAAAAGCTTCATCGAGTAGACGGCAAATTTCTCTGCTCCGTGCACATCCACGTACGATGCTGACGGAGTCTAAACCCTAGTCTGGCTCACATGAACTTATTATGCGATCCTGTGTGTGTGTCTGTTGACACCTGTGACCGCTACATTTGGATCAAGTGGAGCTGCATAATGCGTCCGGTCATGGAGAAGAGGACCTAATTTACCAGGTTCAGTCAGGTCTAAATGGCTTCTCCCTCTATGAGCTCAGGATGTGTGTTTCTGTGCGTTACCTGAATATCTGTGTAAACATTCACGTCTCAAAGAGTATATACTGTGTCTACACTGTCCCTTTATAGCTCTGGGTTTCCTGTGTTTACATTGCTGTGTTTTGTACATTCCCCATCCTGACTTGTCTGCATCTTTTCATCTTTTTCGTTTTCATCTCTGAGACTGACCTCATTTCAACCATGCCAGGGATTTTTCCTTCCATCACAGGGCTGAGCCGTAGCACCAAAGCTAAAGTGAGAAGGATCAATGAAAAGAAATGTGGAGAGCGGCTAAATTAAATCTAATTGTTTTTCCAGGATCTTAGGTTTGTGGCTTAATACAGTATGTTTTGTCTTGAAGCTTTATGGATCATTAGCTTTTCCAACTTTTTCACAATGATGTGAAATTGTTAGATACTCCTCCAGAGGAATGGCTAACTGCTGCACGCTGTTTATTCTAAATGAGTCCTTAATAAGCACACATCTTTACTGACAATCCATCACAATGGTTCATGTACTGAGCTCACAAATCGTTCACAACAGCCCGGCACTAACAAAGGCTTACACATGGAGCTGCTGAACACCAGTGGTCTGCTGGTACACCTCATCACCTCCTATACTGGGGCCTAAATGGAAAAAAATCTCATTACCACAAGGAACCAAATAACCTTTAATTGATATTTGCACTCATTATTCTCTCAAAGATAGTTTCAGGGAAAAGTGGAGTCTCTGTAGTCAACAAGCTCTGGAGCAACATCTTAATGGAGGATCTTTTCAGGCTTGTGGTGTGGACAGTTCAAACCCACTAATTTCATTATAGATCCCCTGAAGGAAATCAATGCTTTACTAGGTTGAGGTCAATACATTTGCACCTAAGGGATCAATAAGTCACTAACACTGAAAGCGCATGAGACAGCATGAAAACATACATGTTATTTTCTGGCTAACTCTGGGTAATCTGTGCTCACAGACTCGAGGCTCATTTCTTGAAAAGCAAGTGCATCAGATTTAAAAAATGACAAACAGAAAAACTGGGCAAAAAAATAATTGAATAAATAAAAATAAATACATCGACTTCCTATTCCGGAGTGCTTTAGAAACAGCATGTTGTGCCTGAGGCGGAAACAGTGGTTCTGCAAAAAACAATAGTATTCTTGAATAAACAGTGGGCAGACGGCGCACTATCGCATATTTGTCATGACTGTTGAAAGTGCATTGCTCAAAGTGAGAAAAGAAAGTGTAAAGTCCACTGCTGTGGAAAAGCACAGTGAATGATTTAAGCTCTGCCTGCTGATATTTAAGATGAAAATATCTGTTGGTCCATCTGACCAGCCAAACATGCCTGGGTCTCTCTCTCTCTCTCTCTCTCTCTCTCTCTCCCCCTCTCCTTGGATACACTAACAGACTGCAGCCGGAGCAGAATAAAGCCGGCCCTTTGCTCTAAAAAGCCCTGCCGAGCCACAGGAGCAGAGCTGTTGTGCTCAGCTCTGGCCTCCAGGTAGCAACTGTGCCACTGTACTAGCCGAGCCAGATCGCTCTCTGTGCCTGCTAATGTGGCCGCTCAGGAAGACTGGACACTAAAGTAAGTCAGTGGAGCATGAAGACACACACACACACACACACAGACACACACACACACACTCACAGATGCAATGATGCACACAAGCACACACACACACAGTAACTCATGCACATCCATGTTTTTTGGCAATTGTAGAATCTTTGGACTCTGAGACTTTCTGGGTCAGCATAATGTAGTTAATTTACCAAGACTGAGTAAAAGCTGTAAGGGAGAACATTGCTCTGGTGAGCCGTAGTCCCCACTCAAAGAAACACACACACACACACACAAACACAGGGCACACACATCGTGATGCATAAAGCCACACGCATTAGTACTCAGGTTGAATGCTGTCGCTTAGTCTTGCTGCTGCTGCAATGACTCATTTGGGGTAATGATTTGTTCCAGCGCAGAGCTCCTCTAAGAGCTGCTATCGATCCATCTGTCCATGAACACAGGAGATCGGCCACGGGTTTGTGCATCCGCCTAAATAAACGTGGATGACCAACACACCCGTGTCATTGTGCCTCAAACACACAACTCGCTGACAAAGAGCAGAACGCAGCAAAAAAAAAAGGCTTTTAAGGACATTCGTGCAAATTTAAGCCCCAAATCCTCTTTGGCCAGAAATCCTCAAGAGGAGAAAGCACAAGGGCAAAAGGTGAACCAGACCAATATGAGTTCCATTTACTGATTTCTTAAACATGTTTTGTAAAACAAAGGTGGGATGGACTGGGATGGTCCCAGTCAGAGTGCAGTATGAGACCAGTGGCGACTGGTCTCAGCTGCCTGCTCCAAATGAATGTGTATGCAAGGAACGCAGAACAGGAACCCTCCAGAGATCCATGTCACTGTGTCGAACAGAGGACTGTTACATCCAAACACACACACACACACACACACACACACACACACACACAGGGCAGATTCACACACACACAGGGCAGATTCACACGTGTCAATAACACACGTATGGACTCTGTGGTCTCCTGGGAGCAGGACACTGCAGTGATGTTGGTAGGGATGGAACAACCGTGACAGACTTCCTGACAGTGAAGGCTGTTGTTTAACTTTTAGTTACCGTGGTAACGGTAACCAGTTAATTAGCACCCGCCAAACTGAAATATGGTTTGATAGCTGTCTGTCTTGAGATGCATCTACAACCACAGATTTGGTTATTGAAAAAAAGAAACATTTCTTAAAATAAAAAACTATAAAACAAACAAAAAATAAAACAATAAAAGTTAATTAGCTACATTTTAACTCCAGCCCGTCGGAAAGATGAGGAGGACTGTGATGGATGAGAGACGAGACGAGACAAGAAAATCTTCAAGTTAAAATTTCAAAGGATACTGATAATGAGGCACAGTTTTGATATTTCTTTTCAACTCTGATGTTTATTTTGGACAGTTTAGATACACTAATACATCCTTAGATGAGACTTAACATGAGGACGAAGACGACCAAGTCAAATTCGCATCATGTTGGATGTTGCAAAGCTCAGAGGTTCCCTCACTGGTCTCTGTTTTTTTCTTTTCCAGTGGACGAGAGAAACAATGAGATCCAGATCCATTTGACTGCCTCACAACAGGCTCATGATGAATCCCTCTCTCCGTCCGTGACAGGAAGAGCGATGTGCCGCACCTTTCAGCTGCTGCTCCGCTACTACCAGAGATTACAGAGGTGCAGCGTGGCTTTCCCAGCTCCTGCCAGCCAAACATACCATCTCTGTCCTCGTCATTTCCCGGGAAATTGAGGTGAGGGTTCAACGGTCCCTCGCTACCCATCACGGGGAGCGGCGAGGCGCGGCTGGTGCTCGGCCAGGATCTGGAGTCAGCCTCATCGCCCTGACAGGCCCGATCATGGAGGACGGCCCGCGGGCGGGTTAATACAGGTTAAATCATCAACATCACAAAGACGGAAGCTTGACTAATTGCTCGGCTGATGCGATTCCCCATTCTTTTAGAAGTGAATGGAGGTCAAGCTGCAGCAGGTTGGTCCAGGCGCTCAGCAAACACACAGCGTCTGTGACTAGATAGTCACTATCTGCTGCAGGAGCCACACAGGAAAAAAGATATACTCACTTTTTTATTACTGACCATAAGAGAGGATATGATTCAATATTATGGTAATAAAGTGCTTCCACTCTCAAATATCTCACTCATGGGAGGAACAGTGGAGCTTAGATAGGCCGCTTTCCATGCATGCACAATTATATTAGAAATATTATGCCCTTTGTTTTGTTTTTTTAGTAGATCATGATATTCTCTCAACTATTCTCATTTATTCTTATCTGCTGTGAGGGATTTACTGTCTCTATACCCAAGGCAAAAGCCAGTGTGATTGTTTTGTTTAATCAGCCTTTCTTAAATTTAACATATGATCAGAGTAGAAGACCTGCTTCAGACTGCAGCTTCTCTGAGGAAGAAGAGAGGATGTGGTCAAACTGAGGGTTGACTCCCTGACTAGTCGACCTCCTCTCTTCTCAAGTTCCTTTCTTGGTTAAGCTCTGCTGTAACACCGGCGCTTCAGTCTTGGTTCTGAGCAATTAACTCGGTGCGGAAAATGTTAGCATAGCCAACGACTAGACTAAAGACCAAGTCCATTAAAAATAATACCCAGGTTTTAAAAGGAGACTGGATTCTCTTTCAACACACACACACACACACACACACACACACACACACACACACACACACACACACACACAGATGTGTTTCTATAACATCATAAAAGTTCTACACTAAAGTCTCATGCTAATGAATCCCAGTGAAACCTGTGCACTTGTAGTTAAGCCTCATTGCCTCACGCTGACAGTGTTGTGAGTGCTGAAGGGCTCCCTCGCGTCTTCCCTACCATCTCTGCTCCTTCCTCCTCTCCCCTCCTCTCCCCCTCCTCTGCCTCCCTTGCTTCGTTCTGTCCATCTCCAGCTCTGAGTTATTGTCAGCGCAGACAGGGCGCCACGCCGCATCATTAACCGCCTCTCGCAGTACAGTCTACACCCCAGATGCAGAGAACAAGGCTTTTATGTGCTGGCTGATGGACGGTCTAATTCGCTATTAATGGGGGCAACACAGCCTCATTGCTCATTAAAAATGAATGGAGACAAGCTCTGTGCACTGATAATTACATATACACACACCTGGGTACGGCCAATCCAGTGAAACACTCACAACAGTGGCACGTTGAGAGAGACACGCAGACAGAAAGGCGCAGACACTGAATAGCAAGTTGTCCGCATACAGGAGAGGTATTATTTTACAAGAATAACAATTAAGTCGGACTTCCTGAGTGTCAATCACACTGTGGTGGAATCGGGACATTTTAACATGGCGTAAAGTACAGACACAGAGTTTTAAAGCAATTAAAGCTGAATGGTTTGGTGGTATAAAGGGTAAAAATGAGCCTGCTGATTAAATGAGAGAGAACAAACCAAGATTACTGCCAGACCCCTGCACCAAAACAGAAACCAGAACATCGTGAAATAGGACTGATGCTGGCAGAGCTGAGACACTATCAACAGCGTGGATTTATTCCAGCAATGTCGACTTGCCCTTCTTTATCCACAGATGAAAAAAACACGGAGACGATTCAATATTCAAGAAGAGAAACAAAAGCTGACAGGAGAGCGCTGCTGGACTGAGGAGAGACGGGAGGTTAATGACGGCCGCCTTCGCTGCTGTGGAACAACTGCACGGGGGCGCTGCCATTCTGCTAAAGCCGGCAGGTAATTAACTAAAATGCCTAATTGATTCTAATGAAAGCGAGATGCAGATGTGAAATGATGACAGTGAGAGAGAGGGAGTGACAGCGGGAAGAGGAGGGAGGGCGGACGCGTGGCGGTCAGCTCGCAGTGCTGCAGCAGATGTGACGGCTCGTTCACTTACAGCTCATTTATGTTTACATGGGAGAGAGGAAAGAAACCCAAACAGGCCAAACAGCCTCCAGGGCTGTGGCTATTAAATAAAGCAGCCTTTTTTATTGATTGACTCCAATATTAAAAGTGCAGCAGCATCAGGAGCGCCTGTTTAACTATGCTCACATTAGAGGCACAGACACAGTGATGAATTGCCTCGGGATGACGGGAGACGCCTGGTCCTGCCTCTCTGGACGGCTCCGCCCCCCCGCCACGACACACTTTCACCCGAGACCGTTTCCCCGGCTGAAAGTGCTGAGCCGAGACTTCTGTTAAATCACAATTAAACAGGCAATCTGCTCAGAGCTCGTAAATAAATCAGCTCAAGAAAAATACTGCAACCGACTCAGACTCATGCACCCGCGCTGAGACCGGAGCGGCTCGTTCATCACTGTCTCTGCATGAGCAATAAACAATGTCCAGGCTTTCCCACTTACAATCAGGACTTTGTGATTTGACCCATGGGTTGATCTAATTACCAAATATAGAATAATGTAAAATGTAGTTTAATGACCCTGAGGAAGCATAATGCGAGCAAAGACGAGCCGAGCGGAGCCGTTTTCAGACAAACACATTTCTCTTTGAGAGAGACGAAGATTATTTGAGGGCTGATGAAAATAACTCGATGAAAACACGGACAAAATAAGGCAAGATGTCTAACAAGACAATAAGAAGAAAAGGTGTCATGGGGGAAGTGAGAGTGTGGGATGGTGTGTTCAGCTGCCTGTAATAGCACACTATAGTAGTAAGTACAATGCAGATGACAATGTTTTTCTACAGAAAGTGTGAACATCTCTTTTTCCCACAGAGAAAATGACTAACTCTTCTGAATTTCGCTGCGTCTGTGGCTGTCAACTAAAGCAATTTAAAGACCAAAGTTTGCTTTGCAAACAAGTACAAAAGGACAAATCAAGCCCGTGCAGGCCGCCATTTAGAATTTAGAAGATGCTATGCTGTTCTCCCTGAGGAGATTAACTGCTGGTATTTTACCACTGATGCTTGATTCCTTCATTCTGTGAGTGCTACATTCATCCCTTTGTTCATGATATCCATGTTTCAGTCTCTGTGTTTGAGTTTTCACGACAGTGCTGCTATTACAGTTTGACGGTCATTGCTGCATTCATGAGGTATAAACACAGCAGTGCTTGCAGTGACAGGCAGGCTGTTATGCAGTGGATGGTTAACTACTGACGCCCAGGCTCATCTTCCTCAGCTGAGGCGTGCCGAGCTCCCCCCAAGTAAAAAGCTACAGGAGAGACTTCCCGACACTCGTCTCGTCTTGTACGTTCTCCCCTGGCGCCGAGTGCTCTGCCACTCTGTTCCACCGACGAAAAAGGAACTTTGGAGCTAAACCTGCCTCTACAAAGATGAGCTCCCAGAGCAGATAAATAATAGCTTTCACTTCCAAAAGGCTCCTTTTGCAACTGGTGCGTGCTTTCTGGAGATTATGACAAAATGCATTATAAAGGTTTTTGTTTGTGCAAAAAGTCGAGAAGAAAACGCCATGCAAGAAAAAAGTGAAGGAAATGTTTCTTTGAATTTTATAATGCCGTAATGATGTTGATTTAGTACAAGAAAAAAGTTAATGGCAACAGCAGAAAGAAAACTGATAGCAAGTTGCTGCCTCGTGCTATTTTAAGATATGGAAAAGGTGTTTCGCTTGATGAAAACATACATTTCGAGGATGCATAATGTACCTTTCATTCAACAAAACACTGAGTTATGAAAAGAGTAATTCATGCAATATCACCTTATCTGCAACCAAAGCATTTCACTTCACACTATTTCCATTCTGCCTTTGAAGAGCAGTAATGACTTCTCTCTGCAGGACTGAAACACTTTGGGAACAACATAATGAAAGAAAGCATGAGACATTATCCATCACAGGATGACCCAATACAAATTGCAGCATTGTGCAAGAGAGTCTGAAAGCCAAAAGATGACATCCCATTTCAAACAGGAAGCTGCTCAAAATGACAGTCCAACATCACGTATCTTGTCCCTTCCCTCCACTGTCAGCGGTGGAGGACGAGGACGAGGAATAAATTAGCCTAATGTTCATTCAATTTCCTGACTTTGACAAAACATCCTCAACTGATGGGATATAGAAAAGGAGGCGGAAGGTTTCATTTTCTGAGTCCCAAACTATAGGCCATTAAATTCATGAAGCAGAACAAACACACGCACACACTAGAAAACACACACACACACACACACTAGCAAACACAAAACCTACACAACCAAAACCATAGCATCAACTGGACAAATGAAAACGATAAAAAAAGTTGAAATTCCCATTAATTTCTGATGGAATTTTTTGGGAAGTTTTTCATGATTTGTATTCCACAGAGGAAAGAAGTTCCTCTCAGAGTCCAATCAAGTACTAGTTTGCAGTTTGTAATCATAATGGATACGTTGTTATTAAGAAGAGGTGCGGAAGAGGGATATGAACACGAGGAATGACAAAAGTGAAAATAACTGCTTTGCACTGTATCACTAAAAAAATGTGTCAAAACGTCCCTGTAGAAACCCTGCTGGGTGCCAGGTTTATGCGTACGACTGTGTGTGTGTGTGTGTGTGTGTGTGTGTGTGTGTGTGTGTATGTGTGTGTGGGTGGTGGGGGGGGGGGCAGCCGGCCAGGCAGCCACCACAACGAGCCCTATTTACCCTATCACACAATCTGTTAGCACTGACAGATTATCCCACATCACTGGGCCCTGACATTAGTCTTTGACAGCACACGCTCCGCACTGCTTCCCTCTCACTCCTCGGATCTGTCTCTCTCTCTCTCTCTCTCTCTCTGTCTCTCTCTCTCTCTCTGTCTCTCTCTGTCTCTCTCTCTCTTTCTCTCCCTCTGTCTCTCTCTGTCTCTCTCTCTCTCTCTCTCTCTCTCTCTCTCTCTCTTTCCCCCCGTCTCTCTCTCTCTTTCATGGCTCCCTGCGAATCCAAGCGGTTTCATATTTCTATCAGACAAAGATCCAGAGGATTTAACGTCAGGTTTGACAGGGAACATAAGTAAACAGTTATTGGAGAAGAAAGGAAGCATTGTGAGGCGTTGCAGGATGAAGCTGAGGGTCTTGACTTACACAGCCTTCACGTCTCGCTTTAGGCGGAAATGTAAACAGAGCCGGCGACGCGGATCCAGAATGATCCGCGGTGAAGATGTGAACTCAGCAATTTTGAATAAAAGATAAAATGGTGATGAAGAATCACCTGGGGCAGAGAGATAAAAACATCACTGAGTCAAAGCTATTGGTTTTACATTTGGTCACAGATCTACATCCAGCTGGCAGAGCCACCAAAGGACGCGTAGAGACACAGACGCTGGAGGAACGAGCCCGGAGTGACAGGCAGGTGAAAGGATGAGAATGGACCAAAGATGGGAACAAAAACAGCCCGCCAGCACTTTGATGTCAAGCTACCGCTACAAATGATCAACACTTTTAACAAACACAGACATCTTTATCAGGTGGTTGTTTCTTTTGTAGAGGTGGGAAGCGATGAGAATACAGTGATTCTCATTCCTATGAAATAAGAGCAAAGATGTTCTTTTCGCATGAACTCACTTTAATATCTTCACCTCTGAACAGAAGATACAGCACACACACACTGCTGCATTGTGCAACAGTTTGTATATTTTCATGTCAGGGTTGGAGATTATTATCAAGCTTACACAATGAAACAGCATTGAGGCAGGTGAAGTAGACGAGCCTGGAGAGTTTAGTTACCTTCCACTTCAGCTCGACTGTGTCGACAGTGGCCCTAGTGTCGTCTCCTCCCATGACATACACTGTAGCACTAGACTGCAGTGAGACCACGCTAGAGAGTGCTTCTGTCTTGGTGCCATGTTTGTTGCAAAAAGGCAGCGCTGATAAGTAGAACCGTGAAGCAGGTGCAGAGGGTCCAACTGAACACATGCACCACGCACTGGTTCAGAAAAAGAACTTCTCTGATTCCCAGCCCGAGTGGTTTGTGTTGTGTGTGCTCTGATATGATGTGCTAGAGGGTTTTTTTGCCCTTTGTGAGACATGATCTGAACCATGCTCCACGCTCCATCCATCTCAGCAGGATCCTGCTAGAACCAAGTTAATTATCCCGTTTACCTTCCATCCCTTCTGCCCAACCTCCGCCCCCCTTTCCTCACCTCTCCATTTCCCTCCCTCTGTCCTTCCATACCCCTCCAACACCCTCCGACCCGAGAGACAAGCACCTCCGCCTGCTTCATTATGTGTCTTAGCATGAGATTCCCCTCTCCTGTTTTGCTCGGTCTCCCTCCCGGGGTGAACCAATCCTCCCCTCTCCTGAACCCCACAGCTAAAAGTCAGTGGTTCAGGCCTCCCAGGACAGTATCAGGTCTGCTGTCCATCTGTCACAGACGAGCCTGCCAGAACCACATGTACAGATCCCTGAGCACAGCACACTGATGACTCAGATGATCATGGATCCGACTGCTTAAAACACAAGTCCGATGCACCGACGAGTCCATCGCTACTAGGACAAAGCACAGGAGAGAACTTGCTCCACATTGGCAGCTGTGAGACGTGCTGATATCAAAAATAACCGAGTGAAAAGATACCGGGATAGCAGCCCATTAAATGAGCTCCTAAAATGATTCAAAGTGTTAAACCCCTCCACACTACGTCTGTTCCAGAGAACATACAAAGAAAAGCAGCCAAATCATGGCTAAAAGGAGAAAGATCTGACTTTAGTAGCTGTTGTATTTTAGGAATGTCTTAATAAAAGTGAGGGATCTGTTTGCATGTGCGCCTGTTTGTGTCACGTTGCAAGCATGTGTGGAGTGCTGTGCTATGCCACTGTGAGAACAGTCATCTAATCTAAGATCAAGCAGCCTTGGACACCTCCTCACTAGTTTCCACTGGGAACAGGATGGAAGGCTGGACTCGGTCCATCCATCCACATCACTCACTCTTCCCTCCCTCCCTGCTTACACACATCTCTCAGGTCTACTTGTGCCGCATTGCTCTGGTGCTTGTTAGTCCTTCTATTCTGTGGCATCACAGTGAAGTCTCTCGCAGGACTTCTGGCCTCATGGGTTGAAATGTCTCACGTGTGTAATGTCAGTGTAATGACGTTATGGCCATGTAACATGCTAATACTAAAGAATAAGGAACCAGTAAAGCTTGTGATGCTTCCCCGGAGAAAGGACAAACTGCAGAAGCGGTAGCCTTCGTACGAGGCTGAGGATGGAGCGTGCGCATTTGGTATTCCAGGCATAAGCCCGCCGGCGCTTTAACAGCGAGTTTAGATCACACTCTGTGTCCCGTTTGACGGCACGCGAGTCAGATGAGTTGCCATTAATGATTCACAGCGGGTCTGGATTAGTTGGAGGTTCCTGGCAGATGAATGAGGCTATTTTCTAGTTGCTCCAAGGTTAGCGAGACCTCAGCGAGCAGCTCCTGGGGCTAACTCAGTTCTATCATTACAAGCCCCAGCTGCCAGCTAAGTTGCGACTCTAAACCCAAGGCATAGCATTCATTAATCTGAAGACAAGAGGGCACCGAGGGAGGACAGAGTGATTCATAGACACTGATTTCAAGCGTGGTGTCAGACTCCAGGCTTTTCCTGGCGTTTGCTGCGTCTTGACTCTGATATCTGATACCATTCTGATATTTCATTATTATGATTATGGATTATTACTATTATTATTGTGGTCATTGCTGTAGTATTTATGATTCATTCTCTTCCATCATTCTCACAGATTCAGGGGTCTGTTGCAGCCTCCATCCATCTTAGAGGCGAATAGGGCGAAGTCGATCACAGGACAGGTACGCAGAACCTCTAAATATAGATATAGAGTTATAGATAGCGATATATAGAGATATAGAGTTATCTGGACAGGGTCAATCTTATGATTGACGGAAAGTGTGTGTAGCATAGCAGACAATGTACTAGCAGAAAATCACCAATACAGTTTTTTTTAGAGTGTACACACACCACTGTGAATGTACCACAGCTTTAAGTCTCCAATAGACCTTATTGTGCAGATTTGGACAGTGGGAGAACATCCAAAGGCCCTCAGTCTGACCAGGAAATTAATCTGGGACCTTTTTCTGTCAAGCTACAGCCCTATTCACCTAGTCACTCTTTTATTCTACAACTTAAACCAAAGACGAAGTGATGAGGGGACTGAATGACTCGATGTGCCTCTCATTTCAGGATGAACGGAGAATACTTCAGCCTTTGAATATCTTGAGAAAAATATATTTCAGAAACACCTTGAGAAGTGGAGGTATTTACTTGCTTGCTGAGCCTGAAAAGACTGAACGCTACTTTCATGTCTGTTAAATATGAAGCTGGAGCTGGGAGCTGGCTGTCTAGTTAAGCCCTGTCCAGGTGTTAAAAAAAACCCCCAAAAAACTGAAGTTTCCTTTTTCTCTTCGTAGTCAAGCTGAACTAAATGCCTCCTAGCTGTGGCTTCATATTGAAGGGAAGATAAGAGAAAGCAAATACGTACCATCAGAATATTCCTTCAAGGCTCTGGAAAATTTTGATGAGCATTTACCAGTTTTTTTGTTTTTTTACATTTTATTGACTAGAGAGCATTTACTTGCAGACTTAATCGAATTTAATACATTTCTACACAAGACAAGAATGCATAATCTCACACACTCAAATATAGACATCATAGACATCACTACAGGAGTCACAGTGTGGGGTGTGTGTGTGTGTGTGTGTGTGTGTGGGGGGGGGGGGGGGGGGGGTTCAGAGCTCAATGAGGCAAAAAACACTGGAAACCACAGCAAGCAAAAGCGTTTTATACACTCTTCTCATTTTCTCACCTGTGTCTGCTCCTCCACAATCCCTTCTTCATTCATCCATCTCTATCTCTTCTGGGAAATCACACTTGATCCCTTCTTTCATCACATCCCTACACCTCTAACTCTCCTCCCCCCACATTTGTCCTTTGCTCTCATCCTATTGAGGCAGACAGGAGAGTTCACAATCAATCAAACAGTTATCTGTCAACATTCATGTCCATACAGATCAATCCCAGCCACCTGATCACTTTCCCCACCTCTCACTCTCTTTTCTACTTTTGTTTTCCTTATTTACCATTTTTCCAATGCACTATTCTCTGTTCACTTTTGTAAGTTCCCTCCACCCTCCTCTTTAAAAGGCACACTAGATCAAAGTCATGAATAAGGTGGGTTTAGCCACAGGCATGTAAGCTGACAGCCTATACTCTCCCCCTACCGCCCCCTACAAGCACACACACACACACACACACACACACACCTGCAACTTCCCACTCAAGAGTCTGACTCATGCCCACGTACACACGAGCATCACAAACATGAACGCATACACACTGTCATCTATTGTGAATATAGAGCCCATTTCCGCTATGGCGGCTAATTCCCCACTCAGATCAGATGTCTGGTATTCATTGATGTGGGAGGAAAATAAAAGCACAGATTTTAAAGTGTGGTAATTCCATTTCCTTTACACTCGATATCTGTGCTCTCAGCAGGGCAGTGCGCCACAGGGATGTGTTGAATAAAAGGGATGTGGAAATAGTCGGGAGGAGTGTCAGTTACGTATGAGCCGCTCTGCTATACAATAAACAGCAGGATGTTTACGGGGAAACAACGACAGGAAGCAAAAAAAACAACCTGATATTGACCAGTTCTGTAAACACATGTTCACATTCACAGAGCTGTGTGAATGAAACAAACGTTCCCCAGGCAACATTTCTGATGTGTGATGAACATAAGGTGAGTGTAGGAGTGTAACGAAGCCCGCACAGATGTAACTGTTTATTAAAACTTCATCCTGAAAACATTCAGCAAACATCTGTCAGAGGTATAAATCTACTCCAGCAGCTGGTGGTCACTAAAAGTCACTGATGGGATTTTTGACTTGGTCAAACAAAACAATGAAGTACAACAAAGTGAAATTGAAAACTCGAGTGAGGCAACAGATGCGTCTTGTCTCAACATTATCAACTTGATTTTGCCCGGTGGCAAAAAAAACAAGTGGGACAGAGACGGGCTCTGGCTCCTTTGTAGAGGATGTGCATTTGAAGCTTTCCTCCTAGCAAGAATCTTTAGAGACGGTGATGATGATGTGAGCTTCTGAGGGAAAATGACTAATTAAGTGTTCAAACTAAAAGAAAAAGCGTGAACCGGAGCAATGACTCTACAAGCCAGATTTAAAATGAAATGAGAGGGAGTGATGAACTGCAAATTATCCATGTATGTGTGTCAGACAGCTTGTCTGTGCGTCCCATCTGAGGGGTGAACTGCTGTCAGAGCCGCTTTTCAGACTGCCTGCACCTCAGGGCTCAGCCAGCCCATCTTATTCACATGAACTCATCTAAAAGAGAGACTAAATGATACGAGTTGTGAGGGGACAGGAGCTGCTGGGAAAAAAGAAAAAAAAGTGTGAGGGTGTACATGAAAGGAGACGAGATGGGAAGTCGTTTCAGTAAAAGTCAGAGAAAAAAAAAGACCTGAATGCACAAAGCTGGAAACCAAATTAGAAAATGTAGATGAAGAGACGGAAACACGGACATGGTGTCGGAGTCACTGGATCAGCACTGTGAGGATCCCACTCTGTGTGATCTCCTCATAATCTAATCTCTCCAAAAGGTACAGCAGCATGTTTCCAACCCGCTCTGACTCTTTTTACATAATCAGGGCTACTTGACCCACCATCTCTTTCTGCGCCTCCTCACTTACACAACTCTCCCACCTACGACACTCTGCATCTTTTATGTCCAAGAATCGTGGAGCAGATAGAGAGAGGGAAGAGAGAGGAACAGAGCTGTGATGCTCTAGCATCCAATATATATAGCCGTCTGCTACTTATGAGTAGTAAGCAGCAACAGAGCTTATGAGTAATTCACCGAGTCAAACGCACAGGCCTGTTCAGGACCTGCAAGGCGTTTGCCTGACACCACAAATGGATTTCAATTGTGTAGTTCAATTTATTTTTGTATGCAGCGAGTTGGGAAAAATAAACTCGTCATAGGACAAATCTGAATGCGGTTCAGATTTTGTTGTGCTCTCCTGAATCCTCTCCTGGTTCTCTGCTTCTCTTTTCCCACTTATCGTCTCACTCATTGTGTCTTTTCAACACCGTCGACGACCCCGAGCGCCAAAAATACCTCCTTCCACCTCCCACCCGCTTCGGTGGGACAAAGGCTCCTGGAAGAGGGTCGAGGGGTGAAAGTCAGAACGCGTCAGTCTGGAAGATTGTGTCAGCGGGTTGCCTGCGGCCACTTCTCTGCCAGCGCTGGCCCTCCAAATGACTGTGCCATGACAAGCCCGTACCAATCAAAAGCACTGTTCCTGTGACCCCACAAGCCACCTAAAGCGCTGGCGAAGGCAAGAGACAGACAGGCTGATTACACAGACTGTCTCTAGGTCATTATACAGCCTTGTCTCACCCTGTCTAGCCCTTCATCTTTCTCCTGCTCGTCTCCTCTCTCACTGCAGCCTTTCCTGTCTGAGGGGCCTCCGACCCCCATTACATTTTTTGGTAAATAACACAGGAGCCCTTTGAAAAGATGAGTGATGGCAGAGTGGGAGGAAGGTGGGTGGAGGCAGAGAGAGGGTGTGAAAAGGAGGAAGAGGATAAGTTAACAGCTTCTCTGAATGGGCTCTGAGACCATACCTGAATGAACCAGCAGAGAAGGCAGACAGGTGATGTGAGCATGGGAGATGAGAGAGGACATTTGTTCAAGTCGAAGAGGAAAAGAGGCAGAAATGCGGCGGAGGCTCGACTGTCTTCCTGCATGCTCATGTGTTCGTACGTGTGGGTTTGTGTGGGTGCAGTTTGTAGTTTTTCACCAAACTCGCTCTCTTTTTCTCTATCGCAACCGACTGCTGTGACTAAATTGTCACCCATGACCTGGAACTTTACATTCACGCTGAGAGTAATGCGCCATGATCACTTTAAGTTAGAGTAAATGAATTTTTCCGAACATTTTAAGACTATTTTCCAACCATCAAGGCAGAGCGTAATTGCTCCGAAAGGCGGCAAACTGCTGGGATCAGTGTGGCTTTAAGTTACCATATCCGCTGGAAAATTAGTAAATATTATTAGTAATCAGTCTTTGGTTTCACGTTGTGAAGAGAGGGCACACACTGAGCAAGTCAGCTTTGGCACATTATCCCTGTCTTCCTCAATATCACTGGTGTGAAATTAATTACTCCTGCCGGGAGAGTTGGTTGACGATGTGAGATGATGAAGAGCGTTGAGCTTTAATGGCGATGAAGGCGCCTTGCATCACCCGCAGACCAGCCACAACGCACACATGATGCATGAAGTCACAGAGAGATCTCATCATAGTTCTGTTCCACTGGCCTTATCTTTCACCAGATATAATCCTTAATTGGATTTCTTTCACTTTCTCTTAATTAACATGTTCATTCAAAAACAAACATCCAGTGTGTTGGTGTGTGTTGGAGACATGGTGTTAATAGTAAGTGTACAGTATGTGTTCCCACACAGTACATCTCCTGTATAAAGTCATACTCCAAGGGCACTTTGTGTGCGTGTGCGTGAATCTATATGTGAATTATTGTGCACAATTGCCTCCCTCCTTTCACTGACAGTACACTCATCATGCCTGTCGCTCCCCGTCCTCCGCGCTGATGAATAATAGATGCTAGCGGTACAGTAAGAATCAGAGAGGCGCACTGATGGATGAATGTTTCATGCTGCCATTCCCACTCTATATGAATCTTGGAGGTATCTCCATGTCTGTCTGCTGAGCGGCTCTCCGTCAACATCCTGAGCATCCTTCATGTGTGTATACCCTTCACCCTGTCACCCCCCACCCCATCACCACCTCCTCTGCTGCCCTCTATTCTAATCTACCTCCATTAATCTGGGTCTTCATGATCATAACCTGAGACATAAACCCGTGTGTGACTCCGCCAGGCAGGCCACACCATCGATGCTGGTATCAACATCTTGTCTTTGAAGTCCATAATGACACTTTTTTTTGTCAATACCAGTTTTATGGAATCTCTTTTCATGCACACAGATGTAACATACGACACAATATGGGACAATAACTCACTTCAAAGAGCTGGGGGCAACCAGAGAAACCCCATTTTCTCTACACGGACAGCTGAGCTCACGTTAAGGAACCACTGGAGTGTCCAGTGTGCAGTATCACTGTCAGAGCGGGCTGAGAGCATACTGTCTGGTAGCACTGTACGTGACATTTGTGGTTCTGGGAAAAAAAAAAAACCTAGCATTTGTTTGGTGCCGTAAATGAAGCCAGACAGAGGATCTATAAGACTAGAGAACTAACACCGTTATTGTTCAAAGCAGTGAAGATAATGAATGAATGAATGATGTAGCTGCTGTTATCCAGTCAGTTTGCTTCTTGTGCTCGAGTTCACGCTTTATTTTTTGCATCAATCATTAAACTGTCACTGTGATGTGTGACTACAGAGGCCGGTGTTGTTGATTCAGCCCTGTTTATAGATTTACATGCTTTCCTCTCGGCTGGACCCACTGCTTACAAACACAGAAAAGAAACGGCAGCAACATCATCCCATATATGCAGAGAAAACCGAGGTGAAACTATTGATTTTGTGGAAAAGAGGAGGCTGATAATGGATGTGTGAATTTGTCATCCAGGGAGAGGCTCAGAGGGAAATGGCCAGTGCAATCATCAGCAGAGAGAAGCCTGTGGGGAGGCATTCACACTCAAAAACACACACGTTCACTTCTTTATGAAGACACAGAGGAGATGAGGCACAAGACAAAGATACAAAGAAAACTAATAGGAAGCTCAGGACTAATGGACGCAGGAGAGGACGTGCAATTTGTCTCACCCATACACGGAGGCAAAGCTCAACAGAAAGCTGACAAACGGGCCTCGTGAAAGCCCGGAGCTATTGGGAGCAACAGCTGGGGATTGTCTCTGTTTCACAAAGGCGGCATCACATATAGCCACGTGGATTACAATCTGACCGTGATAAACAGTTGCAATGTTCAATTAGTACCACAACAGGTGTTTGATGTAGGCCGAGGGCGTACGAAGAGAGCCGCTGTGTATTAATCAGATGCGCTTTGTGGAATGAAGCAGTTTGATTGACTCCTCTTTCACTCTTGAAGAGAAAAGAGAAGAGGGAATAAAGAGATACGCTCCCCGCAACGCTTCTTTATCAGGTCACCTAAGTAATTAAACACATAAAGCTGCGAGTGCATGAGAAAGTGAGAGTGTGAGAGGAGGGCGCGGCAGGATGATAACCAAACAGATGGAGACACTTCTTTGGAGCAAATTTGGGATTAGGATACGTCGAAAATGGAGGAGAGGGATCTTAACACGGAGCCACTGATCCTCTTAGGTGGGAATCTCTGTCGCTGCATCACTGAATGTCTGTGTGTGTGTGTGTGTGTGTGTGTGTGTGTGTGCGTGTGCGTGTGCGTGTTCTATGCACTCAACACATAATTCTCATTTACAGCCCAGGGTTACCACGGAAACACAAATAGGAGAGCACCAGATGACATGTTTAAAAATATGACACGTAAAAAAAAAATATTAACACCTCATCTTCGTGTGTATACTTTTCGGTTTGTGCGTGCGTGAGGCCTCTTTTTAGAACACACGCAGGATCTGTGTGTGTGTGTGTGTGTGTGTGCATGTGTGTGCGTGAGCTGTGTCGTACAAAGGCAAAGGGGGTGGAGAGGAGACAGAAGGAGAGGGATGTGTTGAGAGAGGGGAGATAATAGGAGGGAGGAGAGGTGATAGAGAAGGAGGGGCTGGTGATGGGAGTGAGGATGGGTTCTATTTTTAGCCTGCATGTGTGATATATGCCAATAGGTGTTCAAACCACAGAGTAAGGGAGGCTTTGGCAGGCGACGAGCATTTTCACATTTCAAAGTCAATCCTGAAACCTGCAGAAATAAGTGTCTTCTGCTGCTGAGTTGTCCTTCGGCTGCAGTAAAACTACCATAACTAACATGATTACAGTATTTCTTTTTTTTTTTAAGATGGGTGACTGGGATAACTGTTGACCCCAATATTTTATTTTTTTCCCCAAGCCAAGAGGCTAGGGTGTTGAAAGCCTCCATTAAACCCGGCAAATTGAATGAGCTGAAATTAAATTGAGCCCACTATGGAAGCGGCAGAAAGAAAAAAAATCATATCATAATGAAATCAGATCAGGATTATATCCATAAAGCCATTCAATCACTCGTTAATCCTAAAATGATTGGGCTTCGGAAGAAAGGATGCAGGACTACACACACACACACACACACACACACACACACACACACACACATGCACACAAGGATGCATACAGATGGATCAAGTGACGTTAATCAATAAATCCTAATCGTGGGGTAATATCAAAACATCCCAACAGTAACAGATACGGACAATTTCACAAGCACCGAGCTAAACACAATAAATCGGCCCAGAGGACAGACACGATTATAAATGATAGCATGGAAAAAGCCAGATCTATTTTGGCCAAATTACGGCTTTCCCTTTTTCCGCGATACATCTTTTGTTTGTAGTGCTGCAGTGCAGGGGCCACAATCACTTATTGGATTATACAGCCATCACATCAATCACCCCATGCTGTGACTGGTCTCCACTTACCAAAGCATTTATCTGATCATCCTCTCATAAATGGCCTGATGAATTGTAGCGTCCTCTGACTTACTGGTCTAATCATAATTTCGTCTGTCTCCAGCGGAGACTGTCTCGTGTCCCTCTCTGTCTCCGCCTCTCTGAGTTATTTCCTGGAGGAAGCTAGTCACACGCAGACAAACACAACTGTGCTCCACAAACAAAATTATCAGGAGCCATCACAAGTAATGAATCATTGTGATTTTTAATATCGCAAAACAGCAGACACTCGAGAGTCTCCGTGAGCCTTACCACGACCACCATGTTTATCCAGTGTATGGTCACTGTCACTATGAAGCAAACTGAGAGAGAAACCTTTGTTTTACTGGTACAAACTGAATGAACAGGCCACACCTGGACGGCCTAGCAGGAGGGGATAGGGTTAGCCTAGCAGGAGAGGATAGGTGGTCGTCAGAGTTATTGGAAAATCATCATTGTGGCGCCAAGAGAGAAATCAGAGGTTAGGGTTCATCCTCTGGGAGTCATGAATGTCTTAAATACATTTCAATCCATCCATACCTTCCCTTAGCATATCTGAACCTGGACCAAAGTGATGAGAGACTCATAGAAACCGCCCCACAGAGCCATGCCACTGACACCGTGACAAGATAATGCCATTTTGATTATTTATGTGTAGTGTGGATTCATAATTTAGCTGCGTGCATGGAAACAGGTCTGACTGAGGGTGTCAACACCCTCAGGTCTCACTGAGCTCCGGGCGAGCTGCAGATCTGCAGTATTATATCGCTGCAGCCTTGTTTTGTTCATTAATTTAGTGCCTACCCCGTTAGGGCGGGACACATGAAAAGTCAGAGGCAATCGTGACCAAGAAAACTAAAAATAACACCTCAGAGCGCAACAACACAGCCTGTGGTCAAAAAACGAAGCAAGCAGAAGGTGAGAGAAGTTGATTCTGAAGGAACTCCTGTCTGGTTATGAATGCCATGTAAACAAATTAAATAAAATTGCATCAAAATTGGAAG
Source organism: Karalla daura (assembly GCA_029224185.1). NCBI lineage: Eukaryota > Metazoa > Chordata > Actinopteri > Chaetodontiformes > Leiognathidae > Karalla > Karalla daura. The sequence goes on along the minus strand of CM055193.1, from coordinate 6,748,288 downwards.
ATAAAACAGGCTTTCCTGGAGGTAGAACAACACAAACATAATTTAGTACTGCAGCACAATATAGACATCTTGATAGTCTGTGATGCTGTGGTCTGTGATCAAACAGTTATTTCTGTACTGTGGCTTATATAGATTTGATCTTTGCATTCACTGTCACTTATTAGAACACATGTACACGCATGTCCACACAGACAGATACAGGTATACGTACGCAGACACTCAGATACACACACTGGAAGGATAGCAGCCATCTGTGAGTTTCTAAAAGCATTTGGCCACCTTCCTGGTGTCAGTCTGCTTGTCCATGGGGCCCGGCTCAAATCTGTTACTGTTTCCCAGCTTGCCTTCTGCATGGAACACACATCTACGACCTCACGGCTGGAGACCGGAGCACAGGCCAAGTTTACCACGAGGAGCTGCACGACGGGAGGAGAAAAAACACACGCAAAAACAAACTATCTCCCAATTTTGGCTCCATCTAGAATTTAAAAAGTTCACTTCTCTAACAGTCTCTTTCCTTCCTGCTTCAGTGTCACTCTCTACGGGTTTGACAGCCAATGGGTCGCATCCTTCAACCTCACCTCGGCAGCTATTTGTTGCCGACGGTATTGCTAATGATGAGCGGCGCTGTGAAGTAACACGACAGCAAACATTCCTCAGTCTTCAAGGAAGGTGTGAGCTGCGCTTTCAGCTGTTTGGCAGAGAAACAGGTAACAAAGAAGTAAATGTTGAACGGAGCGATTCATAAGCCAACCTCTGCTAATTATAGCAGCTCAGGTCTCATCTGCATCTGTTTAAAAGTCGCAGCTCCCCTACGGTTGAACCAGAACGCAGCCAAGGCAGAGACGCGTCTCCTCGCTCCTGGAGCTGTGTGAAGTCTCTGCTCTGTCACTCAGCCTCTAAATTGATCTCCTCTCTGGATAGTTTGTCTCATGCATACATGCAGCTCATCAAATCATGTGAGTGGAGCAGAGCTCACAGAGAGACTGAGAGGAGAGCGGTCTGAGCTAGCGCCACAATGCGCCCAGGCCAGGGGAGCTGCTGGCCTGGCTGGAGCACATTCATTATGGCCCAAATCACTTGACCGCAGCATCTATCACGGCACTCTGATCTATATCCACCAATTAGGCTGTCGCTATCATGAGCGTGCAACACTGATTAGCCACATTGGTGATGTGAGTGGAACCTGGATTGGGAGATAAATCCCCCCGGGATGACGCTGGCGTTTTAGTCACGCAGACGACTCACTCTGCAAGCAGCGAGTCGCAGCTGCAGGAGAGGACAGACAGGAATGCTACGTTTCCTTATGTTGTTTGTGTTTTCTGATTCATATGTCTCACAGAGGGAGAAACTATCGAAAACTGAATTCACAAATCTGAAGTCTATGAGCCATGTGGAGCTGCTCGCTGGAACAGAGCAGTGCAAAGGAAAAATAATAGATTTTGAAAGAGTCGCAGAATATTTTTCTTTTTCATTTTGCTGTCATGTGCCAACTAAAATGAGCGAACAAAACACAATTCTCCTGCTGCAGCTTTACAAGGCTGCTGTGCTGCTGGCCAGACTGAGGTCTGGGACACAAGCAGATGACAATCCTGATGCTAATTCTCATCATTCACCATTTTAAATCTTTTTGTTTTGTATTGTTAATCATTATAAAACAAATAAATTGACAAATATGTGACAGTTTAAACGTTGGTTAGGCGTTGCAGAACCTGATGATTTTTTAAACAACACTTTACATATTTATTTAAATGATTCCCCTCTATTGAACTGTTGACTGATAATTGAAACAAAACGTAGAGAAAATGTGATTTTCAGTGTCATTTTACATGAATCCTCCTGCAGCCTAACATCTGCCTGAAGCACTGGATACTGCCATTATATCTGGGGGAGATTTGCAGTTACTGCCATTCCCTACTGTGTGTTATCAGCAGTGAATCCCTTTAGAAAAATGCCCCATTAGTTCTCATTCTTCCAGCACAGCTGAGGGAAACTGCTTTATTAATTGTATTAACATACAGGCTCGTGGCAACTGTTTTCCCACCCATTACCAGGAACACCTTCTGAAATATGACGACCTGCTGAAATGTGATTAAATCCGCATGTTTTAAGCCAAGATCAGACCGATGGGCTTCCTTTGTGTCCTTTACCTCATCACTCTCCTCCCCATCCCTTGCTCAATTCAATTCATTTAATAATGAAAAGCAGGTAATTTTCTCTTTCAGCTCTCAAACATGCAGAGGAGATGAGAAATCCTCACTGTGTCTACATACGTATGCCCAAAGCTGTTGTGCAGAGAACAGAAACTGATAAATTCATGGTATTATAGCCTGGTTGGAGTGCACATTGTGCCCATGCACAGCAGCAAGGCAGGTTCAAAGTCACTGTTTGTATTGGATGGAGAGAGAGAGAGAAAGTTCTTGTAGATTGTGGGGCAACGGTACAAAAGAAGCTCTACTTTAAAAAGACTTCAAGAGATCTGTTTTTACAGATCAACAATAATATGTAGGGGCGAAAAACAGGAATGAGAAGCAGTCAGCGACAGGGCACGTAGGGAGCGAGGACACAACGTGTTGTTGAGAGAGACGGAGATGGGGAGGTGATAAGAGAGCTGATAACGTGAGATTGTATTGAAGATTTCACTTGCAATTGAGACTTTTAGCCATTCTCTGTGAAATTAAATCTCTTACCTTTTCATAAAAATGACACCCAAACTAACGTGATTTATGGAACAAAAAGATACCAAAAGTTTAAAATCAGATTTGGAGCTCTGAAATAAAAGCTTTTACAGATTAGATTCTCAGTGAAACATCATCAGATTTATTTCATGCCTGGGGCCAGTATATATATATTCTGAGGGGAGACTGAATGTCATAAACTTGTTTCCTTTACACATAAGCAGCCAGCTATATGTACATTTAACAGCATCACATTCTCCACAGTAGACGTCCCTTATATTAGACACAGCATCTGGACAGTGAGGTTACATCCAATCTAACATGCCTCTGAGGAGAAAGAAAATCAATTTGCTCACATTGTGCATGTGCTCAGATGTCTCTCAGATGTGAGATTGAAGTATATTGTTTATGTATATGATCTCGAGGTTACGGACCGTCTCTCCTGAAGTCGTTTCCCTTCACAGCGCATTCAGCATGATTTGTTAGCGCGGGAAACATATAGCTCCAGCGGTTCCCCTGTCAAGCGGCTCTGCATTATCAGCTGGAAACTGGAGACTGGACTAAGAGGCTCCCCGGTTTGAGCAGGTCATTGACGTGGTGTTCATTCAGAGTTAATAAGATTAAAACATAATGTAGACTGTCTCCTGTGAAATGAAGCCGCTGAAATCCTTGGAGGGGGGATGACTTCTGGAGCGGCAGTGGACCGTGGCCTCCTCTTCCTCGCAGAGCGGAGAGGTGGAAGATGGGTTACTCACGGGAGACGTTTTGGAAATTGAATTAATATTGCCACCGGTCAACCTTTGAAGGGGAAAAAAGGCTTACTGAAATCTATTAATGGTTTTAGTCCATGACTTGACTTTTATGCTCCTCGCAGTGCTCTGCGCTGTCAGATGGCACATAGCAAGGCTAATCCCTCAGCACGGGTAATCCCCCAAAGACATCTGGATCAAAAAAAAGTTGATTCCTGGCTTTGTGAAGGACACGGCCAACGTCCATGTAATGACACGAGAATGGTAACACACAAAGAGAGGGAACTCTGGGTCAATGTCAGCATCACACACAGGGTTTAACACGCAGAGTGCACCTCGTCATGAACTGTAGCCAAATGTCACGACAAGATCGAGTCCTACGGACGGTCCTAAGTGAACACTGTCAGGGTGGAGAGGGAGAGAAGGAGGCGAGAGAGGGCAATCCACACACACACACACACACGCACACACACACACACACACACACACACACACGTGGACACACATACTTATGCTAAGGCGGAGGAAGAGCTCCAGAGACAAGCATTAATCCACACAGATTTAGTGTAGCAGAACAATTGCTTTTGTCACCCTGGGTAATCAGCTCGGAACACAGTTTATGAATTACAGTACACTGAGAGAGCCGTAGACAGAGAGAGAGGGAGGGAGCTGTGTGTGTGTGTGTGTGTGTGTGTGTGTGTGTGTGTGCTTATGTGGGAGAGAGTGAGTGTACCTGCATGTATGTCAATGCAAGAGTGAAAGCACAAAAAAATGGAACAATGACGTCTACCTGTTCAAAAAGCCTTGGCTGCGAGTCTGGGAAGATTAATCAGAGTCATTCAGGCAGCATTTATCACATTGTCTACAGGGAAATGAGAGGCGATTTATTTCTATAACTTGGCCTACATATATGGAGAACTATCACTCACATTCACTTCAGCCTCTATTATCCACTCAGTAATGAGTGTGTCTGCCCAGTGGACACAATACTGTCTAATCCATAATTGTTTACATTCTGGTGTTAGCTGGCCGCCGACTAAATCAAGGGCCACTCCAATGAAACGACCACAACAACGCATCGCTAAGTGAGGCTGTAATCGTTCTCTCAAATCACCCTTTATTTATGTGCTTCAGTGAAATCAAACCAAGGCAAAGCTGGCGTGTACAGACACATGGACACACTCGGGGCTTTGCTTTGATCTTTTTTCAATTTAAGGAAAATAAAGGTGTTGAGAGGTGTAGCTGTTGTTCAGCCTGGAATTAGCTCTGTGTGTTATGTCCTCAAGGTTTGCACTCCAAAGAACACTTTAACCTCACTTTGTGAAACATATCCATTTTTATTTTTGCTAAATCTGGCTGACTATACGAGGAGATCTAGGGAGGTGTAGGACCCCTGAAATCATTAAGCATCAGTCCCTTGGGTCACTGAATGTCTGTATACCAGCATATGATACTTGCTGTAGAAACATCTCTGTTGTGGGGGAACCTTGTTGGCAAACCAACAACAAGTCAACACATTAGTGCACATATCAAAGTCTGGAGCCGCAGTGTAAAGTCAGGCTTTGGGGTGTTGGTTTTGCTTTCACCATGTGTTTTTTAGACCTGCTCAGTGGGCAGCAGCCATCAGTTGTCCAGGATGCTGCTAAACACCCTGGAAAGTGATAATCACTGACTCATTTTCAGGCTCCTCGCTGAGCGCCTGCTGGTAATTGAATTGGAAGAGTGGGCACCAGTGTAGTGGGCTTGGACGGACCGTGGCTGAGGGCAATCAGCTGTGACAGACAGTGAGAGAGAAACGGGGAGGGAGGGGGAGCAGGAGGAGGAGAAGGACAGCTTCTATAATGAAAAGTTCACACGTCAGACATGTTTTTTTTTACCCCCCCCTTCAACACCTTGAGCCTTGCTGCAATCGCTTTTATCCCAGGTACTTGAGACCAAGTTAGTGGGGACAATGTGTCCTATAGGACAGGGCGGCGTTTGCATGCGCAGCACGTCAGCGTTGGAGGGAAGGGGGTGGCAAAACAAAGCGCATGCTTGAAAGACCTCCTGAAAGACCCTCCCCTGTCAATTACCCTTCACAGTCACATTGGCCTCAACACGCTCCCCCCTCGGCTGACAGGTGGCCAGGTAAATGCATTTTGCAAAAGCATGAAAGGCTTGGCGCTCGATATCTCCTTTCAAAAAAAAAAAAAAGGGCAACCGTGCAAACCGCCGCGTGAAAAGAGGGCTCGATACGTCCGGGCAGCAGAACGGGGGGGCTGCGCTAGCACCTAGCGGAGCTCAACAGTCTGAATTGACTTGTGTGACCTCGAGCACAAAAACACAAGCAGCAGGTACCGCCTCCACCAGCTACTACTGCCTTTTTCAAATCTCTAATCTGGTCTTCTTTATTCTTCATATGGAGGTTATCGATTGCAGATTTCTTTGGAGGTTTCTGGAACATGACTCAAAGACCGGAGACAGAGAATATGTCTCAGCTGCTCCTGCAATCAAGGACAAATAGAGCTCAAGGTAAGGAGGGTATCTCTTGCTCAAGGGTATCTCTTCTCAGGCCACCTACATTACACCGACTACCTTTGTCACTGACTATTAAACCAAGTATTCCAGCATTGATCTAGGAATCATGGTTCAAAACCTGCCGCCTTATTCCTGGAGAATGACTCTCACCGGCTCTTACATTTCCTCAAGGACAGGTCGAGTTAAAAATATGACTGATGCTGATAAAGCCCTGAATTTGACCTCCTCTGGGCTTTGGGCTCTGTGTCATTTAAACGTACAGTAAATGAGCTTGTTCTTTAGAATATCCCACAATCATCAAATCCCCCAAAACGCTGCAAAGCCAAACATAGGATTTACATAGAGAAACACAGTGGATCAGTGGTTAGTGAACTAGATTTTTCCATAATTATAAACCTGTATGTTTGGATTGGGGCAGTAGCCTCACAGCCAGAACATCAACATGAGATGGATGGATGAGACGATCAGATTTCTACACTCCTGATCCTGCAGTGGACACAGTGTCTCCGTCAGCAATCGAGGTTTCTTTCCCTGCTATGAACACAACATGAAAAATATGAATTATTGCTGTCTACCTAGAAACCACAGACCTGGAAAATTATTATAGAGATTTTTTTTTCCTGCTTCTGTAACAGCTTCAATATCACACATTCAGCAGCAAGAGACCAAATACGGAGGCACATAGTGTAATTACTTTAGCAAGGTACACTGAGTTACAGAACAGAATACACTGGCTGTGTAAACACAGTCTTTACAGTGTCACAAAAACACACCCGACATGCTGCAAACATTACAGCCATGCAGGCATGCACACTCAGCCTCAGGACACACATCACTAGGCAGGAAAACTGGAAAGGAAAGCTCGGGTTGAGGATGAAGGATGAGGAGAAAAGGAGTCTATGGAGTACCAGCATTTACATTAAGTCTTGGACATTTTTGGACCTGCCTTCCAGTCCATAGGATGCAAATGGAGATCGATGCACATCTTCACTAAATCTCCCTCGACTGGCAGGATTTCGGTCTGGAGCGGCAGACTGACTGACCCAGACCTCCCTCCCCAAGAGCAACGCCAGGGACACAGGCAGGGGGGAGGACACAGAGGTGAGAGGGGTGAGAATGGACTGACATTTGTGTTCTGTGACCCCTGCGTCTGTTGTTTTTTTCCCCACAGTCGCTGCAGAAAGGAGAATAGGGGTCAGCGAGCTGGGTGAGAGACAGAAGCATGAAGCGGTCCGTACGTCTCCTCGCTGAGGAAGAAAGGCTGAGGTAGAGGAGAGGGACGGTAGGAGAAGACAATCTGAGAGAAAATAACAGCTCTCAGGTCAAAGTTGACATTCTGTTTTTCTTCTTTTGTGCGGATGTGTGTGTGTGTGTGTGTGTGTGTGTGTGTACGTGCGTTGGTGTATCTGCTCAGCCTAATGCTCCTCTTCATACAACATTATTTCAATATAACAGAGTTCAGCAGGAGTTCAGAGTTGTATGGAAACGATCACAACTCCGGAGACGGCTCTACACGTGTCTGAGGATTCTTCATGCACGTCTCTGCAGCCAGTGAGAGAACACAGTGCTAGAAGACTCAGAACTGGCTTTTACTCTCCTTAGGAGTAAGACAAATGGGATGATCTGTTAAGGCCACAATTTATTATCAATTTCTATTCCGGGTATGTTGCAATTTTGGATTCCACACGCTTAGTGTCTCTAAGGGGAAGTAATTAATCCATAATTCATGACAAGTCCTGATATATTAAAATTAAGTCACAGAGCCTTTCCAGTCTCTTAAGTGTTATTTAAAGTTTGCAGACTTCGGCTGGGTTCCTGCCAAATGCTTATTGTCGCATAGATTTTATTGGCTGTCTCCTGCTGCACAGAAACGAGGAGGAGAACAAAACAAGAAAATCTACAAAGGTGAGAAAAAAACACGACTGTACAAAGCATACTGACCACAAAACAGCTTATCGACATGAGGCCTATCAAGAGAACAAGATTTCTTTGGTTTTTGATTTAGTGTCTTTTATATGCTACAAAACAGAACATAAATATATAGCATGAAGCTAGTGAGTAACACTAGATCTTTATTTTAGGAAAGTAGATCTTAACCAGTGTTTTCCTCATCCATTTAGCTCCTACAGGTACATTCTGCATGTTAATGAAGATGATGATGCTGATTCTTTTAATCTGTAATCTTGTGTGAACATTAAAGGAGGCCTGGATGGCTGATCCATGCTTCTCTAACCTCAACTCTATGTTTTGTAATGAATTTAAAGCAGCTTGTCCTAAAACCTGATACACAGAGGGCGCTCTGTGTGCAAGTGAGCAGCTGCCCACTCCAGGCACTGATTGCTTCGATGAACCTGCTTCGACTCAATTGGATGTTTTTGTATAATTATGATTGCTGCAGAGTGGTGCAGGCAGCTCTGGATTAGGCTGCCGAATGACGTGACTGTTAAAAGAGAAGTAAACGTTGTATATCATCCCCATGAGTAAATCCCTTTAAAATCCCAGGATGATAAACTCGCTGTTTTCATAAGTAATTAATCCACCTTTATGACATCAAGGGTATTCTGTTTTAGCTTATGCACCAATACCTACATGTAAGTAGACATGTAGCCATTTACAGCGGCCATGTTGGAGCCACAAATCATTCACCAGGGGCCATGTTATTATGCAATCTGCATACAAGTCTCATCTGATATGAGAGCATGTCAGTTCACCACTAATTGTGACCTTAAAAAAGAAAAGGTTACGGACAGACTGGACCTAAATCAGCACGGACAAATTACTTCCTTAACTGCTCTCATAAATCCAAGATAAAGGGTCAGTGACATTACATTTAGGGGCTATCTTTCAGTCATACTCTCATCACCAATTCTAATTAGTAGCCCTAACAATGGCTGCCACATTTCTCACTACTGCCAGAATCAATATTCACTCATCTGCATTGATCATTGTTTTTCACAAGCTGTTGGCTCCGAAACAAATGCTCTATAACTCAGAGCTCGGAGACAATAAGTCACAAAACAGGGTGAAAACACATGCACACTGACAAATTCATGGGCAGTAGTGAGAGACCAGTGTAGAAACAGCCCCGGTACACCTGCACCAGCATACACATACCAGCCACATGTGAGATGACATGTGGAGGTGAGGGAGGCAGAGAGCAGGGCAGAGATCTGAGTGGAGCACTGATCAGAAGAAGCCTCCTTTGATGAAGATATTAATCATGCTCGGGCATGGCTATGCTAATGACCAAGACGCTGCAGCTCTCATCAATACTTCCAGCCTAATGAATGTGCAACAGGAATCAGAGTGAAGCAGGCGCGCTCTGTTCGCTGTAATTGAGAGCATTTTAAGAGGCGCTGGAACTGGGCGGTTTTTACAGTGCAAATGAACGCACCATGTACTGCGTGAGTTTACAGCATTGTGAAATGACTAATGGACAACAAATGGAAACTAGATAACACTGATGATGGACGGTGAAAAAGACTTCTAAAAACGTACAATTTTAATCATTACAGTAATGGGTGATATTTAATGTATTAACAATAGCAGCAGGTTGGTTGTTCCTACAAAGGTAGGATCACAAATGTCATTCAGTATATTCGTCTCAGGATAAACTTCATCTAGCTACTTAATATGAGTGTTATGGTGCTAACTAAATGTAGCCAGTTCTAATTAGTGTGTCTTTAAGAGCAACATGGATGAACTCCAGGGATGATTTCATGAACAGGCCACACTGAGCGACACCTGAACATCCACTGTGAGAAAAGCATGCAGAGCGAAGCAAGCTTTCCTTGGCTGCAGCCTCTGTATACGCAAGCAGTAGCTGGCCAAGTTTTTTAGACAGGCTCAGAGATGGACACGCATCACAAAGGAAAAAAAGAACCATCAAAGAAAAGAATGAGGAGAAGAATAAAATGATTTACTAGTTGGGTAGACTTACAGGCTTACGCAAAAAAATGACTCTGCAAATTCACATGAAAGTAGTTGGAAGGCCATAGTATCGGATAGAGCCTGTTCCACTTATAAGCAGATTTGAACTACGGGAACAGATCCAAGAAATGTTTTCTTTATTTCTTGCGTTGTGCAGTATCTTGGCAGAGCCATGCGTTCTCCCACCACACTTGGATTTGATTTGACGTAGGTAACGTAACATTCAGCATTTACAGTCAGGAGGGACGCGTTCAGGGTTTGGACTCAGGTTTGGCAGCATCTCTGAGTACTGAACGGCAACTGGCTGCTAAGAAGTCTACTCGGTTGAGAAGCATAGAGAGGGAGAGCTTTGGGTCATACAGCATGCTGCTATGAAGGCACTCTGTAGTGTTCAGTCAGTCAGGAAGGTCCCATTTGATTGGCCCATTTTGCTACTGATGACAGTGACTGGTGCATCTGGGTGGTTTCTAAAATGTGATTCGGAACCATATTTTTACTCTGTGTGGCAAACAGCAGAGAGTGAAGTATTTGGGGTAAGTGTCTCTAGGGATTTGCAATACCATTGGGCATTTTTGTGGCACACTTTTAGAAGTTCTTGTTCATTAGATAAACTTCAATGTGCCAGTCTGCACAGAGGCCTTTTAAAAGTGAAAACATTTATTAACTCGGTACAAGCGAAATTTCACTGTTAAAGAACAAAAGGTGAAAGTCTGGGCAATGTATCGGCTCTCACAGAGACACATTTCCTACCTCGTCAGATAACAGTTGGTGATTCAGATTCACCCAAACATGACAAATACTCAAGTTTTTATCAGTCAGAGGTCAAAATCAATTTGTTTAACAACGTGGAGAACAAAATCCCTCACAGGTCCTATCCCCGAAATGTCTCTGATTTAGCTAAAGGCTCGCCACGGTGCGCCCGCTTGCCTGCCTGCCCCTCATTTGCAGGATTTGAGCTAAGCTGTTTAGCTCTGCTATAGAGAGAGCACAAGGCTCCAGGGAGAGCAGTGTTGGTTGGAGGATCCCTAACTTACATGGGTGGTTAAACCTATTTTTGTCCAGTTGGTCACGAGGAGCAGCGTATCCTCTGGGGAGCTGCTTTTTAAGGAATTCCAGAATATGATCTACGCTTCTACACCCAAATATGTCCCTTCTAACTTTGTCTTGCTGTAATCTAGAGCCATGGGATACTGGAAAACAAAACAACATGCTGCCAGGTCTTTTTGTTCTATGCCATCTTGCAATATGAAAAAATAAAGGAGAAGTCTTACACTACTTTCAGTATGTCAGTCACGTATATGAGCATAGCAACCACTGACAATAACTCTTTTCACCTGCTGCTATGGCACAGCTTTCATTTGGAGCACAGGTCAATATAAAACCATTTACATTTACATTTCACCTTGCTTTCATAACAACACGGTTTTCATGGATGAAGATTCTTGTTCTTTTCTGCAGAGCGATCAGGTCTATTCAATACTGTCAATAGGCATTTTCTCCTATAGATTTGAAAAGGGAAATATGAACACTGCAGGGATATTTTCAAGTTCAAATAGGATAATACTCTAATATAAAATGAGTCTGTGAATGACACTGTCTGCAATGTGACTACTGCACCATCGCGTAATGTCAGTGCTATATATCATCCAGCCCCATGGTAATCCGCTTTTGAGATAACAACAAAGTCAGACACACAAAAAAATGTCTAGTACTTCTCCCTTTCCCCAATTTTATCCCTCTCCTCTCAGCCTCTATTCCCTCCTCTTCTGACATGCAACTGTCATCAAAGAAATTTCCATTTCTAGGAAGAAAGTGGAGAGTTGCAATTCAAAAAGCTATTCACCTGCTCCCTCATGCCCGTTGTTGCAGGATTATGGATTCTGATCAAGGCCGGATTATAGCCAGACGAACAGAACACTCAAAAGTCGCAGCAGGCAACCAGCATGTACTGTCTGGCACATATAGGGCAGCTTTGGTGCTGTGTGTCCTAGCGCTACTAAACACAGGTATGTTCATGTTTACACACAAACGTCTACACGCTACAATCACACACAGACAAACTAGAAGAAAAGCAGTCACATGCAATCCCCAGTATCTCCCTGAGTGCAGCAGGGAAACCAGGACTAAAGCGTACGCAGTGTAGGCAGTAAATTAAACATGAGGGTGCAGATGATATAAGTATCTCAATGAGCAGAACAAAGCAGAACACACTCTCGATAGCACAACACTAAGCCCCGAGGCATCTAGACAGGAAGACAAGAAGTCAAGGAAAACAGTGTCTGTGGGAACTGACTTTCATCTCATTTAGTCTGATGAGTATAAATTGTGGCACAGCAGACAGTCGAGATACTTTACCGCAGATTTCAATGCAAGTTAGTAGAGAATAAAAAGTGAGAAAACTTCAAAGTCGGTGCCTGCGAATCTGTGACACAGACTCCCGCCCACTCACAGACAACCCACATACACAACCTCATAACATGCCCACAAACACAAACACACAGAGATACACGTGTTGATGTGTTTACACATGAACAGAGCTAAATATTGTCTGTGTGTGTGTGTGTGGTTAGTTTGTGTGCATTTATGACGTCAACCGAGAGCAGTGACTAGAATGTCAGGCGGGTTTACATTAGTCAGCAGATGCAGTGGGCCACATCATTAGTCACTCTGACACCCACTTCTGGCCCCTGCTTTATTGATGAGGCCAAGCTCAACAACTGCCCCCTCCCCCTTTAACACACACACACACACACAAATATACACACACACACGCACACACACACACGCACACACACACACACACACACACACACACACACACACACACACACACACACACACACACACACACACACACAAGCACACCAGCAAAAACATCTTATCCGACAATTGTACTGTAAAAGCAACAGGAGAGCGGTTTAGCATCTTGGGTAGAGACAGGTACAGAATGAAATGAACAGACAGCGCAGCCTCGAATGCCACTGCTCGTTCCAAGCAGCCAATCCCAAAATCAAACATCTGCTCAACGGCAGATCTTCTGGGCAGGTTGTGAATGGCAGGGCGCGATAACAGGGTGCCAACTGTGTCACGGCAATGAGCTCAGAGCCATTTATGGCCTCCATGACTCTGACATTTAGCAGGATGCTGCAATTTGTCAGCCTCTCAGTCTGACTCACACATCCACAACAGGGGACACTTATGAAGAACATTACCATTAGGCCTAATAGCACCTCATAAGAGAACATTTGAATGTGTGTGTGTGTGTGAGAGAGTGCATGTGTGTTTGTAGTTCAAACCAATGATATATGTGATGTTTCCATCACTACCTTTCAAAGACCTAGAGAGTTGAATAAAAAAAAATAATGCTAAAGTTCAAAGAGAGCTGAGGTTGGAACACAGGCACCAAAGTGGTCCTCACGATCCTCTCGTAAAACTCCAGCAAAGCTAATTCATGACCTCGTAAAAGCAAACAACAGCAACAGTCCCAGGGCAACAGGTTAATTGGGCATTGAGTGGTCAATGAAAACATGCATGCCTCTTAAACCTGCCTGTTAATAACAGTCATTGTCTCTGCCCATCATCCCTACGCAAGACACTGAACCACGCACTTGAAAATGAGTTCTTTGTAATATTCAGCATCTGAGCCTTCGTAATAAGAGGCACTTGATTATCAGGACCGGGAACTAGTGTAGATGAAAGTGAGTGAAAGGATGAGGATGAAGAGAAGGACGAGGAGGAGGAGGAGGAGGAGGTGGTGGGCTCTCAAAATGCAAAGTCACTGTTTCAGTTCGTTCTGGACTGAGAGAGCATTGCTGCTAGCCACAGGGCAAGTGGGTGAGAGGAAGTAATGGTCTAATCTCTGATTCTCTATTTCCTTTCCAGTCTTTTATTTTCACCAAGATGTGTTCAACTTTTGCCTTCGTCTCTCTCTCCCTCTCTCCCTCTATGTAAAAGGGCAAGCAATGGCACAGCTATTACTGGTAGAAACCTGATGGCTGCTCTTCCCCAAGATGCATATTGCCAGTTGTGAAAACACAGAGGACACAGTCTAATGAAAGGTGCCTTTTCTCTGTAGAGTCTCTCATTATGCGTTTGTGAGTTTGTGAAGTGCAGCCTCGAAAGGGTGGCAATGACTTCTGAGGCAATTGTGGGTTTTTGGGCCACAGAGTCAGACACACACACTTCCAGTCAAATCATGATCAAACATTTACTCGCATGTAACAGACCCGACTGCAAACAGCAGTACACACACACACACACACACACACACACACACACAGAGGCAATTGTGCATCCGCGCACACATCCACACAGCACTCGCATCTAGATAAAAGAGGTGTCTGCTCTGCTCTTACCCGAGCGTTGTCATAGTAACGATGGTGTACCAGAAGGAGGCTGGGATGCTGGTGAATTTGCTGGAGCTTGAACCCTTCTCTGCGTAGAACATGACGGTAGCAAAGATAATTATGGCCATAGTGAGGGAGAAGAGCAGGAAGCCCAGCTCCGAGGCACAGCTCTTCAGCGTGTAGCCCAGGATGCGGAGGCCCTGCGAGTGCCGCGAGAACTTAAAGATACGGAACACTCGGAAAACACGGAGCGTCACAAAAGCCCCGCTCACATCCTCGTTGTTGGTCATCACCAGGCCGATGTAGTAGGGCAAGATGGCCACCACGTCGATGATGCTCATGACGGACCTCATGAAGCGGTAGCGGCTGGGAGCGGCGAACAGGCGCATCAGGTACTCCACGGTGAAGATCATGACGCAGGCCGTGTCCATGCAGAAGAAGGCCACGGTGTAGCGCTCGCCACACGGCACCTCCTTCTGGTTGGGCGCCGAGCCGCAGGGCACCGTCTCCACCACGTTGGTGATGACGGAGACGGCGATGAAGAAGCCGGTGACGTAGTAGAAGACGAGAGCCATGGTGGAGGTGTGGGGGTTCTCAAAGGCCCGCCACATGGTCTCCCTGAAGGTCATGTTGGGCAGCTTGGCGTCCTTGTTGTCCTCCTGGTCGTCCATCAGACGTTCGGCGTTCTCCCTCTTCCTGTCCTTGTACTCTTCGTAGCAGCAGTCGCCGATGATCTCCGGCACGATGCCGAAGAAGGCCAGCTCCTCGTCGTAGGAGGAGATGCACTCGTAGCGCGGGTAGTGGAGCTTTCCTGTGCGGTAGAAGTTGAGGACGCTGCGGAACACGTCGGGGTCCCGGTCGAAGAAATACTCTTTGGTTTCCTCGTTGTAGAAGAACTCCTTCTCTGAGCTGCCCAGCAGAGTGTCCGGGTAGCGGTCCAGAGTGTTCCTCCAGGTCTGGAAACGGCGTCCACTCACGTTGAGAATGATCAGCTCATCCTGCCGCTTGTTCTTGTCAGTGGGCGCCACCGGCATGGGCAGATTGGCCACGGGCATCCAGCCGATGGCTGCCGCCCGGGCAAATGGAAGCCATGCCGCTACTCCCGCCGCCATGCTGTATCCGGCTTGGGACGTAGGGGGGAACAAGTCCAACACCTTCACAACCAGCTTGACTTCAGATCATTCACCATCTAAAAGCAGAAAACAAGGGAGTTATGGTGTAAGGACAGAGTGGTGATGCAGCTTGGGTTATGACAGAGGAGAATGAGTGAAGATTTAAAGTGGACGGATGTTACAGATGCAGAGGAGAAATGAACCTGGATTAAAACATATAGAGGACAAGCCAGCAAAAGAAAGTGACCGCGGAGAGGAACAAATACAACTCACATCCTGACAGTCAGTCTAAAGCTGAGACAGCAAAAAAAGTATCTAGGCTGGAAATGCAATTTAACATAAGACATAAGGTTAAAAACCTTTACAGAGCACTAGAGAAAGTAACACATATTTGATGCGTAGCCTTTAATGTTATTACAGGGACATTCAGCAATTTCCTCTCAGCATCATCTTCCTCCTAATAGCATTAAGACCGTCTTTCTCACATCCACTCTCTATTGAGTTACAGTTAAGAGGCATCTTTTGTCAGGGCCATACATCACTGCGTCTGACTGTTTGAAAACTGAAGCAACTGCATTTTTTTTCATATAGGCTTCACAGACATTTCTCTTTTGTTGAACTCTTCTTAAATCCAAAGCTACATACATACAATCCTCTGAAGAGAGGGAGAGCGTTGCGAGCAAGAGATCAAAACCTGTTGAGTTCTCAGTAGAGAAGGGGCTGATGAATCCGATATACGGACTACAAATTCATTAAAACATCTGAGGATTAGAATTATCTTCCGAATGCGTTTTGCATAGAGATATTGCATGCGTCAATTTAGCTTTTTAATCCTGAGCACAGAATAAGGGTTGACAAAACGAAACAGCTCACATTCACGTCTTCGATTACTACTCACCAATTCCAAACTCTCCATCCAAAGATATATCCGTCACCCTTCTTCCAGAGGCAGTCCAGGTGTAAGTCGTATCGGGTTTGTTTAATTCTTGAAAGCTTGTCTGCAGAAGAAGAGACAGAGAGGAGGGGGGAAAAACACCGGGAGGACAGGAGAAGTTATTCAGCGATCGGGGGAGAGGAGGAGGAGACGGTAGGAGGTCCGGGCTGATGCTGAAAGCGCAGGAAAAGTCTCGCAGACGGACGCACCACAGCTGCTCTCAGTCACTTCCCATCCTGCAGAGCAGAGCAGAGAAGAGAGGACTCCGCCGCGGAGAGGAGAGAGACTCCGCTTGGCTTTTCGGGATGAAGTGGTGGGAAGAGACGGAGGAGGAGGAAGAGGAGGAGGAGGAGCGGACTCTCTCTCTCTCTCTCTCTCTCTCTCTCTCTCTCTCTCTCTCTCTCTGTTTCTGCGCAGGGCGGATCGTGGAGCACAACTGCAGCTGTGATGATGATGGGGACCCTCGACCAGGATGCGCTGTGTTACTCACTGATGAGGGAGAAAAGGGGGGAGAAACAAAGAAGAATGAGACAGACCTTCGTCATCGCTCAAAATTCATTGACAAAAAAGGTTTTTTCTCTCTTTGTTTTTCTCTCCTTATTTCAACATATCAGAGGCAGCTGCAGTGTCAGCACAAGGCGACATCCCAGCAGGGATGTAGCTCAAGTGGTTCTGGAACAAGATCACCTTGGGCACCTTTGTTTTTTAAGTAAACCCACACTGACTGACACCCCAGTGAGGGTTGTCACACAAACACACACACACACACACACACACACACACACACACACACACACACACACACACACACACACACACACACCACCCACCCCTTCTCTTAAGGCCACTAGGGGCCAGCAGAAGCAGCCTGTAAATGCAGCCTTAACGCTTCTTAAACTGACAGGGAGAACCGTTTTAGTAAATAAACATGCTTGTAGTATAATCAAGAGCCTTCAAAACCCCTATAGACCCAGATCGATGATAGTATGTCATCGATCTAATAAGTTCAAAAAGAGCAATAATTTCACAATACAGGAATCCATCCATTCATCACTGTAGCCATCTTGGCTTGTCCATCACAAGGCACGTAAAAACAACATTCACCACCCCACTCGCATCAGAGGGGGAGCATGAATGTTGTTGGACATGGTTGGGACTTTGGGCCTAGTACCTGGAGAAGATCCACAGGGAGATCATGTCAACTCCACACAGAGATGGTCCAGACCAGGACACAAACCAGCAACCTTATTGTAATTGACCACGTCATTGTCACGCTGCCCGTCTCTCTAAGAGGATGGACATAACAAAACGAAGGAGGGAAATAATACCTCAATCAAGCAAAATTATCCAATATAAGAGGATATTTTATCATCAAGATTTGAAAACAAAGCAGGATGTCTTGTCTAAAAGCAGCTGCAGACAAAAAAAAAGTGGTGTCACCAGATTGTCACCAGATTATTATTACTGTCACTCTGCTGCAGGTTTACTCATCCATTATCTCACCCACTTTGTTGTGTTTGTCAGGCAAGGCAGGGACTATACCCTGGACAGGTTGCCAATCCAAATTAGAGTCTCTAGTCAACCTAAGCATGCGTACTTCAGGACTGTGAGAGGACACTGCTCAGAAAAAACCCACACAGACATGGAGAAAACACACAAACTCCACACAAGATCGTCAGTCTGACCCGGTTTGAGTCCGGACCTTCTTTCTTTGAGGCTCCAGCGTGTAGACCCATACAGGTTTGTACTTATGGAAGTTCTAGTTTCAAGCTTTACAGTGCACAGAACTAGAAAAAAATATCAAACAAGTGATATTCTGTAGAGAGATAAATGCTGGGTAAGAATATGAATCTTGTCAAACAAAAGCAAGGATTGATTTATGTATTCAATCTGTCTCTGATTTACATAGCTTCTTCCTGTGCGGCTGTATCTGTGAAATTTCAGATATTTTTCTAAAACGAGTGGAAGAAACAGCGAGGAGTGAAAGTCGACTGCAACACTAATGTTGCTGTAAAGAGCCAAACAATGAGCCGTAAGTCACAATGAAGCTCTGCAAGGTCAAGCGAAGCTGCAGATGCTACATAATCGTTCTTAGTTTTATGTTGAATGAGCATGTTCACATTGTCTCTTTGTTTTCACATTATCACTGGAAAACAAACATCCAAAATGTTTAGAGACAAAGTTTTGTACTTTCTCTCTGTTTATGGAGTGTCCTTAACAGTGAAGAATGGAGGTCTATAGTCCTGACCATCCAACAATCAGATCAATAATAAAACCAAACTCCTTCTCAACTACTCACATTACTCAGTTTGATGCTCTCTCAGACCAGATAGTTCAACAAGGATAGTTAGACACAATTTAAAATGGAGTCAACCCAAGCAGGAATATTATCATCTATGTATCCATATATCATCTATTAACAACCAACTGCAGCCAAAAAGAGCAACAACTTCATAAAACTGAGAAGAATTGATGTCAAGTCGTTACATACATTCAGTCCATCTTATATGCTTTGAAGTCTAATAAATAATGAAGAGCTCAAGTCTATCGTAGTGTTGACCTACACTGAAACAAATATGCTGGAAATAAAAAAAAATCATTATTCAATTGTCATTAAATCCCATGAGTACTTTCCAACAGTCTGTCCATCGTTCAGAGGAACACACATTATACAGTCGACATAAAACGTGTGAAGGGACGACATGAACTTCTCCAAACCTGACTGTACCTGTTCAAGTGGAGCAAAGGTTACAGTACATAAAATAATAATAGTATTTTGCCTCAATTGTACAGGAGTTGAACCTGAGTAAGAGTGTGTCTCGGGTCTTGATATTTTGTGTTTGCATTCCTCTCTGGGGGCCTGGGTGTCCACAGAGTCTGGTAATCATCTCTACATGTAAGTTTACTCACGAAAGCAAAGCAAAAGAAAAAGGGCTCCAATGGAAAAGCTCTCAGAGCAATCACTGTCTGCAGTGAGGAGAAGCAGGTGTAGCACATAAAGTAAATACATGTCTGGATAATCCTCAGCCCTCTACACCACACACTACTGCTACATGACTGCACAGTCTATGGAATACTGTCCGACAGGCGGGTTAAGCACATCCTGTAGGGTTGGCTAATGTCATTCTACAGGTTTCAGCTCCACAACGAAACATGCCAATCTAGCCTGAAAATATATACGATGAGCTGTGATGCTTTGCTTGGTGAGGGAGGGAATAATTTGAACAAGTATGGTCATTTATATTCAGACTCAGACACTGTCAGAGTCTCTGTCCCCATAGTATTCAGTGCTTTGTGGAACAATATGCAGCCCTAATTGAGTCAACGGGGATCATACCCCTCCAATACATATGTTCCACTGGAATATCAATAGGGTCAGGACATGCAGCTCACACACTGTCTGGAAGTCTGCTCCAGCTATAGATATACATGCTCACAATATGACAAAATATTGTTCCTACACACGGATTACTGTCCTCAATAAAATCACTCAGTGGACTTTATAGACTTGTTTGAAAATGACAAATTGCGAGTGATTACTTTTGAGACACTGCTATACACAGTCACACACAGTACACTCATGCCCACACACACACACAGACATGCTTGTTTATGCCTCTGTGCCCTTGTATAGCCATCCTTAGAAACGTTGACTCAATTAAGTCTCTGACCGTAAACCAGCCCCTGGACAAAATACCAAATGGCCAAAATGACCTCACCTTGTGAAAAACGTCCGCACACCTTAGACTCAGAGCAGCTGCCACCAGAAAAGAAGTTCAAGAACAGACACACACACACACACGCACACACACAGAGTCCCTCAGCCGTATAAACACAGACACACAACACACAGACACTGGCCTTTTCAACCAATGAGTCTGTGAGCGATTCCAATAATTCAAATGTCACTGAATAACAAGGTGGGTTGAATTTCATGGTCAACTGCCCTCTGTAATTATCTGAAGACACTCCGCTGACATTAAAACTCTAAATCCTCCTGCGGTGCCTCAAGAAACAAACAACTTGTGTTTCACTGACAAAACTTTGGGGGAATAATTGATTAAACAGCATGATTTAAAGACAGACCTGAGGAGAGGCAGCTGCAGAGAGACCACCATCTCTAAGCTCTCTAAGATCACAGTTTCAGGTTCCACTGAATATTCAGTCGTAGCACGTGAGTCACTAGTTTTGGGAGTAATGCTTCATTTGCTAAATGTTCTGTTTGAGCAGACAAAGCGCTGGCTCCTACACACCAGCTCTCAGCTCTAGAACGGGGTTAGTGGGACCCAGGAAAACAGCCAGACCGAGCAGAGTAGCCATAACAGAAACCTCTGGAGGAGAAGCCACAGACGAGAAGACACAGCAGCTAGACCAGTCAAAGGAAGACTGCAGGGAACCATTTCTCCATTTCATGCTTATTTGCAATTTATTTTTTTATTTATAAGTTTGTTAATGCAACAATTGAGTCATCAAACACACACAGTGATAGAACATTAGAACATAGAAAAATACTAGGGAATTGAATTGTAGACAAAAATAAATGATTAATGAAAAGAAATGTTGCATAGAGTATGCAAATCAACAGTTTTAATAACTTTGCAAGTAACAACATATCATTAGTTAGTAGCAGCTGTTAGTAGCACAAGAAAAGAATGTGAACAACACATTGAGATGAGTGAGAGAAATGTCCAGGCTGCATCCACTGCTACTCACTGCATGGAGCAGCAGACCTAGAGAGGCTGGAAGAGGAAGAAGACGATGAAAGGATTTTGTTCTGTTAAAACAAACAAGACATTAAGTGGTAATTTTCTAAGCTTTGCAGTGACCGGTAGGTTGAATGCATTACAGAGGCTGAGTAGCTGTTTTTCCATTTCTCTCCATCTTAATGCCAAATTAAAGTAACAGTCAGGAGATTTGAGCTTCAAAGATATCAAAATGTTTAATCTAACGCTCAGCAATAAAAAAAGAATGGGTGAAATTACCAAGATTTGTTATGTTAAGCTTATTGCTCACTGTCTGTCTGACTCTGAAAATGTTGCTCCTTTTTTCCATTTAAACCAGATCTTCTGGAAATGTATACTTTTTTAATTTGTTCTAGAATTATGGGTTAGATTAAAAGATTTACGTGATGCTTGACATTTAATGCCTTAAAAGCAAAACAGCAAAAACTAAAATCAAGGAAATGATGTGGTTTTAGCATGTCAATGTGTATCTAAAGAAAAAAAAGTCTATTTTGAATTAATTAAAGACCAACTAATGTGAGATCAGCATTCATTTTGCATTGTGGAAAGCTGGAATTAGTTGTGCACATAAATCTTCAGTAAGTTGTTTGCAGAAGCATGGAGGCACTCAGCCTGTTCTCCAGGCCAGGGCGACTCTTTATTTATCATTTCAAATGAATCCACATCACCATGCAGGTGCATCGCATGAGTGCACACTCAACAGGTACGCGTGTCTCTGGGTGAGCCCCGCACGCTCTCACTATTCTGTTGATTTGTACATATTTTATCACCTTATTCTTCAAATTCTAACAGGTTAAACACATGCATTTGGCACCCGGGGCAGATTATACTGATCCCTACCTGATGCTATTCATGTGTATCTGTGTCTAACTCTTAACCTCAAATGTGAAAGAAGCAGCTTAAAGTGTCTCCGATGGAGCCAAAAGAGCAAATGGCTCTTTTCTAATGAGCTCAGGTGACTGATAGAAATGCAGAGGAAATGCTGACAATTAATTTCCCTCCTCTGTTGCTCTCACCGCTGTTACCTTGATACCTTTCCTGACTGCTGATGGCCAGCTCAAGGCTGAAGCAACCCACGCACACACACCAGGCCTCAAAGTCTTCAGTGGAATTAATACAACTGCATATTCAAATGCACAGCCTCCATTTCTCCTCATATGCACCTTCCTCACATGAGTAAACGCAGAGTCTTTTGTTTTGACATTTCCCTCATTGTGCATTTGTTTGTGTGCTGGCTGCTGAGCTCAATTATTCATAGATTCCCCACAACCTGCCTTCTTATTTTGTCTAATCCACATTAGGTATCTGAAATCTTGCAATGGGGATTTAGTCCGACCGTGCTGGAGTTTATCCTTGGTGTGCCAAACACTGACTTGGCAGCCCCTCTGTCCACAGTCAGGGAGGTTATAGATGTTCTCCTGGCTCCGTTCCAGCACACAAAGAAACCAAGACAGCAGATCCTGTGCCTGTTCCAACCCTGCAAAATATCATGCCTTGTCTACTCATGCCCAAACTCAGTTGGCTCCCACCAAGAGACCAGGGGAGTGGTTTTGCCAGAGCGGGCTGTGTGTCCTGCCTCAAATCACCCTTTGATTTGACTGTTCATCACTGGGTCATTTAAGAAAAGCCTCAGTAAGCAGAGCTGGGCTCTCACTTGTCATTCAAGTGAGACAACACAGAGTAGAAACTTTGCAGAGGATGAAAGATAAAGGACCAAACCCAATCAAAATGTAACGATTGTGGCACTGTAAGAAAGACCTGATATGAAGCTATAGAGCTGAATCCTCTGGAGTCCTGCTGATGTTATGTAAAGGTTTGCAATGAGCAAACAACCTGGAGGATCATTTCCACCTACAGACGCTAGAGAAGCAGCGAGAAACAGGCCTGAAATTCACCTCTGACTCCCTACGCCCAGTTCTCTCTTTCATCAGTCTGCACCTCAGGGCAGAGCAATCACAGGTGTGAAGGCTCGTTGATATTCCAGGCAGACGTGCACAGAGAACCCAGTGCGAACACATGCCCGACCTCACTGTAAACACATGCAGGGCCTCCAGCCGCAGGTCGCTATATTTCTAGCCAATGAGGCAGTCTGTGTTGCCTCATCACAGACAGCTGTATATTCATTAATGATGTATTATCCTATCTCCCAAATATGAAATATGACTTAAAAAAAGCTGTGCTCTCTTTTCACACCTCATAATACTTATTAATTCTACCTCCAGTCATTTGTTCTATTTTCATCACTCGCTTTCTATTCAGCTTTTGTTTTCTAGTTCTTTTGATGAATTGGTGCTCGTTTGAGACCAACCATAACCTTGAAAAAACAAAAATGGGTTTGGGCTTTGGCCATGCAGAAAAAATTAATTATAGCGTAATCTCTTGTTGATAACGCAGCTCAGGACTGGATGGTAGCATCATCTCTTTCCTCTCTGTCAGGGCCTCAAGAGTATAGTGTGTTTCACTCTATTTTTCTTTGCACTTTGCCTTAAAGTTTGCACAGTGCACGTATCTGCTGATGTGAAAATGAAAAGCACATTCTAATTGATTTTGAAGTGTTGCTCACAAAGTGTTATATGCTGTCCCATAAAAGTGGGATGAGTGCATTATAATGAAATCAGACCACTTAAAATATATGTGAGAACATCAAAGGGCTTGTGGGCCCTGATTGGGTCAGCGTCTCATCTTTGTGTTTGTTACTGTGGATCTGAAGTATCTCAGGGGTCCCTCTTTCAGAGAACAGGAGCGAAAACAGGAAATTAGTTCATTTGTCTATCATTTGTCTGATCAATTATGCAGACATGGTGGCAGCAGGCCAAGTAGGACAGCTGAAACCTGGCTTCCCCCAGAAGCCTCATCACACTTGTATTAGATGCGGCGACACCTGGGAGATGCCATCCTCAGCTCGTCACTAGTCACTACTCTCCTCTCAGCTGCAATCGACAGACCTTGAAAAAGGTGGCGCGCATGTCTGAGGACCTCCTCTGTAACATTGGTTTAACCTTTAAAAACCAAACAATGATCACATCTCCATCTCTGATGCACCTGAACTGTAAACAACAACAACGACATCAACAAAACATGTCCTTCATTCACCCTTCAGCTGAACAGGGTTTTCTTAGTCCACACTGCATAACACGCAGTCGCATTCAAGCTAGTATGAAAGGCGCAGGGACAGTTTGGAGCCAAATGTCTTTCCCAAGGACAGTTCATAAATGGACAGGGAGGTACCTGGAATCAAACCCACAACCGTATGATTAGTGTAAGCCCCGCTCTAAATCCTCTGCCACATCTGGATATCGAGGCAACGAGTTGACCCTGAAATTTAGTTTTAAAGCCAGTCAGAGTAGAACCACATGATTTGCTTTTATTGTGAGACTGTAATCTTCAACCACCCATCAGGCGGCTAAAATGACAGAAAGCAATAAAACAAAAAAACCCCAAAAGAATTCACAGAGACTTTTGAGCAGGTTCACACGTTTTAGGTCACTGGCTTCCTGACAGAGGATGCTGCTCAGGGCTGACTCTCACAGAGAACCGCTCTCATGCAGGACGACCTCTACCTGTCAGAGCTCTACCTCCACATTTACATTGCACAGACACACTTTTCCTTTAATCAGTCACATAGAGCTGGGGGGTGGGGGTAGGGGGTGTAGAGCTCCACACACATGCATGTGACAGCATACTTTACTTTACAAGGCCTGGAGCTTCAATGTAAACAGCTTCTACAGATCATTCACAACAGAGCTTTGATGAAACCAATATGGCAAAGGGAAGATTTGTAATGTAAAACAGGTTGTGTGAGGCTAACACCCCCAAGAAGTGCTGGCACAATACAAGAGCCCTGACCTTTATGTGTTTACTATGTCTATGTAAATATTTGGCTGCAGATTAATATGATAATAAAAAGTGTTCTCCGGCTGGGTTTGATTTGTTTGCCAGTGTGCCAGCTGTGTGGCTCTGGGTGTATTATTCTAACACTTTGATTTACCAATTATATCCCAATAACTATAGGTAGATGGATAGGAAGCCAGGATGTTAAATACAGTGATTCATGTCTCTAAACAAAACAAATCTCCCGTTAAATCAGTTGTTTAACATCATGGGTTCGCCTGTCTCTGTCAGACATGTTTGTAAATGTCACAGGCAGGTAACAATAAATTGTTGTTTCAATTCACTACTATGTGATCTCATTCTACACTGCTTCTGCATCTGATTTCACAAGTTGCATCACAGACAAACTAATAGTGAGTTACATGCAGTTACATTTTTTCAGAATCACACAGCGATAGTAGGTTGAGAGTCGAGCTCTGATGCATGGTTCTTCTTCACCATGGCCTACAGTCCACCAACTACTGGACAGCACACACACACACACACACACACACACACACACACACACACACACACACACACACACACACGCACACACACACACACACAGACAAGGATTAATCCTGTGCACGAGACTTACCGTCTCATCAGATCAAGATGAAAATAGCACCATGTTTCTCCAGTCGTCTCTGTGACTCATCTCTGATGCTGATAAGTGAGATTAATAGAGCGTTCAATTCTCATTCCAGTGGCTCCTGTGCATCCAATTATGCAACGTAGGCAATCAAACACAGCAAATATTAAGGATCACACGCAACAACCGCTGAGGAGATTTTCATTCCTGGAAATCCATCAGGCAGAGGGACAAAAGCACAACGTGACACTTTGATTCTGCAGCTCCAGTAAGTCATTAAGTCCCATTCAAAACAAAATAGCAATTTACTGTTTTTGCCTAATTAAACATCTCTCTTTTTCAAGGGTGGTTGCTTTCTTTTTAATTTGTATTTAGGAGTTGGGAATCTTCTTGGATGATTACTTAAATACCTGGAACTCCACTGCATCCTAATGGTGATGATGAGAAGTAATCACTGAAGGTTAATAAGGGTGCACAGCACTAATCAGGGCGAGTCCGTCTGGTAGAACAGTTGCTGCCTCCTGGCCTTTTATTAACAAAGTCAGTGAGGAGAACGGGGGAAACTTCCAGAAACACTCTTGGGCAAAATGCAAATCAGAATTAGCATGAAAGACAATGCTGATCACTTAGGTGGCTAATTTACCAGAAATACCTCGAGTCAGCGTCGACTCGGCTCGCCTGCAGTACGGCATTCACTGAGTCACCGTCTTTCACTTGAACAAGGGAATGGCAGGTTCAGTTTGGACAGGTGGATGATGATGGACAGACAAAAAAGTTATTTTTCTTCAGATCCTCGATATATATGCATCTCTGGGGGGATTGTATTGTATATTTTATACTGCTTCCAATCACCCCTTAGTAAGACCTGAGGGCCAGCACACACTGTTATCACTCTAATAAATGTGAAGATTCTTCATTCTACTTCTCATCTGTGTTTCCACTTCGATCTCCAGTCCGCTGGGGAGCCGAAAGAGCCTGTAAGACGCAACAAAATAATGAAAAAAAAAACAAAAAAACAAAAAAACAAGAATAGTTCTGCCACAGCAACCTCTGTCACACATGTGAGCACAGGAACACATTTAAGATGGTCCAGTGGGAGGGAGACGGACACAGTCATGTAGTATGCACACACACACACACACACACGCACACACACACACACACACACACACACACACAATGAACAAAGAGCCAGTAAGACACCCCTCTGCCACTGGGGTTGCAGCCACTCACTGGGTTCGGCAATGTGAGCAGTGACTTTGACAAGATCAGATGTAACTCAGGGAGAGCTGGCTGTCCTTTTATAGTAGAGGAGAGATACTGATGACTGTTAAGGATAGGAGCAGACAGAGTAATGGTCTGGGGTGATGGTGAGAGGCTTGGCAGTGATCACAGCGTCACTTTTAGGTGGGGAGATGGGGAAGAGGCCAATGCTAATGCAGTAACCACAGCAACGCTGCCCTGAAGGACAGAGGCTGGGCTGTTCACATCTCCATTTCCTCAGCGCCAGCTCCACATATAATGTGGGCATAAATAAACTGATGGCAACACCACTTCCATACGTGCATGTTTGGGTGAATACGTGTCATATGTGTAGAGTGCGTATAAATAAATTATTCAAATGTGTGCATGTGTGTGTTTGCAATAAAGTGGATATTTGTGGGCACAGTATGCTTTCAATTCTTTCTTTTTTTCACTCAGTGCTTTGAGATTGCCTCTCTCTCTCTATGCATATGCATTCCTCATTATTTTTTATACATAGCTAATATAGCGGAACATAACCCTGCCATGAGTGATCTGTGGACTAATGAATACATTACAGTCCATACGGGGAATTCATGTGCGAACACTGGCCAGGGAAAGAGATTCTATTTTTGTTCAGAGTAATTTTTACACTTTGATGGAGAGGACAATGCCAATGTCAAAATCCATCAATCACATTCCAGTGTGCTCTCTTGGAATATGTGAACTATATAGATAGACATATAGATATATAGAGAGATAGAAAAATAGATAGATAGATTGACAGACAGACAGACAGATTTGCATGTTGCTGTTGCTTGTGACCCATTTATCATGTATCTGGGTATCCATTGCCATGCATGTGTGACATCTGTCCTGTCTGCTGATTGGCTGGGAGATGTCTGAGGGTGTGTCCAGGTCTGTGCAGTTCAGTTCTATTTGTAGCCTCATTTTGCAGGAGCGGTAGTTAGGTTCAGGCCTGAGGGAGAGAGGATATTGGCTCGGTTTTAATGTGCCTGTCTGCTCTGGAGATGGTAATATGGGAAAGCATATGGAAAGTCATCCAATGCTCCACTTATGGAAAGTTGCAGTGACCTCAAATATGGTGTTAATAAAGTATTTAAACCCTTAGACCTGAGACTGTAATTAATAAGAGGTTGGAGCCATCCATTCAAGGGCATGAGGGATATTGGAAGATGGCAAGCTACAATCTGTTTTAAATTAGTTTCCACTAATCTGTTATTCAGCAGTTCTGTTTATGAATTCAGTGTTCAAGGCGATAGGAACACCTCACCAATCTCATCACAGACACCTGGTTCAATATCCTATTGATGCTGCATACTTAACTCACCATGTACACCTCATTCTCTGCACCGTCTTCCTCATACAAGTAAACATTTGCCACCATTCCCGCTGCACTCCCCCAAGGTTCAGATCTGTGCAGGAAGTGCATCCTAATCCCACTTATCCTACAGCAAATATACTTTATCACATCTGTGCACGTTACCAATTAGAGAAGGCTGTGTCAAACTTTGCCGACAGGAGTGTTGGGGATTTGGAGGGGTCTAATTAAGAGAGCACAGTAAACTACCCCTGGCCCAGCAAATGTACAGGCTCAGCCCTGCTGCTCTCATCTGGCTCATTTTCATTATCAGCAACAAAGAGGCGCTGCGCCAACACACTGCATCAATCTCTGTGTAGATAACGTCCAGAGAAACATGCAAACTGTTAGCAAAGAATAGATAGAAAGAGAGATATGTTGGGGTTAGTTACAGGAGCAAGGATGAAGAGGAGAATAATCATGACAGGTGGAAATGTTAAAAAAATCAATTAGACTCGCAGTGAGAGTCCGCATGACTGACAGGGAAGCTGTACACAGGGCTTCAGTGCAGAATAATTTTACTGTTTGAAGGATAAGATCACATCAGTTATCTGAATCATAATTCAGAAGTCCAATTGGGACATACATGCATTATCTTAGCTGCTCTGTACCTAGTGTTTGGGGGAAGGGTCACCTGTTTGTTCAAGGGTATGTATACACATGCGCGCGCACACACACACACACACACACACACACACACACACACACACACACACACACACACACACACACACACACACACACACACACACACCATTCGCACTCACATCTAGGGACAATTTATACTGTCCAGTAAGTCTAGATGTCTGTAAATATAAATATGTCTGAGGTCTAAATATGAAAGTGTGCAGGGCTCTCCATCCAACTCATATCTGAGGGATGGTCTTCTCTCCAGTTTTTCAATCTAACTAAACATGGATGTTTTTGGACAGCTGAGGAGAGCCATACAGAGATGATCAGAGCATTCAGTCTCCACACTGACACAGTCGGTCTGACTGCAGCTCAAACCAGGAATCTTCTTGCTACAATCTGATAGTGCTATCCACTGGCCCACTGGTTTGAGCCACCTTGTGACAGAGGAGGAATCAGCTCTGAAAGCAATGTCAGTGCAGGACACTTAACCTAGCACAAGCTTGAGCAAAAACAAGTCAGCATCTTCCAAAAATACTCATTGTAATACACAATCGTTGGTCTATTTCCACCATTATCTTCTCTTGAAGTTTAGGATGGATGAGGACTGTAGAGTTGTTTGTCATAACCAGTCTGGACAGGAGGAATGGCTTCAGCAAACCACAGCTACCTTTAGCATTTAGGTAGAATCACAAAAGTGCAGAGGTATCCCCCTTTCCCTCTTCTTAAACTTATCTTGTTATCAGCTTTTTTATGTTCTACTCCCCCTCCAGTGTCGGGCACTGGTCTCCCGTCCCGTTCTTTCTCTCCTCCCTCTGGCTCCGCTCCAGTTACACCAGCAGAAATCCTCCTCACAGCCCAGCACTGAGGAGGACCTCTGGCACCGGGTCAGGACGGGAACAGTCAAGTCAACTTACAGTACTGCAGTCAATCTTGAGGTGTTGCCAATGTTCAAATATCTGAATTAAAAAGATAACATGCGCAGCCATAAAAAAAGACAAATCACAATCGCAGATTAAGCCTTTGCTCCACTGTCCCATACAGATGGTATTTCTGTCGCTCTGTGGAATCTGTTAATCCCTGCTACTTTGTGCAAATAATTTATCAGCATATGAACAATTAGCTATGACCTTATTACAGATTCAGTTCATTCATTTGTTCTTTCTAACTGACAGGCAGCCTTAGCTAATCTAACATCTGTTCTATAATTGATTAAAGCCATTGTATAATTTAGAACTTTCAATAAACTTATTTAACACCCAAATTTAAACAGTGAAATGAAGATTATAATTCTAGATAGCTACATTCTCCTTCTCCAATATGCAATAGAATATGATATGCGTATATGCAATAGAAAAGGTCCACAGTTTAAGGAAAGCTCATAGGGAGACACATTACTCTTTTTGATGAACTACCATCCGCTGCACACAGAAAGAAAGGCCTGGGAACGTCCACCCACTGGCCTCAAGTCATTCAGCAACTGAGAGTCCCAGGACATGGAGAGTTGCACTGTAATCTATGCAGATTAATCCATTTATAATGATGTGTAATCTCATTACTTTGTGGCATACGGTTTGCTTTGCTGCTGTTCTCGCTGAAAATGCACTTTTGGTCCAAAACCCAGAAAGAGGAGAGAGAAGCGCATTCAGGAGGCTCCTCTGAAGCCTTATTACCATAAATCAGACAGGCATAAAGAAAGATTCAACATGGTACTGTGCATCCTTGGATTTCTGCTGTTTGCTGATTCAGTGCTTCACCACAATTCTGGCAGATAAAACACCAGTCCACTCGAGGAACTATTCCTGATGTGGCCTCAGTGTCACAAAAAGGACAAGTTCAGATGAGTCACCAGAAGAACATGAATGCTGTTAATGTTTTGATATTTTAGACGATAACTTCCTGTATATTTGAACAAAAACCTCACAATCAAAAATAGACGAGACAGCCTCGCTGGAATCAGGCTCCTGACAGTTAGCAACACGCACATTCATCATTTTGTTTCTCTTGTGTCATTGCGATTCCTGCAAAGGTCAGATGAGTGTTGCTTGTGAAGTTTGTTGCCAAGAAAAACATTTGCGTGAATGATAGCGAGCCCAATGATGCTACCTGCATTGCACGCCATTCGAGAGGCAGGCCAGGAGGAGCCTAACAAGATGGTGTGATATGAAGTTATTGATCACCTCTGTCAGGCCGAGCCCGGAATTCACAGGGGCTTATCCTCCATTCATTATAGCGATGATTAAGATGTGTCACCCAGCCTTAGATCCACACCACATGGATGGAAACTGATGATAGTAATGACAGCTGCTCTGAATGCTGATGCGCCTCCGTCTCCTGCTCTCAAAATTAAGACATGAAATGCTCAGAATCTGCAGCACAGGCAGAGATCTGTTTGTGTTCTTTGTGTTTCGGGGATTAAAATGAGCTACAGAGCATGAAACATCTGTGTCTTGACCTGCTGCAGACATTGTGTGTGAGTGCACACATGCACAGACTTGTGTGTCTATATCTTTGTTTGCCTGTGTTTGTTTATGTATTATTGCGCTGTCACACAGTAATTACAAAATGCACCTGATCTGCTTCTGTACAGAAGATAAAAAACATCATCTGCACCGAGACGCGTGCTGTTAGTTTAGAGTCTGACAGTGAGGGAAACATTCGATCTGGCTCTCATCAGTCCCTTTGAAACGTGGCTGCTCTGTGAATTTCTGCCACTTTCTGACTGCAGAGAAAAGACGATCAAAGTCAGCGAGGAAAGTGTGATTAGCGTCTCGGTCCAAGTGATTAGGGTGTTGTAAGTTGATTAATAATCAGCTGATTTGCCCTTTAAAGCAGAGCAGACACACTCCCTCTCTGCAACATCAAAGGTTCCCTCAAACAATCAAACATCTTTTTTTTTACACCACATAAAGGCACGTACCTCCACACAGAGACAGACATGCATGCAGTCACACAGAACGCTGCAGATCTGCTTTGAAGGAGGAAAAATATTCCAACTGAATGTATCTGGACGTTTCAACACCTGCATGAACAACACTCGTGTTGTATGCCTTCAGAAAAATGTGTTCGTCCTTACATGAAAAAGGCTTGAAAGATCCACCAATCAGACGATGCTTCATGAATGAGCCTGCATCGAGCCCAGGGAGCACCTGTATGCATGTATGTGCTCTGCCTAGTGCGTACTCTGATAATGGATGGACAGTTTGATGCCTTATCCCGGGAATGAAACATAAGTTTAGTAGGACAAAGGTGTGATACTAATGCTAATTACAGCTCACTTTGTTTTTGTACCTGACACAAAGTTCCTCAAGGCTGTGTGACAAAGTCGAATAACTACTTGGCCATAAACATGATTCTGATTCAGTTGTGTTTGTCTTGGCATTTTTTGGTAAACAACCTATGCATATGTTTATGCATGAGGTTGAGTTGTTTAGCACTCTTCTTGGCCTGCTGTACATCATTTACATATTGGGTAAACCGTTTCCCCTGCATGTTTGCTGCTGGCACTTGTACTCACACTGTAGGTATGGATGGAAACCCGCAGAGACTCAATCAGAAAGCAGCACGTATGATCTGCCAGGACTGGGACACCCATCAAAATAGGGAATTAATTAGGCCCTCCAACATACGCTATATATACAGTGTATACGCTCTGAATTCCCATTACTCTGGGAATCGATAAAAGGCGGCCCATCTGAGCAGAAAGTGCTGTTTACTCAGAGGCTTATTTCACTGGAGCTGTCGTAGTTTGTTCATTTGGCTGTGCTTCAGTGTGTGTGTGTGTGTGTGTGTATGTGTGCCTGTGTGCGCGTGTGTCAAAACAGAGAGACTGAGAAGCAGAATGAGAGAGAGGTGGGAAAAAAGCCAGAGAGAGAAAGGGAGAGAAGAAGAGGAAGTGTTCAAGCAACTGCTGAACGCTGACTGACCAAGCATGTCAGTCCACAGCTGGTGGCTGCTGAAAGCTCGCTCTGTTTCACATCAACCCATCAATTAGCTGCACAATAGCTGCAGAGTTCTGATCCAAAGTCAGCTGTCCTCATTTTTCCTGTGGGGAGGAAAATATATTGCTAAATTACCTTACAACCACATATAAGCAGCTGATGTCTACTTTCAGGTCCCTGTGTAGACACCATAGCAGACAGTAGTCAGTGGTTGCCTCAGTCAGATCCTGGTGCAGTTCCAGGATCTGACCTACAGCCTGTCTGTGCAGGGTTGGCTTTTTCCAGGTTCAAGAACATGCATTAGCGCTGATTGAAGACTCTAAATTTCCCCTAGGAAGAGAGTGGACGGTATGTGTGTGTGTGTGTGTGTGTGTGTGTGTGTGTGTGTGTGTGTGTGTGTGTGAGACATGTATATTCCATGCTTTCACCGTATATGCAGTAGGATGGGCTCAAGCAGATGCCCCCAAGGACATAAAGCAGCACAAAGGTACAAAGCAGGTAAGGTACAGTGATGGATGTGTATTTTCCATCTATCCTCCAGTCAGAAATCCACATCTAATGACAGTTGGAGCGTTGTTGCTTCAAAAGCGAGAGTCCTCCCAAGAAGAAGAAAAGCATCAGTCATTCCAGCTCGTGGCCCAGAGCGACGTTTGTTTACGTCCCAGTGTCACAGCAAGGGCCGCGGCAATTACACGAGGAGAGGAACGAGCAGGAAACAGAGCCGGCTGTTAAACTCTGCACAGGGCTGACGGCAGGATGGAGAGATGAGCAAATAGATTTGTTTTCCTGTTTCCATCTGTCAACACCGCTTCTCTCTTTTTCTTGCAGCATGACACAATTGGCCATGACCCTTTACCTCTTATCTATGTTTGGAACAATGAGGGAAACGGTGCCCCAGAGTCAGCTGTTTATTATAGCTCCCTGTGTGATTCCCTCAACCCAACCCTCAACCATCCAATCAATCAGCAGATTCTTGTTTCAAGCAATGATGGGTATGAGTGAACGAGGTGCAGACAAGTGGTTCTATTGGAAGAGGGCCACGGAAAACAACAGATTTTGTTGTTTAATTTAGAAGCTTCACATCACATTGTCCAGAGGAAGATTAGCTGAGCTGCTGAGTGGTGAGCTCTGAATAAATAATAAACTTAAAGTTTGCCAGTGACTCTTATCACGAACTTTAACTTTGATTGTTGTTTTCCTACATTAAATATTGAAAATTTAATGTGGAAAAATACTCCAAGGAGGCACTTAAGATTTGAAAGCACATTTGAAGCTTTTTAATAGTCTCATCCAAGGTGTGTGTCTCCTTGAAATAAATTGGGGTTAAAACAGAGACAGATTTTTACTTTTTGAGACTTTGAAAAAAAAAAAGTTTTGGAAAGCTGAGGTGGTGAAACTAGTCAGAAGAACAAAGTTAAGATCGAGATAAAAAAGAATTTTGGCAGCAGAACTTTCTTTCGACCCGTCTCCTCACCCTCCGATTGGCTTTAATAACAGCATTGTGCTGTCTGTACACTTAGAGTTCGCTCTCCTAAACATGGTGCGATGAGGTTGTTCTGCCTTAGCTCAACCTCAAGTGTTTCATCAAATAGGCCACTTAATGTGACCCGTCTGCTGATCCTGTCATATGGAAAATCTATTAGTGTTGACCTACGAGTGAACGGCTTAAGTTCTCATTCATTCTGTTCGTGCAATTACAGTAATTAAAGCACATACATGCAAATCAAAAGACATCATCACACTCATCTGGAAAAGGTGAACTTGTGATTATGTATGTATATGTGAGTGTGTGTGTGTGTGTTTGCAGGTATTGATTTGCTCAGGAATATCAGAGTGGATTTACAAAGAAGATTTCTCCTCCCAGGAGTCACCTTCTCACTCCCATCATCCTCCTTCACCTCTCACCTGCTTCCTGCTTTCATTTCTTCTCATACATTCCAACCTCTCTCGCTCTCTCTCTCTCTATCTCTCTCTCTCTCTCTCTCTCACTCTCTCTCGTTCGCCCATTCCGGTGTATGTTTTATCTCGTCTCCCCTAGCTTTAACTCACGATTCTATTTCCGTCCCCCTTCCAGATCTCGCCTCTTTTTTATCCTCTACATCATCATGTTCGCCCCAGCTTGATCTGCATCCCAAACCTGCCAACAATCTCCCTCCACTTCTGCCGTCATCCGTCTGCCTTCCCCCTCTCCTGCTTCGTCTCACTCCCTTCATCCCCACTCGCTCTTCCTTCATTCACCTTAAGCCGCAGTTAATGATGAATGAGACGGAGCTCCCTCGGGCTCTGACCAGGGAAGCTCTGTGGGATAGCGGTCAGCAAACGCAGGAGGAAGTTTGAGCCTAATTCCTATTCATGAGCCGCATCCACACCAGGGCCACTAGTCCTCTGTATCATACAGACATCATCGCTCTTATGCATTCAAAGCTATTTTTTTAAGCCTTGCTGCAACTTTCTCTAAAATCTCATCTTTGTTCTTGGAGTAGCGCTTTGCCTTCCTTCACCACGCGATATTTCTCAGTAATTGAGCTTTTTTTTGTGGAATTTATCCTGCTATATTTCTTTCCCCACCAAAGCCTATTTAAGACAGTGATACCTTCCCTCCTGCCTCGTTGAAAGGCTCTTGTGTTGAAGGCCTATATTTCTATTGAATGTGAAGCTCGTGGCTCAGCATTCTTATCTGGGAATATTAGCATTTCCACAATGCAGTGAAGAGAAGAAGACAATGGAATATGAATGCTGGTGTACAGAGTTCTGAACACGTAGGACCCTGTTAAGCTGGATGTTAAATAAAAAACCTAATCCACCTCCATGCATGGGCAGTTTTGCATCTTATACATACTGCAGTTTTCTTTTTTACACATGAATGTATATTCCTATATCAAATTCTTTTCCCCATCTGAGGGATTATATAGAAAAATAAAACAATTTTAGCTCATACCTAGGTTGTTTTTTTCCCCTGTCTTTTTCTGCATTTCAGAGAAAGCTTAAAGACATCATTTTTCTGACTGCTCTCACAGCAAATGGTCTTCCTTCCCAGCGTCATCCCTGGAAAATTACACAACAATCACAGAGCAATCAGTCTCCGCAGCTTGGTCGGTAATGCTGTGTGAGGTAATCCGAGCAGAGTATCAGTGGTCCGACCGAAAATAGTAGGATCCGAGTGGAAGTGAAGAAAGTGGCGCTATCAGGGACACAGTGCCCTCCTTTCAGCGAGGGGCACAACAAGTCGATTCTGCAGCATGAAATAAGAAGAGCAAATGTGTTTGAGAGAACACAGAGAGTCTTTATGGGCTTATGCTCCAACAGTTTCCCTGTTTATGCATGAGTGTCCATCTCACTCCATCCAGACTCGTAATTAATAGTCTCCTCTACATTGAGTTTATCATAATTGCATGTGGGTCAGCTCCCAAGCCTTCCCAGCGGCGATACGACTCCAGCGCGGAGCAGCGGCCTGCCAAACACTTACCGAACACTTGTCAGTACACATCCACACACAACTCCCTAATGCATGCAAACACAACATTGAAAGAGATTGCATCATGCGACGCCCGTGTGTTTGAGAGAGAATATTCATGCGCTCATGTGGTCTCTCCTTATCAAGGCGTGATGAATGCAGCTCGCTGGCTTCAGCTGCAGCAGCAGCAGAGGAGGAATGAAAGAAGGAACGAGGGGTGTGGGATGTGTGCGTGTGTGTGTGTGTGTAGGGGTGTGTGTTGTTGTGCTCTCTTCAAAGCCTAGAGACACATTGATCACTTCTTTTGCGCTCTCTCACATGAATATTGAGCATTAGTCACGGTTCATAACAAAGAGGCCGAGCGCTCTGCAGTACGCTATGAGAGACTTGGATGCCATCAGTATGGCACAGAGCAAGAACTCCTCTGGTAGCTGGAAACTTTCAGATTAAATTATCATTCTATTTCACTGTGAAAACTGTCAGCGCCCTCGGTAACACATTGCTTTTATTAAAGGGTAGCAAAATAGTTGTATGTGTCTCTATAAATATGTCACGTTGATAAAACTCTGTGATATCAGTCAGCAGGGGACTGACTGTGACCCGCACCAACACATTTCATTGCTGTGAAATTCTGTAAAAGCGTGCGTGGTTCCTGGGTGATCTACGACCAGGCCCCATGGTGTGTACTGAAATACAGACGTACAGTGCTGATAGGTGCTGGGACATAATTTGGTATTTGTACATTTAAAGGTTGGGGGTCAGACATTACTGAGATTCACTTTACTGAGAGATGGCATAAAGCATAAACATCCTGCCCGGAGAAAAATAGTGCTGTATGCCAGCCATGACTGGGAGGCTTTAGTCCTGCCCACCCAAACACATACACACACACACACACACGCACACACGCACACACGCACACACGCACACACTCACACACACACGCACACACAGACATATCGATGCAGTGTTGGACTGTCTTCCTGGGCAGAGTCTGGCTGCTTCGCTGCTTCGTTGCTGCTACAGTCAGATTCTCTTTGCTCCTGCTGCAGTATTTATCACTCACATGAACTCCCTTTGAATGAAATAACAGAAACTTTGAGCCACATCGCTGAATCCTAACGTTCTAATTCCTTTCAGGGGGAAACAAATGGCTTCTTAAAAGGTGCGCAGACGCTCCAGGCGTTAGACGGTGTCTCGTTACGCTCTTCATAAGTGCTGCACTGACTCATTAACTCTTAAAAGCTCTTCTTATCCTCCTGTTGCAACTTCTTCATCACCATCATTGTCTGCGATTTCAAAAAAGCTGCGGCACTATTGTTTGTTAACAATAGTGTTGTGAGCACAGGGTGAGGTTTACACCCGGACTCGGATAAGGGATCACATAGCAGAAAGCTTCGAGATCCGTAGCACCAAACCTCTTTGTTCTGTACTGTAACTGGTGTGAGGGCAATTCAAGTGCTGGTCATTACAGCTGAGACACTCTCACATCTGTCTCCTTCTCTGAGCCGCTGCTGCTCCAGCATTGGCTATCCATCCCCGGCCAGGGCAATATCATTTATTTAAGGCTGCCATATTCAAAGCTGGATTCATGCATAATGAATGAGTCTTATCGTAAAGAATCGCTCCGCAGGTTTGGTGCCCCCCCCCCACCGAGAACTGAGAACGGCCGAGTGTCTCCTCCTCGCCGGGCAGATCCAGTATCTGTGTCGATCTGAGCGAGGCAGCAAAACGTGTCTCCTTCAAAAATATTTACATCTAATGACAGTGGGCTGCACCCACAGCCAGCGCTTGCTTGACCCCTGGATCACTGCTGGATGTTTTATTCATCCCTGCTGTCACATGAGCGTGTGATCAAGGTGTCTCGATGTTTCTTGATGTTTCTAGATGTTTCTAGATTTTCTAGATGTTTCTAGATGTTTTTAGCTTTTTCAGCTTCTCCCATAGATGAACGCGCATTGATCACAAGCCGCGTTGGTGGGTGCCTTCTTGGATTATCAGCTCATTGCCTTTAAGTATCAAATTAATTGCAGAATCATTGTGTGTATTCCCCCAGGAATAGAGAGATGTAATTAGATATTCAATCTAAATGGCTAACTGAAATGAAATATTCATGACTTAACATAGAAATTCCTTTGATATCCTTTGGCAATTTTCTGTTTCATATCAAGTGAACACTTATTGATAAAGAAAATATCACACATTTACATTTGGCTGCGCTGCTGGGAATTTCCCCACTCGTTGCAGATATATATTGGCTTTAAGCACCGTCTTCGATCTCGTCTTTTGCAGAATGCAAAATATGAAAAGATTTTCCTCAGTGCAACACCAGGAACTTCCTAGTTGTAATTCTGCCTGCATCATCTCAGTAAAGGTTGAATTTAATTAAAGGTACCTTTAAGGAAAAATGTGAAAATATCGTACTAATATTATTTGCCTTCTTGCGGTGAGCTCAAGAAACAGGCTTGTTACTTTTCTAATATTTATGTCTGGAATATAAACACTGTGGAGCAGGTTAGCTTAGCACAGACAAGGCTGGACTTTTTCTAGTGTTAGACGTTCTCTCACCTGCAGAGTTCATGTGCTATTTTGCATTGTTTCCTTGAGTTCTTATAAGTCGATATGGAGCAGAAGCTGCATTGAGCAGTTTTTCTGTCCAACAGGTGGCAGAAAAAGTTGTCGGTGCTTACTTTCACTTTATCAAGGTGCTGACATTGAACTGCTTTGACAGACCAGTAAAAACATCCCACTGGTCTGCATGTCAGCCAGCTGACAAATGTATATCCAACTGTATTGTGCTACACAATTTAGCTCCAAGTTAAAGTCAAGTAATTTACATAAGCACTAGAATATTTCAGCAGGCCTATACTTTACACCCCCTGGTGCTTCATGATGAATCTTGAGATATCTTATTCATAAAACGCTCGTATATCGCCGGCTTCACAGGAACAGGGAAGGCCCTGCAGAGGAAGCCGAGAGCAGATGTACTGCAGTGCAGCAGAATTAATGGAAGGGAAGTTCTCCTCTGTCCTGTCCTGTCAACTCTCAAGGTGAACAACATGTTTTTCCGTCTGACTGGACCTGCACCTCCTGCCTTTCTGTCACTTTCGCTGCCATATACACTGAGGTGGTTGATCACCAAGAGATTGCATTCCTCCCCCTGGAGATTTCAGCTTGATCATTGCTTCATACAGTGGAGGACTGCACCCAGCCACACCCCCCCCCCGACTTCCCCAGGGCTCTCCTAGACTCACTTAACTGTATTTGGACTCCAAACTGTCCACAGGTCCCAAGACAGCAGGATCGATGCCCAACCAGGCACAGTTTCCCACCTGGAGGGGCCAGGGTCAAAAATTAAACAGTAATAAAGTTTTGTCTGAAAGTCTAAAGGGGAGTCAACTCATCTGAGTCCATAGGGGACAGTGCTTTATCATCATAAAGCGCAGCAAACTGTATATAGATACACCATTGTAATAAAGGGGATTTAGTAAAGATTAAGGGCTTAAAACTTCAGTGTTTCCCAGAAGTGTGTCCATTCAAATTAGGTCAATGGTATTTTAAGGATTATAATGAGATGACAGTAGGTTTAGACTGAGAATTTAAGTATATGCATGTTAATTCCCTCTCTGGGTTCAGATTTCCAACTCAACCAGTGCCGTCCTCTTCTAATTTCCCATGTGAATTTTCTGTAGATTGCTCAATCAGTGCTCGCCTCAGCCGTTCTCTAATTTTGCGTGTTCATCGCTGCTGAGGACAGTCTCATGGAAAGGTGTCACATGAGGACAAGGGAACATGTGGAGGAATCCCAGCTAATGCAGATAAGCCAGATAGACACACGCGTCTCGCTGTCTCAGTTCAAGAGCAGCTGCAGCCGACTGGGCAAGATGTTCAGTTATCTTTGAAATCCCAAACTGAGCAGATATCATTTTAGAGTGTTCCAGACCAGCACACACATCATCCAGAATTAAGGAGAATGCATGAAAGAAAGAAACATTTCAAGATACATCATCCATACAAAACACAGATGGTTTGTTAAAATAAATGAATGCAATGCTCAAGTGCTGTGATATTTAATTCTTCCAACAGGCCCGGTAAGAAGAATGTGTTTTTGGGAACTGTATACATCAGAGGTTCAGCTGGAGTCGAGAGTGCTGACAGAACTGCTGACCACACAGCGTAGGATCAGCACGAGCTGGACCTCAGCTGTTCTGTGAAAATGCATCAATGTCACAAAAGTCCGATAAACACAGTACAATTAATAACAATTACACTTGAGAGCATTCAGCACCTCTGATATTCTCTATTCTCACACTATATGAAGGATAGTGGACTGAACAAGGCGTATAGACAATGCAGACCTATATCAATATGTAATATTACTGATATCTAAGTCAAAAATTAAGGTTGTTCTTAAGTAAAACAGTAGAGGAGTAGAGCAGAGGAGGCCGGGTGAAGGACGATGATGCTGATGATGAAGAAGAAGAAGATGATGATGATGATGGTGATGATGATGATGATTGGATGATTATGACTGAAGCTAATGGTTCAACACAATACAAAACACATAAGAACAGAATCTATGTATTGATACTGTTTGAATTCTGACAGTGATGATTAAACGTAATTGAATATCCTTGCTAAAATGCCCGCACACACACACACACACACACACATACGCATGACCTTTTGCAATAGAGTACATAGCTCCAGGTCCTGGACAACACTGTGCATTTACGTCACACAGTATAGCACCACGGACCCCCATGGTCACCCCCCCTCTCCCCCCCGAGAGCTTCTCAGGGGGGAGAACAGACGCACATGCACTCAAACTAGCACACTCACACACACACACACACACAGTCGCCTGCAGAGAGAGACATCTGGAGCAAGAACAAGTAATGACTGAACGACTGTGTCACATCCAAACTCATATGCATGTGGACGCTGCACAAAACACACAAATCTGGTGTTGGGCATGATATCTGTGACCTGCTCTGCAGGCAGTCTGCACAGAGGTCAAAACAATTATTCTAATCACACTTTGAGGTTTCTCGAGGCATTTGCAGCAGAGCTGAAGGTGAACAGAGTCCACTGGGACGCGTTGGATCAAACTTAAGTGTGTGAGTTTAAATAGAAGGTTGTTGATGTTGATGAACGAGAAGAACAATGCTGCACAAATCTCTTGTAGTGCTGGCTCAGATATCCCGAGGATCGGTCAGGTTTGATGATTTCAACAAGATCACGAGCGATCGTCTCCTTTTCCACTGAATCGCAGCACGAATCAGCAGATGGTGGCAATAATATGTCTTTATTAAGCATTAAAGCTGTTGTGCGTGCTCCTGGCCTATAATCAATGAATAATCTGTGAGGGATTACATCATGGGGCTCAACTGTCAACTTCAATATGCTTCACATCAATAGCACTAAACAAATTTCATAACAGCCATAGAGTAAATAACACAAAAGCAGCTAAACAACGCAGCTGGGCGGACTACAAATTAACTCCAGTTATTGGAATAATCCATCTGAGTTAATTAAACTTGATTCCCTCCAGTATTCTTGTTAAAACTAATTAAATTCGGTGGTAACTGACATTTCCAAGTCTGTCGAGAAATCCACTTAGATATAGTCAATTACAAGGACAAGTCAGCGCCCAAGATTTATCTCAGTCTTCCCGCTGACTGAGGCTTTAATGATAAATGCTGTGAACTGTCCTGTGATAGAGCTGATGTTGGGGACATCTCCCTCCATGCAAACCCACCAGTTTGACCATCGCGACACCTCATTCGTATTGTTGAACATCAGGCAGCACTGTCACTTTAAGAGTCCAGTCCATGTAAACCCAGTGTGAGGGATCCTTTATGTCTGTTTTCAATGGCAGACCATTGTTTGTGTGTGATATTCCAACACGTCATGCACCCAGGCTGAGAGCTGCATTGTCTGCAGTGTCCTGAAAATGGGTTCCTTATCATGAAATTAAACAAATACAGAGTGATGTCCTTCACTTGTCTCCTGCCTTTCTCTCATTTTGAATGCCTGCACCTTTTAGCCTGATAAGACTTGAAGAATTATCAAGGCGGGATTCATGATGTCCAGACTTTTTGTCTCACCATGACGTTACTGTCCAAAAAAAGAAAAGAAGAGAAAGAAAAAACAGAACCGACACAGAAATATAATAAAGGAAACTTTCCAGAAATATCTGGTCAGTAACTTTTGAAAACTGTATAGAGTAGAGGGTGTAGAGTATAACCTGCTGAAAAATGAAGGATGTGCATTATAAAAAACTACAAAATGTCTTTCTTAAAATGAACAAAGACTTAATTATTTATAAAAAGAAATGCAAAAGAAATTTGGGTTGGTGATCATTTGAAATAAGTCTTTGGAAATGTTACTGTTACTGTGGATAGAGAGTGCATGGCCAGAAAGAGTCCAGAGATCGAGCTGCAAACCTCTCTGTGCGTAGGTTGTCATAGTTCCTGCATCAGGAAGACTTAAAACGGATGAAAGCGGTTATGATCTGTCCTGACCTGACACAAAGACAGAGACAGAGAAGAGAAACAAATAACAGGAACAAACAGGAGGAACATGACGGTGTCACGCTGTAGTCATCAATGAGGTTATGGACAGTTCACGCCTGGTGATGTAACGGAGGAAAGAGCTGAGAGGTAGGGATCATTCAATCTAATATCTTATTGCTGCAAAAGAACATGAGTTTCTTGACATTCCCTACAGTTTGCACAATGATCATTTAAAGTGTAGAGTCCAGTACGTGCCAGCGAACCATTTATACTGAAACGCTAGTTTAACAATGCCAGAAAAAAGCTCCTTGAAGCGTCTATGCACTGGAATCTGCACCAATTAGGATAATGGTCAGTCAAGCACACTGTTTGGGGTCAACAAAGGTGCACGTGAAGCACTTAATGACTGAGCTGATGTTGAAGTAAGTCTCAGAAGGCTCCAGCCTGAGAGAGACATGTGAAATAAGTTTGAGCAGCTGCTCCAAAAGGGTGTCAGGCCCCTGCAGCGTGGGGCAACAGGGGGCACCGTAGCCTGCAGTCAGACACAGATGGGGTGATGCAAAAGGCCATCTACAAACAACTCATGAGGTGCAACAGATGTAATGCATAATGTGGCGAGAGTAGGCTTGACTCTCTGTCGGGTCAGGCCTGGCGATATTTGAGGTCACGGCTTCTTCCGTCATGGA
Source organism: Karalla daura (assembly GCA_029224185.1). Taxonomy (NCBI): domain Eukaryota; kingdom Metazoa; phylum Chordata; class Actinopteri; order Chaetodontiformes; family Leiognathidae; genus Karalla; species Karalla daura. Next base: position 6,704,963 of record CM055193.1, on the reverse strand, counting down.
GGACGAGGCCAGTAGAAGTTGCCCCCTGGACCCGGCTCGACTGTTCCAGAGAGGCAGCCCCGCAGCAGGGGACAACTGCAAACAGTCCGAGGGTCCAGGACGCCCAGACAGTGATCAGGGTCGACGTGTGGTATTTGAAGTCTGGCTCGAGCTTCGAAGACTTTAACGTAACCAGGGCAAAAGAAAACTGGATCCCTGATCTGTGTGAGGGGTTCAGAGGCTACGCCCATACATAACATATAACATGCTGTACATGAGGAGAGCCACCATCTAAAGCCTACTGAAGAATAACCCCCTTTCCCCATCTCTCCATAAAACTGGCAAGTGTTATTACAGTCAAGAAGATGCTGCCTTTAATCAACCATACGCTGGGAATCACAAACAAGAATCAAGGAGCAAGAATCAGCCTCAGACGAGTTCAGTAGGGATCACCATACCTGATTCACTTTGAAGAGGAGATGTTTTATTCCTTAGCGAGGCTCTGCTATGCAGCCCACGTCTGCTCGATGTGATTTTTCAGTTAGAGAAGAGGATGCTGAAAGCCCGTAAAGTGGATGTGTTGGGGGTCCAGATGAGCCAGAGAGGCTTTGACTGAGGACTCTTTTGAATCATGCTCCTGGGACACGACTCTTCAAAAGCCTCTCTGAGAGAAACACTAAAATGAGAAGATACTTAACAAAAAACATTGAACTGAACATTGAAATGAAGACGAAGCTGCAGACGAGAAGCCTACAAAGCCCTCATTAATGTAACCTAAGCATTCTACAAGTTTGTCATATTTTCATCTCTGGTGACACATACGTCTCCAGCACCAGTCCCATTCCCAGCTTTTACAATGGTGCATTCCTGGAATATGAAATATTACATTATTCATTCCTTGTGTAGGCAAAAGCTTTCATTGTTGGCTTGAGTGGGATACTGTCCCCCTCAGACGACACTGTGTTTCCAGGTTTTACAGTTTCCTCTTTGTAAACATTAACAGTCAGGCAGCATGTTGTGCAGAGTGGGGCCCGAGGGGCCCGGGGGCCCGAGGGGCCACTCGCTCTCTTCCAGGAGCACATGGGTCAGTTTGCGGACAAAACACAGGTTTTCCATTACACCCTGGCGGTGCGGCTGTGGCCTGAGGGTGGATATTAGGGAAGTGAGAGTCATATCTGTCACAATGCAGGTCTCACCACACTCAGCTGACACAATACTGTCAGCCATGAGAAAGGAGCTGACCCAAAATGATGATGGAAAAAAAGACTGTGAGGAAGAGGCCTGAGATACGGAATGTGGCATAGGAAAAATTGCCTCGGATTTCTTTTTCCTTTGATGAAAGGGGGTTGTGCTGAAAGAAGCAGAGAGAGCAAACACAATTCCTACGAGAACGAACCTTCAGTTCAACCTGAGGGTTCAGTGATGCTCCAACAGATCCAGCTCACAGGACGATATCTCCATGGCGAGGCAATGATTGCTGTTTAAATATGAGGATAAAGGAGTGGAGATCTTCTCTTGCTGTTGTTTTTCAACCAATCTTGTGTTAAGACTTAAGACAAAAAGCAGGAGAGAGAAGTAAAAAAAAACATCTGTCTCCTTCGCCTCAATCTGCCAGGCCAGTCACAGGCAGGTTGACCTGTTGGAGTCTGACTGTCTGACGTGCAGCTCCAGAGGAACACACACCGCTCTGTAATTGCGTGCCTGTCTTATAGATCCTGCCTCGTTGAAACACTTTGGCAGAAAATATTTTCCCATTGTAGTCACAGTCAGACCACTATTGATGCCTTCTTTTACTCCTCAGCATGCAATATATGGTGTCGTAAATAGTGGGCTGCAGAATTACATTTCTGTTGCAGCTACTATTTCACACACACACACACACACACACACACACACACACACACACACACACACACACACACACACACACACACACACACACAGTTTCTATTTGTGAGAGGTGGCAGCGCACTATGCACTATGGCCACAGACTTTCAGAAACAGATTGAACTGCTATTGTTCTCACCATAAATACTAGTTAAGAGGAACATATTCCACGCAGCCAAAACTGCACTCAGTGGCTGGTCTGTTTAGTGGAGCCAGGTACGAGCAGAGGTGTCTAATACAAAAGTCCTGCAATAAATTCTAACTTTGTGGGGGCTGTAATGGTCAGCTTTCTTTCTGCCTTAGGTTGAGTTGATTGAGCTGCTGCTGCTGAATTGCATTAGGTTATAATGAGGCACGTCTCAACTCTTCTACACCCCTCAGTGAAATGTAATGCAGTTCAACAACACCGCAGAAGGCTATTCTACAAGAAGACCACAGAATTTAATCAACACCTCTTTGAAATGGTTTCAACCAAAAAAATTGAGCTTCCAACTCTCCAGAAGGTAAGATTCATTGCAGGACTTCCCACCACATATCTGTGCTACAGTGCCAACACACACGTGCCACATCAAGCAGAATTGGCTCGGCCTTGATAAGTGAATTACGTTTAATTCAATTATCAGCCTGACTGCACTTAAAAAAGGTTAAAGCCTTATACACAGCCGTCATCAGATACACAGTAAACAGGCCCATACACATGATGTTCCTGGTAAAGATGTTTATGTAACCACATCTGCCTGCCCACATCATTTCTACATCTCAGTCTGAGCGTGTACACACTCACACTAACAGCGTGGGGATGGATGCTGGAGATAGAGTGGAGAGAGAATGAGCTGGCAGAGCCTTGCTCTTAAACTCTGATAGGTCAACTCAGACATGATGGACAGAATACTGACACACAGCCACGGCCCATCCCTCAGTGTGTCCGGTCCGGCTCCTCGGAGGTGGTGCCAGGCTGCACAGGGATAGAGCTTTGGGACTGTGGGGACTTGTTGAGACAATACAGTATACAGTATATTTGTGTGGGTGTGTGTTCCTGCATCTGTGTGCTTCGATAGTGTGTGCTTCATAGCACAGATGGACTTTATGGTTTGAAACAAATACACTATTATATCAACTGACTCAAAGCACTGAACTGGCAGGTCTGCAGCCAAGTTTTGAGCCATTCGCTGCAGAATCCCAAACATTAAGACCTGATGTCAGGAGAAAGCGAAATAGTGTTTCCAGCTCTCTTAATCTCACCATAAAAATCGTTCATTAATGCAGTCCCCGGCCTCAGTGTGCAGCCAGCAGCTGTTTGTCTTTCACAAATGTTTTCTGAAGTCGACTCAACCTTTGCAAGGAAACTGTCTTTGTCCAAAGCCGCGAGCGACTTTGTACATTGTGCACAGTGTCCAAAGTGTGTAATGTGAAGCCAGGCTGAGAGGCAAACATAGCTGCCTGATCCAGCAGTCAATCAGGGATTGACTTCTCTTTTTCCATCTCATCAGTCCGACCATGCCTCTGCTGCTTCAACCCTTTATCCCTTCCCTCATCCCACTCCAGACGAATAAATCAGAGTAGAGAGATAGGTACTCACCCAAATAATCAGACGGCTCATGAGGTTTTGCACTGGCAAATTAAGCTGGATCTGTTACAATAGACACACAGTGACATTGGTTTGACTTTCTGAAACAGAGACAACGGTTCCACCGCTGCAGACGTTTTCTCCAGTGTCAGGACTGCATCCGTCCGTCCTGCAGAATTAGATATGCAACACAACACAGCAGATTATCACAATGCAGAGGTGATTATTAATATATGGGGTATGGAGCATAATTACATATCAGATCAGGTCTGGCCATGTTTTCATAACCTTCTCCACAGAGTTGATAATTAGCCTTCTTTTCAATGATCTCGGCTCTTTGTCAATGAGAAAACAGCGAGGGAGAAAGCAGGGAAACAATCACACCATAAGGCATACAAATGGGAAACCAGTTAATCACTGGAGAGGGGCGTCTGTGTGGTCCTGGTCTGTTTTGATAGTTCCAGGCTAAGAGAAAACCACACATAGTGATCATCTTCCTGAAAGGAGCTCATATTGAATAACTGAGTAAACACAGGGATGTGGACAGGACCAGACGACAGGTAGGCTGTGATCACAGCTCTGTGGGTAGTTCACAACCTTAGTCCTGCGACACTGCAAACTGCAAACGCATTTTCATGTGCAATAAAAAAATTCTGCCAGTGAAACTATTTGGTCAGAATCTGAAATTGCCATTTTTAACTTTTAACAGAAACCAGATGCTGTGATGATGCAATCCCAACCTGCCGCCATCCTGTGCCTGCTTCCTATTGTGGCCATCTTATATCACTACAGTGTAAAGCAGGTGAGATCACAGCTGGATGGATGATATGAGTTTGGACAGATGTCAGGGTCTTTCCTCAAGAGTAGGAATATAAGTAACTGCAATATATTTAATTACACTATGTAGCTGGAATGCAAAATATGAGTACCTGTATTCCAGGAAAGTTACTCTTTCACTTATCAGAATAAAGTTACTTTGGACCACACAAATAGATTTATCTAGTTCACATCATATAGCAGACGAATGAACACACCAGACAGTCTGGAGCAAGAATGAAACAACTGGAGATCCACTCCAACATCCCCATCATTTCACCATCTCACTACAACTATGACAACAACTTCTGGTCGACTGCATCAATAACCCAGAAGACACCATCTTCTCACCAACTGTTGAAAAAAAAAGAACAGAAAAAGAAAAGCAGAGTATTTATATCGCACAGGTATTTTACATCACTGAGTCTGATCTTCACATGTGCAGTGAAGCAACACTGGGTTAGTTACCCAACAGTGGTTTCCTCTCTTGGAAGACCAAATGTCTGTGTTGATGTGCCTTTGTGTGAGTGTGCATAAACTGATTCATATGTTTCTACTGAGTCTATTCATAGTCGACTAACATTTAGAGAGCAGCAAGAGGAATACAGCAATCAGAGAGGCAGCCAGGCATCAGCTCCCGCTCCCTCTCAGCCGAATCCAAGTCTGCTGCAACAGTGCCCATCCTTCTCCATATGCTGCTTGTGACTGTAGCAACAGCCCAGCACACACACACACACACACACACACACACACACACACACACACACACACACACACACACACAGACAAGGTGGTTCAGCTCACAGCTGTTTTTGTGCAGAGTGGATGTGAGCAATGGTCAGGTCACTGATTTTCCAGCCATTTTTATTTCAGGACTTTACTCAAGAGAATACCCAGGTTTGCTTTCAGCTTCAAAATGATAATAATGATAGAAAAAACCTAGAGACATGTCTCAACTGAGCTTTGTCCATAATGTGTAAACATAAGCTGCAACTACCACCACCATCATCATAATCACTGTCTGTGCCGTCACTGTGATTCTCATCATTATCAGGCCTCTGTGATTCATTATGTCATTATCCGTCCACCTTTACTCCACTGTCAGAGTGTGAAACTGCACTGAGGGCATCTGATTGAGATTTATGACCAGGGAAGCAATGATTATGGCTCCATTACTCAGAGATTGGCTGAAGGTACATGTTACACTGAGTTTTCACATGTTCATTCCACAAGGGCAGATAAATAAATGGGCCCGCTTCCATTTTGTACCAACTGTTCATCAAATGTCACTTAAAGGCAGGAAAACAGATGGTCGCTGGAGCCTGTCCTGGGCTTTGATGATTGTTATTTTTTGCAACCTTCATGTGCAACCTGAAGAACAGCATGTCCAGTAGATGAGATTTGCCCCTGGCTGACGGACCATGACTCCAATCTCTGACTTCTGAGTCCAGCTCAATTAGAGGCGTTTCAGTGCTTCTGTGTCTGATAAAAGAAAGGAAAAATGAAAAAATCATTAACACAATTACCATCTTCAACATACAAAACAGTGGAATAAACACTCTGTTCTGAACACATCCCATTAACGTCAAGACAAGATAAATTCAGTCTGTCATTGACCAGACAAGTGTTCATATTTCCCCTCATTACGGTTTTCCACAGGAATTAATTTTGTCCTTGCATCATTAATATGACTCATTGTCTTTGAACAAAATATAAGCGAGAGCATTCTCCTGAATGATTAATCTGATTACCCTGTCTTAAGCATCTGTACATGTCATTAGCATCTTGGCATGTCTGTGTACAGCGATGCACAAAGGCAGGCCAACATGATTAAGGCACCACTGTCACACAAGCATGACGGCATGTGCTTGCCTTAAATCACATTTCTAGGTACATTTCATTTATTCTGACTCACATGAGAGAATGAATTCGGAGGTTTCACCGTCTCAGACTCGACTGCCTGCAACGGCAGCTTCTGGGAGGGAGGCTTTGTTTGATGTGTCCCAGTCTGATCACTGCTGTCAATTCCCATGAGCGATGCAGAGAGCGTCTCGCTGCTCTGCATGGGTCTCAGGGAGTAATGGAGCAGCTGGAAGTGCACAGCCTGTTGGGCTCGCCTTCTCCGCTCTGAGCTATCGGCTCAGTTGAAACCATTTTGATTGCTCCCCAAAGCCGTGGCTGGCTGTCTGTGTGTATGGGCCCGGCTGTCATCAGAGCGCGCTGGCGGCCGCCGGCGTCCCACCTTTGACACCCTCGCGTGGTGGCCCACCGCCAGAGACACGGGAGAGACTCGCCGATTCTGGTTGTCATCTTGGGAGATCTAATTAACATCATTGACTTAATACTGTATGTGTATGTGTGAAGAGGGACTCTTTTCTTTTTAGAAATTACCTGTGTGTGTTTTGCCTGGCTTGTCTTGTTGGTCAGGGAGAGGGAGACTTAATCCATCTGGCGGCACAGACAGCAAAAAAGCGTTTCACAACCCGGGGCTGTTTGGCACGGCCCTCGCTCCAGCTTGTGCTTGGCAAAATCTCTGTTTAATTTGACAGTTCTTACTTTGCATCGAGGCTGTTGCACCACTTGCACTTTTGTGCCATGACCTTGTTCACAGCCTAAACATAGCATACGTGGAGAGAGAACCATGATCTCCTGGCGACCTGATTAAACCCTCCACCTCCCTTAACACTCAACAGCTCTGCCCTCACGTACCAGTGGAGTCACTCTCACCTTTGTGTTGCTTTACATCGCCGCAGGAGGAGAGACGACGCTGGTACGTGAGCAGAGAGGACTCTATTCTGGGCCCGCTCTCTTATTAGACACTGACACAGGTGACTGGTTAACCACTGTTGCTCTCTTTCACAATTGACAAAGTTACAAGCATTTACCTTTGCTGGCTTAGAGAAGACTGTTCACCCTCCGCACACAGAGAATAATGGTTAGATTAGTCATTGCAGCAATTGCACCTAAATGGAGTATGTTACGATTCAGTCGCACTACAGCAGCCATAGCAGCTCTGTCAGGAGCAAAGGAGGAAGTCAGCTGGACAGGATTAAAGCACCGACTGGAGGAGATCTGTGTAGTTATGCTTCAGTAGCATCGGCAGTAACATCACAGTGACTTCCATTGCTTTTTAGCCTCTCAATTATATCCATCCATCTATTATATTACCACTGTCACACCATATAGGGTGTAAGGGGTCTGCTGGAGCCTGCCCTGGTTTACAGCTCAAAGGAGGATGGCAGGGACAACGCCCTGGAGTTTGGTTCAGACCAACACTCTCCCTGTTAAAAGGGGATGGTGGTTGACCTGCATTTGTTTTCTTTTGAGGATTTGTAAAACAATGAGTGACTGGGGGTTGGCACTGTTGTCTTGCAACAGGTGGCTAATAGCGTTTTCTCCATGTTCTCTCCATGTCCTGTACGTGTGATATGTGAAACCAGGTGGATGGATGTTTGTCATAAATTTCCAGCCATTACATAGCTTAATCTAACTTAATCTATAATCTAACCAAAGATCAAACCTTTCTCTGAGACCATAAATAATGAATATTTTCCTCTTCACTGTCTTTCTTCTTCTTATGTTTTGTCTGTCTGTCTGTCTGTTTTGTCTGTCTAATGTCCAGGTAAGAGTAGTTTTGTAACACAGAATGAGTTTGTAAATGGTTTGTACTAGTGATGCTTATTTTTTACAGTAAATAACAAGTATAGGAAACAACTTTGAGGGAGGACAGCAGCAAAAAATGTCTAGATGAAAAAACTTTCAAAATTGTTTCATCTAAGAATTCAATAAATGAATTCTTAGATTTACAGATGTGCAGGGAAGTAAACACGGTGTCAGAGTTCAGCAGCTCGTAAAACAAACATGCAGGGTGAAAACCTGGCAATGCCACAGGGTTTATATAACAAGGAGTGAGCAAACAGAGACTGGTTAAACAGGCGCAGGGCTGATAAAGAATGTAGTGCCGGTGAACAGGTGCACCTCATGACTGATGAGAGATTAAATGAGAAGCTGGAACAGGTGAGGAGGGCAGCTGGTGGAGGAGAGGAGAGGAGCCAGTGGTTCAGGAAGCTGCACCGTGACTCACACAGACTGGGACTGTTTACAGCATCAGTCCAACCTGCAAACCTGGGTGCTTAAGCACTGATGGGCAGAACACAAGGTCAGCTCCCTTTCCACTATTAATGCATGAAGAAGCGTCTGATCCAGACTGGCTGATTGGTTTGCTTGGTGCTGGGTAATCAGATCTGTGTGTCGCGGGTTGTCAGCGTGATCCTGTTGCAGCAGGGCAGCGGAGTCAGAACAGTGTCCTCTTAGAGGTATAAATAATTGTCACATATGCTAAGTGCAGGGGAGAGTGGACTAATGAATGTGTGCTGCCACAGACAGTCTCCGGAGTGAAGGCTCAAGTTAAAGGCACAGAGTTTAGCCAAATTTAACCCAAATTTCCGAGGCTCTGCAGCTGGCTATCACCAGCACACATAAGGCGACAGCGGCAAATCCCCCTGGACTGCTCTGCATGCTACCGCAAGCCATTCAGTCACGCTCACGTCATACCTAGAGGCGGTTTTTAGAGGTTCCAATCAACCTAAACTAAATGCATGTTTTTGGACGGTGAGGCAATCTGGAGAAAACTCATACAGGCACTACAACATGCAAACTCCACATGAAGAAGCTCTTCGTCCAACTTGGGAGTCAAACCCAAAGACCAGATGCAGAAAACAGACACTTGGCAGATGATTTGTTCCAATTAGATAAAGAAACCATATAACGGAATATGAGAGAGAGACTCCCGAGGAGCCGTTTGGGAGAGGAAAGTAAGACATCTATCCCAGTGAAAAAGAGGCTTCAAATGGCTCTTCTTTCAGTGTAGAAACACAGTCCCGCTCTGATGTAACTGATGCTATAGCAGCTCTTGCTCCGGCTTCTTCAGGATTGTTGTTTGCAAATGATGTCATCAGTCCGAGACGGCGAGCGGCTCCTCCTGGGACGATGACTTGAAGCCATCAGGATTCTCGTGATCTGGTGAATCCAGCCTCACAGGGTACAGAAGAAATTATTTTCTCTGCAATCATAGAGTACTTATATACTTTATCCATAGAGTTGGAACGCAAAAATTCTGAAATTTGACGTCATGCATGGTAATAAGGTGATGTGCACTTAGATATTGTCGAGGGTAGAAAGCACAGCTCAAAGATTGGCTGATCAGAGCAACTCTTCATGGTCCTGGTGAATACAGAGTGAAGAGGGAGGAATATGTCACTGAAGCTGTTGTGATCAGTTTACGCTCTGCATCCAGTTCTTCAGTATGATTAAGTCACAGAACTAATGTTTCTCCCATCATCTGTCATCTTTTAGTTTAATAATTTAGTTTGGTCAAATTAGAACGTATGTATCGGCCCTGAATTAAACATGAGCAGTAATTTGTGCAGGAAATGGAACCTGATTTGCCAAGGTATGTAGTGACATCCAAATGTATGACTAAATGACTCACCAAAGCAGATTTGAGAAATAGCTGCAAAAACACATGAAATATGCATGGTCGAAAGGATATTATTAGATCACAGATGTTCTATTCAGTCTACACAAAGGTAACCCACAGTAACCACCAGAGGACCAGCGCTCACACCAGCCCGCTCGCTTGCTGCTGGTTAGCAGCTGCCAGCCGAGAGGCGGCTCACAGCTCAACACCCATCACATGCAAAGGTGCGCAGCTGAGAATTATTTTCGGTTCTTTCAACTTGTTTATTCAGTCGTAATCATTCAGTCTCTGTTAGGCAAAAGCAACTGTTGAAAGTTAATCTGCTGTAGCCTTTTAGCACTGATGGGAAAAAGAGAGAGAGAGAGAGAGAGAGTGGCTTTAAATTGCAGTGTGGAAGGTTTTATCACAGCTTGAAAGCTCCCCTTGGTTTGAACTATCATGCTAATTGTAAGCTTAGGACCAAAATTAAGTGAAGCAGGCAGTCTCGCCCACAGGATATGATGCAGCCTTCCTGGCAATCTGTTCCGAATCTGAAAACACTTTTATCTCCTCTCCTCTTCTCCTCTTCTCTCCGCTCCTCTTCTCCACATTTTAAGATGTCATCTCAAACAGTAGAATTGCTTTGCTGCTTTGTTGACAATTACTGGATGTCATGAAATGCAGGTGGCTAGCTTTTCTCATTAGCAGCAAAGAGGAAGAAAGAATCAGGAGTCATAGTGGACAGTCTTTCTCTGCAGGCTGATGCAACCTAATCATATCAGATTCTGTTGAGCTATTAACGTTTTATTTGGCTGGTTTTCTGCAAAAAATAACCATGCATTAAAAAAAAATCAGCTTTTCACAAGTCATTTTTGTTCTTTAATTGGGCAATTTTTGCTTGTGGAGCTCCAGCCTGTGTGTTTGACATTTCAATCATTGTGATCCTTGTAAAATGTATTATGTATATCACCTGTGAATTAATGGGTAAATGCCCTGTGGTTAGACTAAATGCATTCACTCTGGCTGAATAAAAAAAAACTCTGGAATAGTCTGCAAATGTCTACAGAACAATTGTAACCTGAGGCCAAGTGCAGGAAAAACAAACTGAAATAATTAGCGGTCCTCTGTGCCACCCACCGCCTCTCTGTCTGACAGGCTTCAATGAAGGCAGCGCCTTTCAAACCTGCCACGACCTATACGCAGGTTATACTGACAGAATCAGAGCAAAAGATATAGTGAGACCCCACTCAGCCTGGAAACATGGAGCATGATGGTGCTTCAGTGGAGTCTGATGCAGAGCATTGAACGCTCATATGTCAGAGGGCTGTAGAGAAGAAGATCGTCGTTCAGTCGAGTGGAATAGATCCTCTCCACTGCCTCAGATGACAGCAAGAAAGCAGCAGCTGCATCACTCCTTAATGGAGATCTTAAGCAGTCCACTTTAACGTCCTGTTCTGCACCTGTGCTCCATCCTGAGGTATAAAAACCCAGAGTGAAAGCCAACACTTTCATGTATTTCACAATAGAATAACAGCAGGTCGATTATAGTCGTCATGCAGAAGATTTCAACCCAACAAATGCTCCAAGTTAAAGCAAAACCCTCTGACTTTCTGTGGTGTTTTGGTATTCTCTTAGAATATTAGAAAAAAGTCTGAGCAGTAAGTAACAACCAGATAATCCATTATTTCAAGGCCTTTTAAATAATAGATGGATCGAGTCTTACATTTTTCAGGATTGATACTTTTGCAGACTGATATTGGATAGATATGTTATTACGGCAAAAACCTGAAAGTTTCTGATGAGCTTCAGCTGAGGCAACGAGAGCTGAGCAAGAGAGTGCAGGCAGTCATAAACATCTCCTCATGAACGGAAAGTTGAGTAACAAGTGGAGTCAGAAAATATTGTTCTGCTTACTGTAAGTAGATATTTGTATTTACAGCAGTGATGTTTGGTTTCTACCACCAGACCAGCTCAGCAGGAGGGGCAGGGTGATAACGAGTGCCTTCAGGGAGCGGGGAGTCCAGGTTCAGCTGGATGCTGGGGGGGAATCTGGCCTGCAGAACACCTCCAACAGCAGAAACAGCAGTAAGAGACGTATGGCTCTGAAATGAGTGGTGTCGCAGCAGGACTGTGTCAAACACAGTGTGTCCTCCCAAGAAAAACTGTTGTTTCAGCAAGTGCCTCTAAAAAAAAACAGCATATGTTTAAATTGAAGCGACAAATCCCTGTGGCGCTGTGTGACTCTTCCTGTGGCCTGCAGGGAGCAGCGAGTGTAGCGCAGCGTTCCTGTCGCTGCTGAGGAGAAAGGTCAGCTGGACAGACGGGTCAACAGAGCCTCAGACTGTAATAGAGCTGCTGCTCCCTCCCAATTTCCTGCTGATACTCATCGCTTCACCTTAAGCTCTCGCCATAACCTGAACAAGTGGTTATTCTTTAAATAAATGCTTAATGGCCCTTGAACCTTCATTTTATCCCAAAACATATTGTGCCATAAAACCTAAATTCAACCCTGCAGATGCACGATCAGGTTTGAACATTTTTAGCTTTATTCTGATGGGAGTCACATCCTGAAAGGAAGGTCAACTATCTCCTGATCTCGTCTGCATGCTGCTCTCTCTTCCCTGCACTAGTGATGGAGCTGATCTGAAGCTGATCTCTGAAGTAACAATTTACTCAATGGCCATTGCTTGTAGTGATGCCTTTTCTGTTATTTATTTCTTCATTTATTTATTGGTGTGGAGATGGTGCCTCCGTGTCAGCACAATATGCTACTGAACAGGTAAACAGCGATCACGGGACCTCATTGAATATTGGCTGATATCGATGTTCAGGCAGTGACTCAACTTCAACCTTCATGAGAAAACAAACCAACAATATGATGCATATACAGAGCAGAGCACAACAGCTGTAAACACAGCTCCATCAGCTGCTGAAGCGAGGGGGGTGAAAACCTCGGGCAACCTTGGTTTGCAGTACAAGTGTGTATATGTAGGACAGAAGCAGTGATACTCTGAGTCTATAGAAAAGGTCGAGGGCTCACCATACTAACCAAGCAGCTCCAGAAACAACACCCAGTACAGCTTCATGCAATGAGGAGGAACAGGAGGTGAAAGTAGGACCATCCAGAACGTCCAGGATGGACCTGAGACGGCCGGTCACAGAGGAACACATCCATCTATCCCTGCGTTAGGCTCCAGCATATCCCTGCAACACTGACAGAGTATAAAGGGAGTCAGATAATGGATGGACAGTCAGAGGTTGATCAAAAGACAATGCATGGTTCCAGAGATCAGTATACAAACACTGTGATCTCTTGTTTCATGTTTAATTAATTTAATGTTGGAAGAGAAGTCACACAGACCGGAGCTGACTGCCTGAAGCTTCACACAAGCTTTGCTCCAATTGTTCAATCAGCTTCCCGAATAATGAACTTATAACAATCAGCTCTGAAAAAGAATATTTTATTGTGTGTGTGTGTGTGTGTGTGTGTGTGTGTGTGTGTGTGATAAAGGGCTGCATGGGCGAGTGTGTTGTGTTACAGCACTGAATGCACTAATGATCTGATTTTGTCAAACTACACTGGTTTCATTAAATACAACAGGGGATAGATGAGTTCACTGAGCACGCATATATTTTACAGGCGTCACTTTTCTCATGACTTGACTTGCTAAGAAGTAAAAATGTGAATATTGTGGATTGGAGCCAACATCACTGCAGTTTGGATGAAATATCTGTGGCTTAAAGCCTTATGTCTCCGGCAGCCATGACAAATGGATTACTCTAATCATATGTCTCCCAACTCTACAACTCATGAATCATTCCACATGAACAGATTAATAGCTCATAAATCTTATGAGGAACATTATATCTGTGCAATTAGAGCAGTAGAGCTGCAGCATAAGCCTCATGGTATATTCAAAATGTTTGGTGAATATTGAAGTGAAAAAAGACCTGTGAGGAATACAGATCTGAGTGCGGCGAGGAGCTGCTTCTCACTCCAGAAACACATCTCAATTGTCAAGAGCAGCTTTGGTAATGACAGAGAAAATACCAAGGGAGGAAAAAAATGACAGCACTTGATGTGAATGATGCGCTAGTTCTGCCACAGTTATCAAAATGTTGAGAATCTCCATTAGCCCATTCATAAATGATGGCTGCAGTTAAAGGATGTGGTCATTACACCACAGTCTTCCTGTAGAACGTGGTCCCCACAGAGGCTCAGTCCAGCTGATGAGTGATGACGAAGATGGATGGAAACGCTCCTCAGGCTTCAGCTGTTACTGTATCAGCACAGAAATACCACAGTTACTGTATCGACACAGAAATACCACAGTTACTGTATCAGCACAGAAATACCACAGTTACTGTGCACACCCAGAAAAACACGTGGGCAGATTGAGCAGTCAACTATTCAACGGTCGTGCAAGTATTTCCGCTGACAGCAGCATGTGTTGTCAGTGACAAAGCAGCAAGAGTTCCCTCACGTCTGCAGGAAAGTGACATTAAACTGGAATATAATCCTATATACATTTATAGGGTGACTGCCTCGGACGAGGGCCTTTCTGCTGCTGCTTGTAGGACCTCTGTTAGTTTTTGTTTACAGGACACTGAAGATTAATTATTAATGAATGAAAAAAGAAAAGAATACAGATAGTAATTTCAGTCTTTTTTGGAGAGTAGTCTCTAAATTATCAAGTTTTTTTATACTTTTTTTGCTAGCCTTTGGTGGTCCTGAACGTCTTCTGATAATTAGCATCATTTGCAATGTATACACGAGTGTAATGGAAGCTGTTGGAGAGGAATAAAGTCATTGATAACACCAGAAAAAGTTCCTAGATATGTTCCTATTTTTTGGAAAGTCACTAAATGTAGTGACACAGTCGTCAAGTTGGTATCACTGTTCTGGTGGTGAAGGTTTGGTCTTTCCATCAGGAGGATCGATGGCAGCAGAAGGTTGGCACCTGGAGGCAGGGATGCTGTGACTGACTGCATCACCTGCGTCATCATGACATCTGTGTGTGATATCTGTAGATCCACGGACTCGTGAGGAAACACTAAAACCATGGCTCGCTGTATCTTTTCTGACTGAACGCCAGGCAGAGAGTTGTTCACAAACTCCCTCCAACTCAGTAAAGGATACATAGGAAAAGAGTGTGAAGGACAGACTCATTAAAAGGTTTTTAAGGCCACTACACGCCTTCTCCCGCAAAGAAGGTCATGTGCTGGTTCGGGACTGTTCGATGGGCACCACCTCTCCACCAGAGGCTGGGGGGCTGGGCTACTGGGACCAGTGAAATCAACAAAACCTCAGTCGAAAAAGCACTAGGTGGCCAAGGAGACGTCCACATTTGGACATTCTGGACTCAGCCCTCAAGGACGGACCAGCAGACACAAAAGCAGTGTGTACTGTGTGCAGTGACGCGCTCCCTGACAAGCTCGAGCCATGGACACGCAAACTGGTCTCAGCTGTAAGCAGCTCCAGCCCAGAGAGCTGCTTTCGTAGAAAAGAAGCTATGTGAGGAGTTTGCATGTTGCCTCCAGGTCTGTGTGTTTTCTACGGCTTCTCCAAAACATGGACTGGACATGACAGACTCAGACTCTTGCAGGTCTGCCCCTGAGGATCCTGACCGTTAAAAGTCACTCTGACTTCACTCTGGATCGGATGAGGTATCAGAAGAGCTTCTGTCCTGCCACTCCCTACGATGCTGCTGCATCCACCTGTGGGCTCTGCCTTTACAGAGCACCCCCCCTCCCACACACACACACACACACACACACAGACAGACTTATTGGGTGCTCTGTTTTTGCTTCGGCCGTAGAAAATGACTTTCACGGGCAGTGATCAAGGTGCTCAGATTTAGTGTGAGAGCTATTTGACTGGGCCCTGTCGTCATCCCTCAAGCCATGAAATTGGTGCCATTTCACCGGTGATCTCTGTGTTTGAGACTGCGTTTGGGGAGTGAAGGAATGTTTCCCCACAATGTGGTGGGGCGTAAATGCACCAGAAAATGTGATGTGTCTCCCCTTAATTCCCTATTTTGACCATGAAATTAGAGATTAAGGGATTAGCCAAAGAGTATTAACTCGCACTTGAGGAGACAGTGTTGAATAGTCATCTAAACAATGACAAAACTGAAATGAAGATGATCTAATTCTGACTGTTTAGGTAGGGCACACCCAGCGAGCCCTATTGAAATTAGATTGTGTCTCGGTGCTCACAGAGTGATTACTGAAGGTGAGGGAATTGTCGTGGTTCAGGTCTTAATACTACAATGACAAGAGCTCTAATTGTGTCAAGTCTTCGCAGTGTAAAATATTGAAGGTGGCATGACTTGCTCCTGCAGCTTCTCAGGTCGGTCCCTGAATAAATACAGCCCCACTCTGTGTTTATTCTCCGTGAGTGTGGCCATGCCTCCGCGTTTCCAGCAGCCCACACATCAACATACAAGCCCAAATGGGAATCTAATAAAACACTGTGGCCTTTTTTTTATATCCGAGCTCTTTTGTCATGTATGTCCTCGTTCCTCCGTAAGTGTGTAGGTAAAAGAGAGGCGAGATTGAATTTGCCCCCGTCACTCCTCTGTTTATTGTGTTAGGCCGCAGCCTGCGCGCAGCACCCACACTGACTGACAAATACATAAACCGCTGCTCACATGCGTGTTTGTGGAAAACCGAGCGAAATGGAAAATGTGCCCCGCTCGTACAGCAGAACGCTCTGTGACATAAAGGAGCTCCTCTGCCTGTCTGTGGTGCGTGGGTTACAGTGCAGGGCTGCTCTATTATATTACTGTGAACACTGACCTACTAACTGCCATGTCAATGCACAACCACACAGACCCGCTCTTAAAAATCCTGCTGTGTGGATCCTGCCTCTCGCATAATCTGCTCACTGCCGGGAGTCTTTCTGTGACATATGAAACCGCATAAAAGATTTAGCTTAACTCTGTCCCTGTTATATTTCATTTCAAAGCGTCGGTAACCGAGAAAATGTGAAACAGCAGACCAGGAAAGCTTCTGCTTGCGCGCCGTCTGTGCCCATGCTCCGTTTTATCTCTGATAATCACCTGACGCTGGGGATGGAGGCAGAGCCGAGCGCTGTCATTCACTGCCAGCAGCGCTGGCCATAAAACAGAGCCCTGAACGGCCTTTAAGGGTCACCCCACGCCTCTGAATATTCACACTGCTCTGGGACATGCCTCGGCATGTTAACGCAGAGCAGGGCGTCGCACGGTGACAAGCGTCACTCCGGCTGGTGGGCTCCCTCCACTGGAACCCAGAGCTGCGTTTGTTAGAAAAGTCTGCTAATGAAATCTATTCCACTGGAGCATAAACAGCTCACAGTGTGGTTGTCCATCAAAGCAGTCTCCCCGGACTGGGATTCACACCATGGGGAAATTAAATCATGATCCACATCGCATCAACTGCAGGCATCTCCTTCTGAATATGTCATTGTTTTATTTAACACTCATTATATAATATATAAATAAACAATCCCTTTGACTGAATGCAGAATCGTGCTCATGGAATGAATTAAGTCTGCAGTAGTAAATAAATGTAAACGCATGATTAACACAACACGCACACACATACACACAGCAGGAGGAGGGAGAGAGGAGAAAGTCTCCAGTTTCAGAGTGAAAAATGACGACCAAGGTATTTAATGCAGAAATGGCTGGAAAGACAGCATCTCATCATCCGCCCGTACACTCAGAGCTGTGAAACCATTTTTTCTCTGCCTGAGCGAGACATCTAACTGGAGGGCTGAAAAATCGCTGCAAAGAACTGACTTTAATGCTCACACCTGTATCAGAGTGATACATGTGAAGACTGGAGAGGACCGGGGTGCTGCATCTTCATTATCACACGGTGAGCTGTGCATAAGCATTGACATTTGTTTGGTTTTGATCAACCACAATCTCAGTTTTGGATCATTTCTGAGAGACAATGCATGTTAGATGTTAGGTGAAGTGAGAGAGGCCAGGCTGAGTTTGTCTGGACATGTACAGAGGAAACTTAGTGAATATATATTGGTAGAAGGATGCTGACAGCCAGGATACCTAGAGGAAGACCGTAGAGGAGATTTATGGATGTAGTGAAAGAGGATGTGAGGACACAGGGTGAGATGGAGGCAGAGAAAGCAGAAATGTTCTCTGCAGAGGCACCAGAAGGACTTTGTTAGGTTGAAGCAACAATTCCAGGTTCCAGAGAGATTCTGGATTTTGATTAAAAACATTACAACAACAAAAGTAATGCCAAACAAGTGTGGCACTAAATCACCTGAGGTCCTCCATTAGTCTTCTGTGCTGCCATGCATATTTTTATCTGAAATGTCAGATGAGTGTGGCAAACTATCAGAAAGAGAAAGAAAAACAGATCAGTATAGAATGGAGTCGTATGAATAGGGCCTTGACATTTAACTTGAGGACAGTACATTCAAAAAAACTGTATAAATGTATTTAGTTTCTGCTATTGACGCCATAATATTCAGCTCCTTACAAAATATAATGAGGGCCTCAGGAGCTCACTGTGTGTGTGTGTGTGTGTGTGTGTGTGTGTGTGTGTGTGTGTGTGTGTGGTCTTCCCATATAGCCGGGCAGCAACAGTTGCCCTGGAGTTTGTGAAAGTTCACCATTACAGGAGGAAGACATTCAGCTTTATGAGTCACACCCAGCATTTGCATATCCTCAATGTCGGCTGAAGGAAACGGGTATTGACTAAAGGCCAACACTGGCAGCTTGCATTAATTGCTTGGACAACACCAGTGTTTGGATCGCAGGTCCAAAACAGCTGTCGCCTCTTTTTTTTCTGCTCCCTAAATGACTGAGCCCAATAACCGGCGTTATTTAAAGTCACCGCACATAAGTTAGTTTAAATGTGCACATTCATTCCCCGTTGATTGAGCTCTGATTACCAGGGACCACCGGGGGTGTCCGGGGGAGTGTGTGCTCCTCTGCAGCAGAGGTGCAGTCCATCACCGCCGCTGGACCGAGCGGCACAATACGTCTGTGGAGCGGTTAGAGGAGGCGCGGGCACTACGCAGGCATATGTGTGGCGAGGGGGTCATTCAGGTGACATATGTGTTGTGCAAATGCTTTTGAGAATGAAACAGCAGTGGAAAGCTGCCAGGCAGGCACTTCTGCCCGCGGGTCATTCACATCACAGCCAATACCGCTGACACTCGACAGCATCGATCAGCAGGCTCGGGAAATGTTTTCAGACACAAAATGGCTATCCAATATCTGCCACAAGTACACAGCATCTACTCCAAAAGTAGTTCCAGGAGAAGTTTGGGAAATACTGCACTGCATATGTCACTGGATGGCTTTAAAGAAGACTAATGCTGGCTGAAACCTGGGCGTCTGAATATGAAAACACAGGAACAATATAAAACATGGTTCCCAAAGCAGGCTGTAAAGTGAATAAAGCCTCATTTAAAATTAATGAAATAGAGGAAAAATGGTCCTGGTCAATAAAAGCAAATGACAGTCCTTAAGTTGATTTACAGCACGAGAGGCGTGGGGCACAACAACACTAAGTTTTTCATCACACTAGTAGCTCCCAGCTACTGTATTAAGACCCAAGTCAACCAGCAAAGTAGTAAGCAAGCGTTATCAAATATTAAAGGGTGTCAGGTCCAATTTTCCAATGTCACTGTTCCGGAAAAGCAGCAATGACAATACACACAGAGGTGATAAAACAGAGGCAGACTGTTGAGTTACAGCAGCTACAGGTACAGTCTGGGAAGTTTCTACAAAGAAGTGTGCGTGTGTGTGTGTGTGTGTGTGTGTCTGTGCATTGTATGAGAGCCAGGATGAGCGAGGTGCAGGACGGCAGCACACGGCTGACAGCTCTCATTAACCAGTAGACTGTGTGAAATGAGACGTATTGAGACACGTTGTGGATGGAAATGACAAATATGGCTCGGTCAGACAGCCGCTCCCACAGAGACGAGAGCTCGGTAGCAGAGGGAGACGACACAAATTACATCCTCATTCACACCACTGTCATACGACACCTCGGCTGCATGTGTGCAGCCGCACTATGATTTACACAATACTGCGATAGAGACAGTAAGAAAACATGGTCGCCTGGTAATGTCATTCCATCTCACACAGATGAATTAGAATGAATGCAGAGAGCACGAGCTCGCTGTTACGACTGCCACTCTCTGCTCTCCACGTACAAGCTGTTGCAGCCGGATCGAGGGAACACGTTAAGTAACATTCTGATCTGTGGACATACAGTTTTTTTTTTTACAAGCAGTATTAATCATTAAAAAAACAGTTTCTGCACCTCCTAATGCCTCTCACACATCTGTATTCAATTAAAGTATAGGGTGTACTTGTACTCCACTCTTCCGCTGCTTTATTGAGTGAGCACACAAATTGCTGAGCTGACTGAGCTGCCAGTCATCGTAATGGCAGACTACAGCTCCAGAGCACAGCTAAAATACTTAGTGGTTGTAATGATTGCAGGAGTAAGAAGTAAATCCAGTGAGCTGGGTTAAAAAGCCCTGTTCTGAGCAGGTACAGTCTGCCGCTGAGGCTCCATCATCCCCAGAAATGTGCAAAGCTGAAACATTGCAATAAAAACCCGGTGATGGAAGCACCAAAGTGTCTGAAAACCTCTCAGAAATCACTCAAACGTTTTTACACTTTCATGAGGCGGTTTTTGTAGGGGTCACGTGACCAGCTCACTTCAAGTAAGTAATAATTCTGATCTCTCTACTAATCAAATTAGAATATCCAGTAAAACCACGGGAATACAAGATGTTTTGGACCTCCAGCGTCGTCACTGTGGATTCTTGAGAGACAAGCATTTATGGAAACATGTTGTGGTGTTACTTGAAGATTTTTATGTAGAACTACAGCTCATGCACAAAACACCCTGCAGTGGAAACACCAACAGGTTGTATTTCATCAACATTTCAGAATTATCTCTTCTTTTCTGTAAAACTGTGATGGAAACGCTGTGATAAAGATGCTTGTGTGAGGTCAGACAAATAATCTGCACGACGACTGCAAAAGTGCAACAGCTCAAACTGGCTCTCCTCCTCAGACTGTTTTCAATAAGTCATAATATGGCTGATTAAAACGTTTCTCTGAGGCTGCAGCAGCTTTATTGACCCAGGTATTACAATGGCGGTGACTCATGTTTTCATCTCTCAGGCTGCGGCGCAAACACTGCAGAACGAAATATTATGTTTACATGCAGCTAAAGTTAGCCAGCTAGCAATAATAAGCAATTACAGGAACAATTTGCTGCCACCTGGATTCGTCATTATTCCTAATATCGTGGCGACTGCCGCCATCAGGTCTGATCGTTTCATGAATTAGTTTTTCCATCGTCGGCCGATGTCTCAACCTCTGCGTTTACGCTTGCCAGAGAGGGCAGACGAGTGAAAGTCCTTTATCCATCATTAGTGAGATCCAACTCCTGGGTGGAGAATAGCCTCTCTTCTGTTCTGGCATTTATCATTTATTGATGGCGGTAATTGTTCCTGGCACCAGTGAAGAGAGCAGCCCAGACGCCCTGGATATTAAGTCACTCCATCACCCCGACTCAGCCCGTCAGGTGACAGTTTACTTTCTGATGCTTTTTCAGACCCTTTTCATCATTTAGGAAGCATGTCCTGAGCAGATCCCACTTAGAAGTGTGTTTCTGCAAATGAAGCTTCTTCTCTAATTGGATCTGAGCTGCCCTCTCATGAGGTGGAGCTGTACATCTGCTATAGTAGGATGAGTGGGATATTAAACGTGTCGTTTCCACTCTGCAGGCAGATGGGGAGTGCTCATTGAACCTGCCCTATCTTTAATTATTTTTGATTCCAGTTAGTGGGTTGAAAGTAAAGCGGCATCACCTGGCCGATGGGTAGCTCAGCTGCAGTCTTCATACTCCCATCCTACACAGAGAGAGAAACACATTTGAGGTTTTGAACTTTTTTTTTCCTCCAACAAGGATCATTGGTGCAGTCCACTCATCTGTGCTCAACATTATTTATGTAACCCAGCACTTAAAGGGGGAATCTGTTCTCATACATAGAGAATTAACAAAGGAGAAAACATGATATATATGCACTTTTAGGGAAAGAGTTCGGGATAAAAATATAGGGTGACAAACGCTTGCAGATCTTAAAGGAAAATTGGAAGAGGAAGAAAGTTGGGAGTTGGGAGATCAAAAGGATGTAGATTTAATTATATAAAAGAAAAACAAATACAGCATGGAAATAGAGTGGAAAAAGTGGATCGAGTTATGTACTTCAATGGCTGCCAATATTTGTTGGATTAATATGTGAAAAAGTAGGAATGGACTAAAATCCAGGTTGGACCGAGGGCCTTTCTCTGTAGAGTTTGCATCTTCTAATTGTGTCTATGGAGGCTTTTTTCTCCAGGTACCGTCCAAGAGCATCCGTGTTTGGGTTGATATGAGCGAGTGTGTTCCATGCAATTAAAAAGTGTCCTTATCTGGAAATAGCTACAATTGAATACCTCAAAACTGCATTACCATATTTGCCTATGCTTAATCAATTCTTCTGTTACTGTTTTTTTTGTAATACAAAAGTTTCCAACGAAGCACAATGTAAAAGAAATGGTGACAGCGCAGGGGACGGTGGAGACAGGCAATGTTTAATGGGTTTGAGAGCAGATACTGATGGTTATCACTCACGTCACTCTGCCAATTCTATCCAGCAACTCAACTCTGAAATCACTTTCCCCTATTAATATTCCCTCATGATTTTCCAAGGGTTTTATCTGTTCAAAAAGCTGAACGGGCAAGTGGGAGGTCCTTTGAGGCTGAAAAACCTGCAAGAAAATGAAGTGATATGAATATTAACTATGATATCCAGAAAAGTGTTTCCTGGGCCAATAGCTGGAGGCAAAAGAGAAAAAAAAAAGAAACTAGAGGATGGGAAAACAGTTGGTGGGGGGGGCACCTGAAAGGTAAGTGTAGATACCAGTGCAATCAGATAAAACCCTGATAAGGAATCAATTAGCCGCACCAAATATCAGCCTTGTTTATCTCGTCTGTCTGAGGATGTATGGAAGCTGCTGCAGCTCTGCAGCAGGTCTGGGAAACACATGCTTCATGTGGACACTCTGTTCGCCCCATCCCTTCACACAGGCCTTTGTTTGTTTCTCTGGATCCATCCTGAAAGAGATCTGGATTATAATAAATGTGTTCGCCTCGGTGCAAGATAAAATAAATAGAATGGAGAAACAATTTTCACCTGGTGCAAATCTGTAGCAGCAGAGTGGAAGTGAGTGAGCGAGCGAGTGAGCGAGTGAGTGAGTGAGTGAAGGTCTTGCATCTTTGTTGTTGTTGTTGTTTTCCCACCAATTTATCATAACTTTCATTTTACACCGAGACACAAATGGTTCAGATTCAAAGTGGTCAGAACTAGAAAACCTATATCTAGCTAAACAAGTCACTCACTTAAAACATGCTTTCAATAATTACGTCTTTGTTTTATGGATTCGTATATTCAGCAGCATCATGTCCCAGCAGACATGTGAGGTCATTTTGTCATTTAGATAAATAAATGATTGATAAACACACATGGTTCCTTTTCTGTTTTTGTTTTTCTGGTGTGTGTATTTCAGCATATGAAGGCGACTGGCTCTATCTGCCACCTGTTACCACTATTTGCAGCAACATGGTCTGATACAATTTAACAGCATCGTGGTTTTATTGTGTAATAATTCTGTCTCAGCTTGTTTATCATCTGTGTTTATAAATCAACACATAAAAATATAAGAAATGTGATAAATTCTGTCAGGGATGCCCCCACTCCCCACTGCGAGATGCACATCAGACAGTTGAGAAATGAGTTCTGAAACATTCATGTGGTGCTTATTTCAAGTCCTTGTCAGCTGAGCCAAAGCTCTGGATAAACACCATCCTGCTGTTACCAAGTGATACACACAATGTGCTCGCTCTGCGCTGCTGTGACACTAAGACAATTGCGTCATTACATTTCCACTTTGACCACTTGAAGGAGAGAGCAGAAAATGTGTTTTCAAACTCTTGTTTTTTTTGAAGGAGCGTTGCCTGTCAGGGACACAACATGACGTTACGTGCAATCCTATCTCTGCCATTACAGATAATAGCGGGCCTGATTCCTGATCAAGGGGAGTGCTGCCGAGAGCAACTGAGAAGCAGCGTCTGATTCCCAAAAGCAACCCTCTGGCATGAGGCTTTTGACAGATCAATTACACCATCTTGTTCATGCCACCCGCGCTTGGTGGATGGGTAGGAGGGGAAACGAAAAAAACTCTGGTGTGAGGCTGAGATGAATAGCAGCTCCGTCCTGGGTTAGATTGTCGGTAACAGCAGAGAATGGGTCCAAGCTTGTGGTGTTGTGCTGGGGCGTAGGGTTACACATAATCGGGTCTGTGAGAAGGAGGACAGAGGCTGAATAGGGGAGTCGGGATATCATCGGTTCCATCTTCAAGGCTATTGTATGTGCGTCAGTGTGCTGAATGCACGGGGACAGGGAAAGGTATGGAAACATCTGAGACATTATCTCTGAATGACAGCTGATACCACTGTGGGAGAGCAGCAGACAGTAAATACTGACAATGTTGTGTGTGTGTGTGAGTGTGTGTGTGTGTGTATGTGTGTGTGTGTGTGTGTGTGTGTGTGTGTGTGTGTGTGTGTGTGTGTGGAGGTGTGTGGAGGTGGTGATGGAGGACTGTGTGTGTGCATTAGGGAGTTTGATTCTCCTCTAAAAAGCTTTAAATGTGTCTGAACCCCGGGCGAGTGTGTGGCCTACCTGATGCGATGACGCCAACCTGCGGCTACCTGTCTCCTCCACTCTTCGCCAGGGCCTGGTGAGATGCTGAATATTTCATCAGTGCTGGTGGTGCTGGGTTCTGCTGGGCAGGTGTGGTTTGGTTTTCACCTCAGGTGGCCTTCGAACCTGCCGGATGAAATGAAAAGAGCAGCCAGAGAAAGTTTTCCAGTTTTCCAAGTCCGAGATAAATTCCTGTCAGAAGAGGACATCGAGGCAACCGACGACCAGGTGAGAGAGTTTACCTGTGAGTCTGCTGTCTCTGGTGAACTCCACACAACTATATGCATAAATCTGCTTTAATATGTCCTTGGTTCATACATCCCATAGCGCACACAGACACAAACACGCCCACTGACGTACAAACAGAAAAGCAGAGCGATGGGTGTGCACAGATGCTGCCCTCATAAATGGGCAGTTTTCTATATTAAGGTTTCAGTTCATGTGAGGATAAGGAAGCCTGGAGGATCCCACACAAAGGCACACAGACAGATGAAGTGAAGGAATAAGAAAGGGAGAGAGAAAAAGAGGGGAGAGAAAGTGAAGTCTATGAGTAAGTAAGCCAAATGAAAGTCTACGAAACAAAGAACCTGACTTCAGAGAGGCAATTTCAGGCTGAAAATTTGTGGTGGTTAGAAAAGAAAACAAGAGTTGGAGGAGGCATGAGAACAAAACACTGAGATAGATTAGATAGACAGACAGACAGACAGACAGACAGACAGACAGACAGACAGACAGACAGACAGACAGACAGACAGACAGACAGACAGACAGACAGGTCTACGACACAAAGCCATTCTGAATCATTTTTAGATCCAAACATAAAGTGTGAAAAAAAAAACCTTGGAGGCTTATGACAGCCCTAGAAATATTTCCTATGAAACATTGCTTTTGTAGTCTGGCTTCTGCCAAGCAAAATTGATCTACCTGCAAGACAAAATATCCCTGAATCCTCTGAAGCTTCTTAACATCTTCTTCTTCTTCCTCTCTTTCTTCTCGTGTGGCTAAATCTGAGACGCTGCAGGCCACAGGTTGTCAGAAGAATATTCATGATGTTTGTGGACACGAGGTGATTCTCCTGGTGACGGACTCGACATATTGGTCCATCAATGCTCCCTTCTGGAGGCGGTAATGACAGGCCAGGATAGGGCTCATAAATCAGAGGCCGGTGGGGAGGGCGGCTGACATTGATGCATGCAGGGACGTCGAAAACACAGCAGAGGCAGAGCAGGAGACAAAGGGACATGCTGAATGACTTCATATGCAGGAGACAGTGATGGGTAGTACATAATCCGGGATTCGTGAACGTGAAAGGCTGCAGCACATCTGCATAATAGCAGAAATGAGCTGCACAGGTACACCCTGCATCTTCCCAGGCATGCACCACCTGAGCTGTGGTGTGCCTTCAAGGTCACGGCCATAATAAGACACATTACCATAAAGCTGAGGCTGAGTGGTTGGTATCGTCTACCACATGGCTGTGTTCCACCTTGACTACATTATCTTAAAGGCAGCACGATTGACCCACTCTTTATTAGGACACTACGCATGTCTGCTGAGGCTGCATTCATCACAGTGGCTTCACAGGGCAGTAGGATTCAATGGTAGCTCATTTATTTCCGTAGTCGGAGTAAGACTGACATTTCACTTTAAAATGGAGACTGTAGCCAGGAATGTGTTGCCCTCTGTGAAACACCTGTGGCTCTGGATCAGCGGGTTGGGCGGGTCCTCCATCCATCACATACTTGTCAAAATCTACTTGAGGAATGCATTGAGCTCCTCGTGGATGGGGAAATGAGAAGCAAATTAGAAAGCACTTTCTCAAAGCGGCCAGAGAGCTGCAGTACTGTAGTCCCTTTAACATTCATTTTATGGCGGTGACGGTCGAGATGGATTTACAGAAGTTGGGTCACTGAACAGAAAAGAAAAAAAACAGAGTTTACTTTGCCAAACATTTTTGTAATATATTTAATGTTCGACTTCTTAAACTCCATCACTTTTTATGATCCTCTGCGTTTTATGAATCTGATGCTGGGCAACACATTCTCAGAAAAAATGGGGCGACTGCAAACTGCTCCAAAGACGCTTGTTTATCTGTGGGGCGATCGCGAATATTGGGCAGGAAAGGCGCATCATGGAAAAGGTCAGTTGGTAAAACACAATTTGTTTGTTTTAACCCGTTGTTATCCTTGTTTTACATGCCACAGCTTACTTTGGTTCTGGATTGCAACATAATAAAATGTCATTCTCTGCTCTTTACCTGTCCTGTTTCCTCTCAGTAAACAGCTAACACAAACATAAACATAACTTCTGTAACTCAGCAGCTTTCTATTGAACGTCTAGCACACGGCTGCTGGCCCACAACAAAAGAAAATAGATCTTCAAACTCTGCTTGTGATGGAAAAAAGACAATGTACAGGGTAGTAAATTATCTGTTGGGGGACGATTAGATTTCAGTGGGTTTCAGAAAACAGTACACTCTGAGACACAGTGCAGCTAGGGACCTCATTTATCACTGCCATTCTATTACATGATGCAGTTTATTCTGATGACACAGGATATTTAGGACTGAACAGAGCATGTATTTGCTTCCAGCAATTGGCTTTGAAAAGACGCAATTAAGGTGCATTTTATTTGACACATAGTGACTCAAATCTCCAGCCTGAATCCTGCGACTGCTGGCGTTGCATTCTTTTCTGTCTGACAAAAGCAATTAAATGCCTAGCGTCTGGGTGGAAAGGTTTTTGACACAGCGGATGGTGAAAGCATCCCATGTGTGCCCCAGCTAAACACAGGCGTTCAGTCAGAGAAAATGTAATCTTCCACTGAAGCCTGAATCGCGCTGTTCACTCCCAGCAGTGAATGATGTCGGTGAACGAGTCTCAGAGGGTAGCAGAAAAGATCAACCTGAACAGATTGGGCCTGGTTCCACTCACAGATGATTGATTGCCAGGTAAACAGCATTACCATTTTAAATCCGCCCGTAGGGTTGTTAGCAACTGTGTCCTGACTGGATGACTAATTGATTGAAGCTGTGGCTCCTTTTTAAATCTTTTTTTCATTAGGATCAAGGATGAGTTCTTAACAAGGATGTGTTTGGGGTAACTGCCTCTGATAGGCACCTATTGCAATGTTCCCTAAGCACAGCAGTGCATGCATGTGCTGCATGCTGATGGTTGCAAACACAAAAGGATGGGAACACACTGGCAGAGAGAAAGCTGAGGATATTTGAGGATATGTTCATCTGGGACATGGTGACTTAAAGGTTAGCACTGTCGCCTCACAGCTAGAAGGACCCCGGTTTGAAACCTGGACTGGTTCCAGTGCTGGGTGCTGGTTCTCAAACCAGCTGAGAACCAGTTTGCTAGTTTTTCTGGAGGCCTCTTTACATGGTCGCCAGTCTGTCCCAGAGGACTGAGTCCAGGACATGAAAATGTGGATTTCTCTTTTGCCCCTACAGCTCCCTGCAGTCTTTCTTCAACTTCTTTTGCTGCTGCTTTGTCAAGTCCATTGTCTTTCTCTTTTGCTTTTTTGAAAGAGAAAAAAAGTTTTTTCCTTGGTCTCAATAATCCTGCCTACAGGATCTCACATCAGTAGTTTTGCTACTGGCCAGCAAAGAAATGGTGCCACTCTGGAAACATGTTTTCTGGGCAAAGAGCCAGTTCCTCGTCTGTTGAAATGGTTCCACATGAAGAACTAGCCAGGAAACAGCACCAGAACTGCTTTGGTGGAAAATGTTGAATCAACATTATAAACTGCTACAGCCAACATACGATGAGTTCAAACATGTCTGCACTCATCTCCAAACATTGTTCAGAGTAGTCAATAGACATATAATACATATCAGTCAAGTTTCCCGTCCATCATCACATGAAGCAGGAAAAGCTCGTTTAGCTTTGTGCCAGAATTTTGGTGATGAAAATTCTGCATCCGGGCATTTGGCCAATCTGTTTGTATATAAGAGGGAAATCAGTCACTTCTGGCTATTGTGCTGCTAAAGATCTGGTAATGACATAATTTCATCATTTCTTTCATTTTGCTCTCAAATGCTGCAGCATCATGTATCAGATGCCTCACAGTCAGGAAATGAACAGGAAATGAGGCAGTTCTACAAAATTTTATGCACTAATTTTTCACTGCCACGCATTGTGTAACTTTTACATTATGGCTTATTGTTTTAATGGATTTGAGTAATGAGCACTCAGTACCAGTGTTGTTCTCGGAAAAACCTGAAATCTCTGCTTCTGCCAATTTTTAGTTGACATTTAACTCATTTCAATCAAATTCAGTCAAAACAGACTGTCAAAGACAGTCAAAACTACTCAGACATTTCTGGATGTAGTCAGGTCCACCTCACTATCTTTACACTGGCTGTAACTTTCACTACCAAAGTGATTAGAAGTGCTTGTATGGTTTTCCATCCAGACCGTCTCAAAAACACGTGGGTTTGGTGTTTTCGATGCAGCTACAGTGTGGAGAGACCAACTGTCAGTGTGGGATCACTGAAGAATCAGCTCTCATTTTGCTCTTTTCACGCTGCTCCCAGCCACACCATACGCAGTAGGCAAATTCTTTTTTCCAGTTTTCTAGGAAAATTTGTGCCCCTTCATACAATGTGAGCCATAAACCTGTACGCCTTGTAAACTTTAAACGGCGAGCATCAGAGTCAGCCCAAGGCGGCCTCCTCTCTCCATAAGCCGCAATGCATTTTCCATCCACTGCAATCAAAGAAAGGAGAATTGTTCTACCACTTTTCTCTCCATAACATTAACGTTTGGCCCCGCAAGGGGCCCTATAGTGGCCCCCATAAAGGATTAATGGGAAAATGACCGAAATTGCTACGAGCTGGAATTCATTCAAACTTTGATATGGTGATGAAAATGTGGACTGTGTGTGTTGTTTTCACCATGGACACACACACACACACACACACACACACACACGCGCAAACACACACTCACTCAGTCTCTCTCATGCATGCACACACTCAGAGAATGGTGTCTTGTGAGCAATCCAAAGACAGAGAGAGTGCTACAAACCAACAGGCACATCTCAGAGCACTGTCGAATTTTCAGCTTATTGTCACCTAATATACAGTCAGAGACTCCCCAATATCATCAATAAGGATCAATTTGGCCTTCAGTCTTGATAATTTTCTCAGGATGGTCTGTCCCAGGGGCTGTCCCTGAAGGGTTTCGATACATGACCTCTGTGTTTCTAAAGTCTTCATTTCGTCCCTGATCTCTGCCTCCAAAAACGCAGCGGACGTGGGAAATCAGGTTATGCTATGCAGAGGCATTTAACATCTCTCCCCCAGCTTCAAATCACTGTGTCACCCTCCCACATAAAAGAGCTGCATAAGATATTCATGCGTGCCAGTAACCCAGATTTTTAAATGTTTTATTTGGCTGCTTGTCTGTGTGTTGCTGAAAGGGGCCTATGGAGGCTCATCTCAGCGAGGCCTCCTCTCACTGCTTTGATGTCTGGACTCAGGCTGCATAAGTGCGTGTATGTGTGTTAAATGTGTGAATGATTGTGCATATCTTTATTTTAGAGTTCTGGGTAATGGCGTCAGCAATGAAAAAAAAAAAGTATTTCCGGAGCGATGCTTATCAGGCTTCAAAGTAGGGCATCTGCAGAGACCTGCAGCATGGCATAACAAACTCCTGTAAAGTGGATAAGTGTGTGACAGCATGGTCAGACTGGCATATGACGTGGTAAACAAAAACTGAGCCATATTGCGTTACATGTGAACTGACCCTGGTTAGGATTAAAAGCTAAGCAATTAAAGGAATAAAATCAGAGAGGTGGAGTCTCAGTTACTGACAGGATGAGTAGCCTGAGGCTCAGCTTGGCTCTGGTGTCACCTGAATCCTAGGAAAGGAGTGAGGAGAGCAGGTGATCAGGTTTGCAACAGAGAGAGAGCATGTAACCACTACCTGTTAACACGCACACACATGCATACACACAGGTAAATACCCATGCATAATCACAAATTGAGGAAATTGCCAGAGAAGCACAAACAAAGGGATCAGGGTATAGGAGTGTAAACCAGACTTTTAAGCTTTTGTCTTGGGTGTAACACTCACTGGCTGCTTTTATCCTCATTCAAGTACCACGGCATGATGCGCTACCCGTCTTCTCTGAGAGCAAAGACGAAGCCTGGACTACACTACGTATAAACATCAGACAGTAAGGGAGGAATCTACAACAACGCCAGTGTGTTTTTACCTATAGCTCAGCCCTGTTGTCCACAGTTGGCTTCACTATGTCATTTATGTTCCCAGCTCAGTGAAATGTTTCCATCTGAAGGAAGAAAGTGTATGCTCTCTGGTTGCAGATACAAGCTGTAAAGTACTGTCAATATTATCAGTGGTACAAAGCAGAACGAGAAAATGTAAAAGAAAGGACTTAAACAGAGTGAGTCACCCAGGAGCTCAGCAGATGCTCCCTGGTGCCCTGGTGAGCAGGTCATCAGGTGTGTGTGCAAGCGCATGTAAGTCTACTAGTTACCGACTGTCGAATGGCACTGGCTCAACAATCCTCTCACTCAGTGACGAGACGATGTTTACGAGGCCTGGGATTACAGGGCAGGAGTCGTATGGCCGATGGACGGCCACCACCTCTGCTGGCTCTCTGCCACCAAATAAAGATCACAGAGGGAACACATCCTCACCTGTCGCTCAGAGACGCACATCACTGCTGGCATTATCAGGTGCTGCAGGTGACACCGTCTGCAACAGGATCGGCCGGAGTAATGAGCTTTAAGGAGCAGGCAGGTGACAGCTCATAGAGCACCAGAGAATCCATTTTCACCTCCATGTCCACACAGCAGCGACCTTTACATGTCTCCGTCTGCCAAACAACATGTCTGGCGTGAGTCAGAGGAGTATAAGGTGCTGGTAGATACATGCCAGATACAGAGCCAGTCATGGAGGCTGCACAAGCTTTGCAGGACACATTCTCTATAGGGTATTTAAGCTCCTAGCTGGCACAGGTGGCTGCAGGGAAAACGGCCATTAAGAGGATGCTTGTGGCAGTAAGAGAGCCTAAAACAGGCTTTGGATCAAGAGGGCGGGTCCTTAGGAAACAAATGCCACTTTATGCCCCCCTCTTATCAACTCTGGCCAGGTGGTTGGAACGAGACGGCTGAAAGACCCAAAAGTCTTTGGCACACAGATGCTGCACGTCACAGAACAAGTGAGCCCACCTGCTCAGGCAAACGCCAGTAACACCAGCAGGAGACGACTGGTCTCTGCTTCACTCTGTGCCACGGGTTCACTCTCAGAAAGATACATAAAAATACTGTTCTAGGAGATTAAAACAGCATTTTATGCAGCCCCTCTCTAACCTCCACCATCGGAGAGTAGACAAAAGTTTCCGAGTATGGTTTTGCAAAAATCAATGGAAATGTGTTTAAGCAGTACAGTGATGACATCAAGCTGTAAGATTAGTCTGCTATTAACAGTGAAACTGTCAGACTGCTTGAGTGCCTCTCTTCTCTTTTGTGTGTGTCTGAGTGAAGAAACCAGAGAAGCAGAGTCAGTCTGCTCTGCAAACCAACAGCTCAGTGACGAGCCAGATGCTCTCCATAATGCACAAAATCTGGGTGTAGCACTGGCTGGTTAGCAGCTGGTGCAGCCTCTGAAAATGTAATGGACTCTGGTCACTAAAACCAATGGCTGTGCCTGCTTTCAGCGTAAACACATTTTTATTTTAAACCAATTTGCTCTGCTGACCAAAAAATTAACCTTGAGCCAGAATGTGAAATGAAGGGATTGAAACAGCCTCCGCCTGCAATCCAGAAATATCGACCCGCTCCCTCTGAGTGACCCCCGACCTGCCATCATTGCAACATTCATTTTTCTCCCCAGTTTCCCTTTCTTCCTTCCTTAATTTAATTCCTTGTTTGTTCTTCTTTCCAACCTTTTTGTGCTCTTTCTCCTGGCTTCCCTTTTGATCTCCTGCTCTCGTTTCATTGCCTTTTCATCCCAGTTCCTCATATTGGCCTCTTTCATCCTTTCATTGCCCTTTCTCGGCTCCATTTGGAAGAAAATAAAATGACTTGCTCAGTTAGCAGAATCACACTGTGTGTTGGAAATTGCCCTACCTTTGACAAATCAATTGGCTGAGAGGAAAAATTACAATTTTTGCAAAAATCCCCACCTCACCCTGCTTCACACAACCATTGTTATTTTGTCAAAAGTGACCTGCAGACCTGCTTTCCATGCTCTATGTTCTATTTCCTCATTTCTCCATTGTTCACTTTTCATTTTTTTCTTTAGTTTTGTCACATCTTTTTACCTTCATTCCCCTTTCAATCCCCCCCAATCATTTCCTGAAGTCTTCATTCATTCTTCCTCCTGCTCCTCCATCTCTTTCCCTTTCTCTGCTGCTTGTTGACCTGCTCCTCTTTCCTCTCTCCTTGCCCCCCCTCTCTTTTATCCTATTGTCCTCTATTCCTGAGGCTTTTTGGAGGTTACGTCTCTCCTCTTTACTCTCTCATTCTCACCTCCCTGACTCTAACCCCCTGCTTGCCAAATTACCCACAGAGGCACAAATCGGCCACATTTTGTGACTAGTGACTCACTGGCAGAACAGAAAGCAGCACTCCCTGTAGTGCTGGGTTGGAGACTGGCACAATTTTTCAAAATAATCCCTAATCCCTGCATATAAAAGTATTCCACAGTGTAACTGCTATATATTCACTGAAAAACATTACTGCTGTTTGAAAAATGACATTTTGCAAACGAGGTTTAAGACATCTTTTAGAAAATAATACAATTCCTCATTTATTATTTATATTATTATATTTATCCTCAGTTATTGCATGTAGTGTGTTTGAGGTCGTCCTCCTATACAACGAGCCCCTGATGAGCTGCAGCCAAGCTACACCGCTATCGTCCTTGCCCCCAATTAGCCGTCAAGAACACTGTGAGTCAGTACTGGTGTAATGAAGGCTCCCAGTAACAGCACTGGTGTAATGAAGGCTCCCAGTAACAGCAGCAAGGCAGAAGACTCCAAATGCAGCCTCTGTCGACTATAGGACAGAAACTAATTCATACAAAGACATTGAGATGTGACAGGGAATCCAATTCAAAGAGTCATCTCCTATTCAACTCTATTTATATAGCAGAAATGTCTAAATCTGGGTTTCAGATGGGAGGGGACACAGTGTCGCCTCCTGCTGGGAGTCTGCATGTTGGTTCTCTCCAGGTTCTCCATTTTACCCCACAGTCCAAAAGTGGATAGCTTGTAGAGCTTTCCTCCTCATTTCAGAGTGTAAATGAATGATGCATGTCTCCTGCTGGACTGTCGTCCTATTCATTACTTGCCTTTAACGTCCAGGCTCCAGTAGATCCTTGAAAGTGGGTAATAATGTCAATGACAGGATTTGAAGTACTCTGATTATGATGTAGCTGTATCTGTAGTTGAATCCTGTACTAAGTTCCTCTGAACCGAAGACGCTTCCCAAGGGAACCCACCCACAGCAGGAGGTTTGAGGAGATCTCAGAGACTTTTGACCTTGAATATTTAGTAAACTTCTCTCCCACTGACAGTGATTAATTTCAGGAAGAAATACAAGGTCCTGGAAGCAATAAAGATGTCTGATCACAGCACAAAACATGAAAAGACAGGTACAACCCTTTTAGCCCACATGCTGCAGCGTCTTACAATAGCGAGACAAAATCTGTCAGGGGAGGAAAGATGTGAGCATTATCACTGTTTCGTCAACACAATGCAGTACAATATAAACAAGAGGCATTAATCATTGTCAAGCATGATAAAAAATGCTTTGAAAGAATGCTTCTGGCACATAATTATCCAATAGACCATGTTTGTGTAGGAGCCCTTTGACTTAATTCCCCAGGGAGTGATGGTTAATGACACACTACCTTGTTTACTCACTTGCATGTTAGATCTGCGCGCCTCTTAATTATCCTATATTGTTACCGGTTGACAAGAAATTGCCATGAGGCTTTGAGAAATGCCCTATAATGACAGCAGGTCACATGACACACTATGGACATTCAGCATTTCCTCTGTGTGTGTGTGTGTGTGTATGTGTGTGTGTGTGTGTGTGTGTGTGTGTGTGAGGACACATGCATGTTACCTTTGTATATGTGTGAAAGTGTTGCCAGATTAAGAGAAAGATAATTAAACATGAAAGAAAGGGCACAAGAAGAGCTCCTTTCCAAAATGAGAAAGCCACCAGTTGAAAAGTGTGTCACCCTCTCTGACACAATGATTGCTGGCACGAAAGTAAAAACTCATTACAGAATATTAATGACGATATTAGCCATCAAAATAGATTCATTCCAGATGAGACCATAAATCACTTGCATTCTTTAAATATTGAGCAATACATTTCAGGTACAACCTAGTACTCAAACAGAGGACAAATTGTCACTCAATGTGTTATAATCCGGGTTGTCCCTAATCAAGATGTCTCTTTTTGAAGAGTTGTGATTAATAATCTGATCAGAAAGTTAAAAAAAATCTCTGATTAAATGAAAACATATTCAATATCAAAGCAGTTATAGGCAGCCACACATGCAGGAATGTATCAAGGTCATCTGAGGGACAAAAGCTAAATTTGTGCTGAGATTTGGAGGATAAACAAACAGCAAACAGACAGGCGAGCGTTCAGCTGATCTGAGTGCATGCGTGTGTTGCACACATGCATGTGGACGGATCTGTTACACCACTGTAATCCAGCAATCCTCCCTCATCTGTCTCTGTCCTGCCTGATGCTGGGCATCCAGGCCAAGTCGGCGTTCACAAGAAAGCCGGGCAAAGCCGGGGCGATCCCCCGCCTCACCTTCATCATCCCGTCTCATTTGTCTGCAGATTGACAAATAACAGGAATCGAGGTGAGTGCGCGTCCATGATTGTGCCGAGCAAATAAAACGAAAAAGGCCATCAGGATTTTTTTTAACCTGCCGAGCCCAAACACTCAGCACCTTGGATGGCATCATAAATTATGGATGAGGGTAAACGTAAACAAGGATTTCCATATTACTTTGTTGCTTGTATAATCAGAAACATTAGCTTGAGTTAGGATTGGCCGTTACGATTGTGTTAGTGAGATGAAACAGGTGCTCTGTGATTACAACGTGTTTGTGTGCTTTGTGCTGAGTGCAGGCAGGAAAATGAGCCATCTTCCCATCACTCTAATGAGGATAGATAGTGTTCTGCTAAGCCTCACAGACTTTTTTTAACCCCCCCCTCCTCAAACATACACACACACATACAAGCACTTTATGAATTACAGTCACCCAGATGTGAATGGGAAGCAGCAGGGATAAATCACACGTAGCACTGAGGGATGCTAACTAGACGTATTGTCATTTGAATGCTACGAGAGACAGGAGCTTTGATGTTGAGGAATCTGTGCGTTTCAAAGTTAGTTTTGTTTATGCAAGTGGATGGGTAGAGGTTTATCTGCACCTCCGAGGTATCTTTCTGTAAATATGAATTATGGATAAATGTATCAAAATGGATTTTACTGATGTGTAAATATAATTTAGCCCAGTTTCATCTTTCCCAGCATTTAAATGAACAGCCGTTCATATACTTACTGAAATGAAATAAAGTTTGTGATACGCAAACCTGAAGGTCTCTGCAATACTTCTTGTTATTCTTTTTTTATCCTGAATATATTCTGTACATCATATACACACTGGATAATAGAGCAGCAGGAGTACTGAGCGTCTGAGGGCATATTGATAGCAGTGGACTGTTTGCAGACAGGCCATTTGTTCTTGTAGACGCTGCCAAACGTAGAGAAAAATGCTTTTACTGTCACTGCTTGGAATGATGTGTTCCTGAGTAACTGACTTGATAGGACCCAGGTCTCCATTTTTAGACTGATCCTTATTTTCTAATTTTTAATGCCAGGTCTGCTCAGTTAGCATCACACATTTGCAAAATGTCCATCAGAGAGTTACTCTGTGCAATCATGTAATTCATTACTTTTCTATTACTAGTCAGGTCTTTATTATGCTGTGTGAGTGAGCAAAAGAGAACCAAGTAAACTGTTGAATATTTCCCTGTTTGACCTTCTTTTACTGATAATAGCAGACTTAGTTCCAGGTCCAGCGGATGCTTATGCAACAGGACTGCAAAAGAGCCTCAACAAACTCAAATCATAGAAAAAAATCAAAGATACTCTGCGTGCATCTCATCACAAATTAAAACATTAAAACATGACAAATGAAAAGTTCTG
This sequence comes from Karalla daura, assembly GCA_029224185.1. Classification (NCBI taxonomy): domain Eukaryota; kingdom Metazoa; phylum Chordata; class Actinopteri; order Chaetodontiformes; family Leiognathidae; genus Karalla; species Karalla daura. The sequence goes on along the minus strand of CM055193.1, from coordinate 6,668,236 downwards.
ACCTGGTGAAGTTCTGTAGGATACAGGGATCACAAAAAACAAAAGATTTTAAGGACAGGGACCGTACATTATCCATAATTTAATACATTCAGGAGTTATCAAGACTAAAGATTTATAAATTGTCTCGTCTCATCTAATATCACCTCCTCTCAATATATGCAAACCTCTCGATTAGATAGTATTGTTGTTCATAACAATCAGCCTCCTCCTTCACACTCCTCAAACAAGAGGGCCATATTTGTGACCATTCTGTTACGGGGGCAGCCGGAGCCTTTAACCTCCTAAATCAGCAGAGAGTGTCCCCCACTAGGCTGGAAATAGCCTATTTCACAGCGGATGAGGGGATAATCTCACAGTAATGACTAGTCTCAGGAACCATCGAAAACACATGGTACGCGGCTCTCATGTGTTGTCCAGAACCTGTGTGTGTGCGTCTCACAGTCAAAGGTGTCTGACAAAAGAAATGCTGACCGCTGCCTTTTTATTTCTCGCTTTATAGCCTCTAGAACAGACGGTTAGAAATGGCTGCTCACATAGATCATCGCAGGCTCTGATCTCCTCTCTAAGTGATGAACCAACAGTAGAACGGATCAAAGACGACATTCAAAACTGAAACAGCACCACCAGAGCATCGGAGCAGCAACAACCAGATGAAGCAAGCTTTGTTTGTTTCCTGGAGTGTGTGTGTGTGTGTGTGTGTGAGTGTGTGTGTGTGTGTGTGTGTGTGTGTGTGTGTGTGCACTCATGGTTGAGAGCACCTCGCTCATTGTGCAATAAGGCAGCCATCCATGCTCTATATGAAGCTGTATGATTTCACTAGATGCTATAGTGTAGCTTTCATAATATCATCACATCTCAACATACATGACCTTCTCAGGAAAAACCTGAATTTTTAATAAGAATAAAATTGGCCTGTCGTGTCTGCTTGTTAATGGACTGTATTATTCATGGATGTAGCAATAATTTTCTTCAACTCTGTCTTACTTTCTTGGCAATGTTTTACACTACTTGGCTCCAGGATATGTTCCTTGGACGTGGATGGTAAATTTTCTTTTCTATAAAAAAAAATAAAAAAGGCCCCAGTTGACTCCCTAGTTTCCCAGCTAGAAGAATGAAAAAACAAAGCACTTGATTTAGAAATTCACATTTGTTATTCTTAGAGCCTCAGACAGCCCGATCAATATTTTTGAACATAAACAAATCTCTTCTGTAACAAGGAAGATCCAAACTGTAATCTCAGAGAGAGAGCAGCCCACTCACTGTCTTCCTCATCTGTCATTGTCACGACTCGCACAAATCAATGCTTTGATTGGCTTCTCTGGGGACACACACACACACATACACATACACACACACATACACACATACACAGCTTATTCTGACAAGTTCATGCTCATTTGTATACACAAACTGCCCACACACACACACACATGCACACACACACACACACACACTCAGCAGATGCACCAAAAGCATCTAAGCTCTCAGACCGTCACCACAGCTTCACACACTCATTAGTATGCAACACAGTCCGTCTCCTCTTAAGAAATGAGTTGGTAATTGATGACGTTATCAGTTCCGCAGCAGATGATGACGAATGCCATTACCAAAGGCGCTCATTCATTTGGAACGTGACATTTTGGTTATTATACCCCTGTCTGTTTGGAGACGCGAGTTATTTTCTGTCAGAGACACCATGTCCTAACTGATCTTCGAGGAAAACAGCTATTAGGAGCTCGCCATGCAATCCGTCGCTTTCACTTCCACCCAACCTTCCCTGAAAAGCAACTGCAAACACACAGATTATTCAAGGAAGCGAGAGATGTTTTTTTCTCGTGGCTTTTGGAGACACCCCACCCTCGATCGGCCCCCAACTTCCCCTAAAGCACAATCGATGCTTACCAACAAGGTTGCCTAGCACCAGTTGCTTAGTAACCACAAGTCCGTTGCTTTCTACTACAGAGCGTCTCGCTAATTCTATGTCAGAGCTAAATTTAGAAACGCCTTTGATTTATCCCCCTCACTGGATTGACAGAAGTTGGCTGCACAGAAGGAGTCTTTCTCGAACGGCAGCATGCTTGATTTTCGCCCTCAGCGCTGTCATCTCGCTCTGAAATCAAAAGCTGCCAGCTGTTATAAACAGTACAGTCCCATTAAATTAGCGCCAAGATGGGAAAAATGATTCATTCCTGTCATCTGAGAGCTACTGATTACAACCAATCAGATGCTGCGGCAGCTGACTGACAGATGAAGAGTAATCACTGCCATCACTTCTTAGATGTTAATCAATATCGAAGACAATTTTCTGCGGTTTTCATGTAATAAATACCAAATGTCTGGATTGAATAATGAAGTTGATCACAGCTTTGTGTTGTTTAGTATTCCTGCCTTCAGGTTTGGACTTTTTAAAAGGAGGCTGTTGTTAGTCAAACAAGGGAATTATACTATTCAGAGCGGCAGATACATCCCCATTCTAATCAGAAACAATGTGAACAAAACACATCTAACACTCAAGGTTGGCTGGGAAAGCATGGCAGCCCTCCAGCATTCCCAAACACACACTGTGGTACACACAAAATACTGTTTTTAATCACTCCGCCCGGTACCAACTATTCACTTGTCATTTCCGGCCCTTTGCCAGAATAGTTGCCTGAAACATTCGAGCTGCTGACACGTCCCACTCACTTCTCCAAATTCGGAGAGACAGAGAGGGAAAATAAAGCGAACGGCAGAGAGATTTAAAGCAGAGCAACGAGGAAGGCAGCCAAGTAATGAAACGGCAGATGAAACTGAGCAGAACTGAAAATGCAGAAACGATGGCTCATCACATTATTGTCAATTGGTTTTCCTCCTCTTAAGATCAAAGTGACGGTTGTTGTCTGCACAAGTTGCATCTCCCTCGCTCTCTATCTCTCTCTCTCTCTGTCTCTCTCCATCTTTGTTTTCACATGTTGTCTTATTAAGACGCAGTAGCCTTCACCTTGTTGCTCTCAGGACATCCATCAGTGCATTAAACATTTAGATGGGGAAGGACAGGCACAGACATTCAGCCCAACAACCTGCATTACAACACACAGCGATCGTACTCACATGCCAGCCTACGTAGGGACAGTGCTCTGTCTCTCCTCACCTTTGCCTCACATGCACAGCTAAGGAGAACATACCAGCCTGTAAATACGGCTGCAAACGAGAGTATAGAGCGAGCTTGCACGAGCACCTTGTGGTGTGATTGAATTGTGTTTTACAAGAGACACTGCAAATATCCATTAAGTGTGGTACTTGAAGGTAAACAATAACATCAGCTCCTGAATACGAGAGGCCTGTGCCAAAGATGTACTAACGTAATTTATTTCCCCTCTGCTTCTTATTATGTCTAAGCATTACCATTACTTGACTAAGATTTTAAAACTCCTCCATATTCATCTGCTATATTTAGCACTTCAAAGAGATGTTTTTAATGGTGTAATGCTGAAAATGCGTGGGGCATTATTTTCAATACTTTAAGCTCAGTATGCAGCCTTGCTCTATTATTGTTTGTGGGGATATGAATTGTTATACAAATGGATAAAACCTGAGAGGCCTTTTCATATCACTGGGAACGCTTGCCGACTGTTTTATTTGGCCCTTTAGGAAGCTTTGCAGAGGCAAACCTCCCACTGTGCCGGGCTGATATGGTCAAACACGCCAAGCGGCTGACTATAAGCCTCGGAATTTAAGACAGAAAAACATTCAGGCTCACAGTCCCTAAAGCACTCAATGCATGAAATAAGTTTTTCCTTTTTTATTAGGAAAAAAAAAGAAAAGTGATCTTTTAGCCATTACACCGTCTCGCCATCATTAAATTTCCCCACCACAATCAACACTTTCCTGTTAGGGAGCTAAGCGTGGAGACCTTTCGCTAAATGTTACAACAATTATCTCCAGCCGCATGTACTGAATGGTAATGTTACTGATTTGATTATGACACAGCTGTCATTTCCTTCGGAGACGGGCGCCACAGACACTTGACACTGACAAACAAAAACGGGGCAAATTGACGGAGACGCAGTTAGCAAATATTACATTATCCAAATGGTGTGGATGCACGCTGGATTAAAGGAGACAGGTCATCAGAATCACAATCAGGCCTGTGTGATCAGGTTGCCTCAGCGCTGATGAAGCTTATGTAACAGGCCGGGTCTGTCTGCGCTCTTCAGGTGCTGTGACACTTTTATCTGCTGCTTCTTTGCTCTAAACAGCGGAAATGACTGGCCTGACTGGGACAACGCATGCCGTGTCCTCATCAGTTAGATAAAGCGTGGTGTTTGATTTGCTGACAGAGGCGGTGTGGTGATGTCACTGTGTGAGAGTCTGACTGATGTCACTGAAAACAATGAATGCAATGATAAAAAAAACTCTACAACACAGAATCTTCTAGCTAAGCTTGAAAAAAACCTACAAGAACGTCACCACTGGAAAGTGCCGTCGCCTCACAGCATGAAGGTTGTTGGTTTGAATCCCAGCTGGTGACTCTTCTGAGTGGAGTTTGCTCTGATTTCCCTCCAGACCGAATAAATCATAGAGCACAACGCTGTCGTCAGAAAGACAACAAGACATGCTGCAATTGCTGTGTTTGGTCCTAATATAAGTCCTACGTTGGAGGTGTTTACATTGCAAATGGCATTTCTGCAGCAAGATGTTGCAACATCACACATAAAGACACACACATAAAAAATGATTGAAGACACTAAGTTGCCACTAGATGTGAGTGTGACAGTAGATGGTTTGTGTGTGTGTGTGTGTGTGTGTGTGTGTGTGTGTGTGTGTGTGTGTGTGTGTCCTGTGATGGACTGGTGATTCCTGCCTTTGCCCAGTGCTGCAGATAGACACCAAAGTGTGAAGGATGATGGATGGATGGACTGATCAGCTGCTTTTCACTGTAGGATTTGTCTTGCAGGTGGCTGAGAGAAATCACATCATATCTGATGTAATTTACAGGATCCATCCATCCATTGCCTTTTGTATCTGTGGGTAACATTGGGGTCTGCTGCACAGACCATCACAGAGCACACACACACACCTCTGAATCCCTCTCACACCCAGGGGCTATATAGAGTCCCCAGTCATCCTGAACATGCATTTTTTGGACAAAAAGTACCCAGAGAAAATCTGCATAGACGAAATAATAATAATCCCTCGATCTGAGCTGGGAGCCAAACTCGTATCCTTCTTACTTCTTGCTAATCACTAATAACTTATTATGGAATAAAGTAAAAGCAAATAAGAGTGGAAAGATTTCTGATAATAAAGAAAGCAAAGGTAAAGGGGTTACCAAAGCTATTCCAAGTCATTCTCAAGGTAAAGTTAACACCTAAACACCTCTACCAAACTTCCAGACTTTCTACTTGAAAGATGCAGAGATATCTCCCTCTGAATCCAAAATGTCAGCCTCACAGTGGAGCTAAAAACTGCTTATACGGACCTGAGTTTGGAAAGGTCAGAGCTGGCACCGAATGTCACAGCGATGTGGACGGGGATGCAGCTGCTGAAGAGAAAGAACAAACAGCTCCAACGGTGACAACAAGTCTTTGAACTGAACTGAACAAAATCATTCCAAGTGATTTCCAGCCTTTGTCTCTTTTTGCCTCAGCCTCTCGTCACACCCAGCCTCCCACTACTGGCTGGAGAGGATATGAAGAGAGGCACACACATGTCAGGCTGCTTCTGTGTTGTCCTGTGCCCATCAAACCATGACAGGTCACTCCGCTGCTGGTTGCTGTGGTACCAGCCCCCCCGCCGTCCATGTGCACACGCCAGAGTGCTTTGACGTAGCTCCGGCTGACAAAATGATTGTGATAGTGTCGTATGAATGGAGAAAAAAAAGTCTGCACTGCAAAAGATTGATTCAAAGACGTAATACAGTGTATTGTGTTTCCTGACCCCCGAAGGTGGCGTGCTCCTTGACCGACGCCAATCATCAAAACTGAGCCTTAAAGCAATTTCAGATGCTGTCCAGGAATAATGATGTGCAGTTCAGCCACTCTCCAAGACCAAACTGAGCCGCGGTCCAGGTTTTTAGATCTTCTCTAGTCATCTTTCTGCAATCACATGTTGAAAATAAATTTTGTGCATGGTTCTGTTTCCCAGTTCCTTTTTCTCAGAACTGAAAGTCATGTAAACATTGAGTTCCAATTGAGGCGACCGGCTTTTAAACAGATGTAATTGACTCAAAATGAATTCCATTTATTTTAAATAGAAAATCAAATGGCACCTGGGACTAAGTGAAAGTCCTCTCTGAGCTGAACCAACCTTTCAGCTGCTAGCTCTGGCTCTACTGCTGTGCTGCCATAATGAGACCTACAGCTGGCAGATCATCCCACACCTCGACACTCTGCCAATAGTTTAAAAAACAAAAGTTCCCCATGTGAGGGACATGCAGAACAATCACCAAGCCACCACAGCACTAGTTTTAAAAGAATATATCATATTATATGATATACGATATTTCTGTCAAACTAAACAGCAGAAGCTGGCACACAGTCGGTAAAAAATGTTTTTATGACCCAAACACAGCTCAAACAACTAAAAACAACCAAACTTAAAACAACTAAACTCCAACCTTCTCTGTGTGGACCCAGTCACTACAGTTCTGGTTCATACACTACTGTACACATACACACAGAACACACCTAGCACTAGCAGCTAGCAGCTACACAGAAGCACGACAGGGAGAGGAGTGCATTGCATTGTGCATTGCATTGCAGATGAACAAAATAACTGATTACAATCACCAAAAGAGTAATACATTACTGTTTTAAGTGACTTCCTGGTTGCTTTCTAATTGTTTGCCCTGATATGTTGCCATCGTAATCGATTTGTCGCCACCAGGAGAGAGACTGACCGTCTATCTGCCAGGGACCTCTGATACTCCCCACAATGACAATTTATTGTCTGATTATCTAAACTACAAAACTGTCAGAGTTGTTTGCAAGCAGTGCTTAAATCCGCAGAAATAGAACAGGTCGAGGGCAAATGACACTCTGAGAAATGCCAGCCCAAATGTTTCTCTTAAAAGGTGCTCCAAATGTAAACAAAAAGGTCACTCAACCAATAAAATTCACAACATGGGATTTGAATCTGCTGTTAACCTGAAACTGACGGACAATGTTTGTCTGTAATAAACAGACGAAAGTGAGATGTGTTAAACGCAGCTGATCCACAAACACAACAATAAAGTATATTCCATGTTTGATGCTTTACTGATTATTGAGCTAATTTGGGGGAAAAAATTGAAGCAATTGTTATGATTTCAAGCAATATTAAGCACTTGATACACCACAAATAGATTAATTTCTTCTGATCCAAGCAGAATCTGGTGTTTTTATGAATAAATATCTCCATGATAGGATTACGCAGATCTGTACTTTTTTATTTTTTACCATCTAAAACCACTTGAAGCACAGAGATTGGTTCCATACAACATTTTACATGATTTATAACCTCAGCTATGAGCCATACATCACTTAGAAGATACAGGGCAAGAGTTATGGACTATGTCAATGCTGTGGCGTTATCCACGGGTCTGCCACACAGCTACAGCCAGTGCTGGAGAGAGAAGGGAAAAAGCTAGAGGGTTGAAAGGTCTCAGTCGTGGAGCAGCAGGTTGAGAGCACCTTACAAAGGCTCGGCTCTCCACACGACACTTTATAGCATGACCTTCGATCACAGCGTGACTGTGTCTTTTGTGCTGTACATTTTCGAGCACCAGCTAAAAGCTTTCTCTGGCTCCTTTGAGGAAATAGATTTGGTCATGGAGAGATGAGAGTGACACAGAATAGCAATCTATACTCTCGGACCTGCAATCTCTCAGACGGGTTAAAAATGGTGCTAAAACACACATATCAGTGTGCAGCAGATGGATGGAGTTGTAGAGAGCTCATTTCGGTCTCCTTCTGTCATTCACCAACGGACAGATCTTTATCTCTTAAAAACACTGCATTCTCATTTTGACCTCTTCCTTTTTTGTAAGAGGATGAAACAGATCAGCAAAGTAGAGGGTCTAATGTTTCCTTCCTGACTTGCAAAATGCAAATAATTTGCTGCTTTTTGCATTTTCAACTGACCCCGTTGAAAAGTGACACAGTCGTTTTAAGGTGTAATGTGAATGAGACAAATCCGACTTTTGTGAGTCAATTTTTAAAAGTAAAAAAAAAAAAATCTAAACAATTAAGAAAAAAATGTCCCACGTGATAAGGGACATTTTTTTTGTCAGAATCAAGGTTAAAGGGAGATAATTACAATAACGTGTCTCTGGGTCGTTTACTGATTATATCTGCATATCATTGAATCTGGTCACGGAGCGCAGGCTCTCCCATGGGCTACATGCCAGAGATGTCTTCATAGAGAAGACAGCTCTTATCCTTTGATCTTCATTATTGACGGCTGGGATGGTTTAGATCAGAAACTGTTGTGCGCTGGGATTAAACTTAGGTGTACCTCTGCCTCCCTCCTGCAGGCTGCTGAGCATCACACATGTGAGACACCTATGTGTGTGTTTGTGAGCGTGGTAGACAGGTTTGCTAAGCAGGAGGCAGAGTAATTAGTAATCATCTCGCCGTATGTTGCATGCAGGGCTGCGTGTGCGCCTGCAGTGGCAGCTCCACAGACTGATGCAATGGAAAAGAGCAGAGAGAAACAGCGGAGGAACGTGGCCAGACTCTGGAAGTAGCTGGCATGGAAAAAGCTTTTCTTGAAGGGGCACATTAATACAAACGCATCCGGCTCATGCATAACAACAAATGAACGCTTAAAAGAAATCAGGGCTTCTTAAAAAGTTTATAATGGAACAAAAGAATATTACATTCTTTCGTCAGGTGGATGTTGTTATCTTTTTATTGTCTGCAATTTGGTTGTACCGCACTTCTAGCTTTTAATCTGAAATATAAATTGCTATTTAAATTTGATCAATACACATTTTGCTGTTTTTACTGAAATATAGAGGACTGTGTAAATGTTTTGGTTTGATATCAAAGGGAATCATCCTCTGATCATTAATGCAACACTCGCCTCATTTTGTCAGAAACAGATACACCATTCTTGGACGCTGCAATGGTACAAAAACACACGCTAACAGCATAAAAATCCCAGGATTAACTTGAGCATTACGGCAGAATATATGCAGAGTGAGGAGAGCAGAGAAGCCGGAAGAATGACTGACACTTGCAAATGTCAGAATAAGACGCCACTGAGACATATTTCTAACTAGAATCATCACTTCCCCTGATAAAAGCTGACAGCAAAAATATGACATGTCTACGAAGTCTTTCCAGAATCCAGAAGTCGTTTCAGCCCTGCAGCATATCAGTAAAAGTTGTTCCTACTTAAAGGTGGCTCCGCTTCTCTGTGAAGCAGCATGATAGTTTGGCTGTTAACGGCGCTCTAAGATTATCTGGTTACAAGTCCGTTAGATGTGATGCAAACTCAATTAATTTAATTAGTTCTAATCTTTTTTGACAAGGCATCAGAATGACTTTCATAAAATTTCATTTCAGAGCTCCTCAGGGACTTTCTCAACAACTCTGTGCAGGGAGAACTTAAAGGAACAAATCTGTGAAAGAGAAAAAAGCACACGATTGTCACTCTGGCAGGGTAGTTCATCAGTCTGGGATTGTACTCATGTACAAAATCCTTGTTTTGCTGACACGAGCACAGTACACACATACACACACACAGAAAGAGTGAGAGAGAGACAGATAAAGAGAGAGAGAGAGAGATGTGGATGGCTGCACACACAACAATACAGCACTGAGCTTTGTCAAGAAATTGACCGTTAATAACAAATGGCCACACAGTCACAAAACTCCCTCTGAGGTCTAAACAAAACTCACCAGCAGAGCCATGATTCACCTTGGAGCCTTCATCAGTTCATCAGGAGAGGCCTGACCAGATGTTCCAGAAGACCACAGAGGGTCAGCCAATCAGTCAATCAGCTGTTTGGACGCCATGTTTCATTCCTGTAGCTCACTCTTAAACTATAAAAGGTGTGTGTGTGTGTGTGTGTGTGTGTGTGTGTGTGTGTGTGTGTGTGTGTGTGTGCTGTGTGACGACCTAGGCTCCAGCAGGGCCCCCCTTCAGTGTGATGGAACACAGTGGGTCAGATAATGCATTGATGGATGGATGAATGGATGAATATGCTGCAGCAGCATTGTTTGGGAGGGGTATTGATCTTTTAATCTAATTCTCAGTAAGAAAGAGAATTGTCAGATTGTTATGGTTGAATAGCTGCCCTGAGCTTCCTTTGTGATTGCTGGAAAAAAACATTGTTTTTTTGGATTTTGTTCCTTTTTTCTTGGGTATTTTTTTTGTTGTTGTGTAATTTCATGGGTGTGTGTGCGTGCATGTCTACTGTTGCAGCTATCAATTATTAATGTGTGTTCTTGTGTTCTCTCACACCTTGGGCTGTTCAGGCAGCAGAACAGTGTCAGAGCCGTATAAATAAGTCAGCGTGGCCTTATATCTGACACACAGACACGCTCATCGACAATCGCCACAGCGCTGAACGTCTGCAGGAGAGCAAACCAATGCGCTGCTACACAAGCACAGAAACACGGATGCATCCACGACTGTCTGTTCAATCAGGAAAAACATAGTATAACAGCAGAGCGGGCTAACACACACACACACACACACACCGGGCTGACACTGGCCTTTTATTAAAGATGAGATGATGAAATAATGGATGTGATGGAGATTTGTTACCTCCATTTGTGATCAGTAGAACTGGTTGAACAGTAGTCAGTAGATGTTTGTACTGACATAATGTGTGTGTGTGTGTGTGTGTGTGTGTGTGTGTGTGTGTGTGTGTGTGTGTGTGTGTGTGTGTGTGTTACTGCTACACATGTGTTCCTACAATATGGCAGAGGTGATAATGGATGGTGGGTCAGCATGGGAGGCTGTGTGATCCATGAGCAGTGTGAGTCCGTCACCACACTGACAGGCAAGGCTGGAGCATGATTAATCCCCACTTCCTCTGGGCATTTGTTATGAAGCTTCAACGTGAACGCATTTCCCACAATGCACTTGTCTCCATGCTGACGATAAGGGAATTTGCAAGGAATGGTGTGAAACGGCTCAACGGGCATCTTTCCCGTGGAAGATGCTGTGATTTCTGTTTCTTGCAGCCCGGGTTTTATCTTCGGAGCTTCGCCCTCCATTTCAGATAACGGTGGACACACACTGAAGTAATTGTTGAGATCTGGGAGTTCAGCAAATTTACCGCAGCAGCATCAGACATGGAGTAAACAGGAGCAGTGAAGGAATCACACAGGCTGCAAACAACCAAACAGTCAAACGCCTGATTCAATCCACTGGTCCACGAGCTGTGAAGGTTGCTCCTCAGGAGGCGTTGTATGTAATGTAAAGCAGCAGTGTGTTACAGTATGGCTGTTTCTCAATTATGAAGCTGAGATGAAACTTGGCTGCATAGGTGACCTGTGCTGTTGCCTCACAGCAAGAAGGATGTTGGTTCACTTCCCGGTCAGACCGAGGACCTCTCATTCAACCAGTCAACCGTAATCCACTTACTGAAGATACATTAGATAGTAGTTGTGTTAGATTAGTTTAGAGTTTACAGAATCTATCGAAACATAGATTGTTTGTCCTCCCCATGTGCTCAAGCTTTTTCTCCCATGGTCCAAAAACTGGAGACTCTAAATCACCCCCAGGAGAGAGAGAGAGAGAGAGAGTGTGTGTGTGTGTGTGTGTGTGTGTGTGTGTGTGTGTGTGTGTTTTCATGGACCCACTGAAACAGATGACACAACATGGTAAAGACAATAATAACTGTTGAATAATAACAATAAAAATCTTGCTTGGTGCATGTGTTTTGCTGAGTGGAGTACGTTAGAATCACATGTTGCATTGACACAATGAATCCATCAGCTGTGATCAGAGACACAAGCACAGCTGTGTTAGGCTCAGGCTCAGGGTCAGGGTTAGGGCTTTGTGCTGTGGCTGTATTTCATAGTCAGCGTGTGTTTCTGAAAATCTCAACCAGGATCGATGACAATGGCTGACACAGTTGGGGGCTTACGTATGATAACAGCGGTGTCATCCTATACATCTCAATAAGTCCCCAGACTCTGACATACACACCAGCTGTAGGGACAAGCAAGGCTGCAGCAAACGTTCATTTGTGTCGATTCACCTCTGACCTTTGGGTTAAAATCCAGGTCTTTAGCCACTAGACCGTGGCTGGACTGTGGTCATTAATTACTTTTTCAGTTGTTTCAATTGACAATTGTTCCTTAAAATGTTCACATCTACTTTTAAATGCACTCCCTCGATTTGAAGTAACTTTGGATAAAAGTAATGTGGAAATGTAAATGTACTTGAATCCACTAGTTGATGATTATTTTATTCAATGATTAATATTCTATTGATTGATTAGTAATACAGCTGTAGTTGTGAGGCTACTGAGTTGACAGTTGACCGTCCAGATGAAGATCTGTCAAAGACCGTGGTGTGGTGGCTCCTGACAGTGTGTCTCTCCAGGATGAAGCGCTGGCAACACTCACACACAATTCCAAGGTGAAAGCAATTCCAGCCCGACTGTCACAGCTGAAGAAATACAAGAAATATCCTCACACCCACAAGAAAAGATTGGCAGCAATTAAGTTTTCAATTTGCTTTTGTTGTTGGTTCCAGAGAACAGGAGCAAAGCTGGATCTTATTCTAGGCTCAGTTAGAAAAAGCATCACCTGATGACCCGATAGATTTGATTGCATCAGTGAACAGGGCAGGAATATACCTGGAAGTCAAACTCACTTTTGAGTTTATTCTGTATTGTGCTGAGAGCTGGTGAAGTGATTTAAGCAGCAGAGTAATATGTTCAGCAGTGTGACCATGAGTGAACAGGCTGGAGGTTTGCAATTTCAGCACACAGAGCGCTAAAGTCGTCAAAGTCGACATGAGTGCATGAACCAGTTCCTCAGAATCGGCTTCAGATATAAATCCTCCAACTTTCTGATAGATTTTTCAACTGAAAAAAAATATGTCCTACTTGCGTATGTAGCAGACAAAGCCCAACTTGTATCTTTTTTTTATATTATCATCAAATCCATTGAAAAGACCAAAATCAGGATCCATCCTGCTAAAAACTTTTGTCTGGATTGTTGCAAAACAAATGCGGCTTATACCTCTGTGCAGGAGAGCTCCATTGTCATTCAAAAGCTATTAAGATCACATAAAAGGAGGTGTGATGCTGCATTTGGCTGACATATCCCTTCGTTATGAAATGGATGCCTGCGGTATCTTTAGAAGAACCCCCAAAATATGGACACATGGGCTGACATTTCAATATGTGCCTGACAAGGACAAACTGGAGAAAAGTCAAGAAGAAAAGGAAAACCAGTGTGGACTGGCAGTGTTTAGGTGAGTGTTTTGAATTGAAAAGTTGAATTTCCAAGCAATAAAACTTCCCGTCACTCATTTCATTATACTTGGAGTCTTTCTGGGATTTAGCAGTATATATGCATCCTTTTTTGTCATAGCTGTGTGTGTGTGTGTGTGTGTGTGTGTGTGTGTGTGTGTGTGTGTGCGTGTGTGTGTGTGTTTGTGCTTATCTCTGCCCTCGTGGTGAGCCAGGTCAGTAGTCAATCAGACAGTGGTCACACGTCCCAAAGCCAGGCACAAGCCCAACATATCTGCAAAACTCTAAAACCTTCAAAACAACCCAAAGATAGATTGAGAGATTAGAAACTCTCATCTCCTAACAGCTTTCACACATTATAATAAATGACCTCAATATTAAAGAGAAATCTGCAAACATGATCCTAAAAAGCCCTGGATGTGTACAGCTGCAGCCACAGCCAAAGCACATATGTTGTTTTTGCTCTTCGAGGTTCCTGACGGCTTACATCTGCTCTGAGCAGACTCCACCATATGTGTGTGTGTGTCAGAACGCTGAAGGATGAACATGTAAGGTCGATTCACGTGGTATAGGTCAGGATTCAGGAAAGGACAGGACAAGGAAAGAACCAGGAGTGACCTTTTCCACCAAGCAGTTCCAGTGCTGGTGTTGGTTCACAGTTGGTTCAGTGTGTGACCAGTGACAAACCGGTCATTACATCACTGTATACATCAGTTTTGTCACAGCTGGTCTGTCCCAAAGGATCAGTTCAATACGATTCGATTCTAGGGGCATCATGAAACCACACACTATGATAATAATAAACAAAATCACAGGTCAAAATGCTGAAAAGACACTGATAAATTGAAATCATGTTATGAAAATCTACATTTATATTAGATTCCTTATGTTTTAGAAAACATATCACCAACTTGAACAAAAGATGGCAAATTCAATACTTTATTCTTTATTCTTTTATACTTTCAAAAATAAAAGAATGTATAAAAAACTGTGACCATTATCATTGTGATCATTTCAAAGCTCTTGACTTTTCCACTTGATTCAGAGACACGTTGCCCCAAACACATAGGCTTTCAGTTTGGAGCCTAGCATGGGATGCTGAGGAGCAGCTAACGGTTATTGGGTTACCATGGTCACTAAAGCATAACCTTCACTGTCTGTAATTTTACTGTGACTTATCTGGCATTGTTTATTGTTACATCCCAATTCAATTCTTCATTTAAAGTGGACATGAAGAGAATAGAGTCCAACAGGTCCCATCAGCAATGTGAGATAGATAGAACCCACAACCAGGGAAAAGCCATGTAAGGGTCCTGGATTAGACTTCGCATCTGAGAGTTAAGGATCCAAGTGGTTCTGGACTGAAGGAGAAGACAATGAAGAAGAATAAATGAAATGAGGTGACAGCAGGAGGTGGGCAGATCCAGGCCACAGACCCAGCATAGCATCTCAGCAGTTCTGAGGGAGGAGAGAGCACAGGTGGGCCTGCGTAACGTGCATTATCAGACTGTTCCGTAATTTAGGAGCGGGCAGTCGAGAAGGCTCTGTCCACTCTGAGCTTCTGTACCTGCAGCAGCTGATCAGCTGACCTGAGATGGTCGGGTTTCAGATGATCTGTCTCAGCTGGTCCATGAAGCTGTTGTACATCAGCTGTTTCGAACAGCTTACCACGTAGATCTGGGCTTCACAGTCATCGGCTCACTGGTCCTGTACCTCTGACAAAAGGCAACCGCATGTGCAGCCAGTGGATTTAGTGGATCTGGAGAGGTAATGCACGGCGCTGATGGAGTCTTGCTCTGACAGTGGAGATCTGTGGAGGCTTCACTGCTGCCTGCTGCTCATTCTGCACTTCCCTCCAGCTCCTCGTGTCACATGAGAAACCAAGTGACGTCCTGGCCAGCTCCCAGTGCCAGCTTTGTTTCATGTCGAGTGCCGGTGTACGTAATCAACGGCTGCTGCAAGAGAGGGAACGACAGGCAATTTAGGAATGATTAAAAGTCACTAAATCACCCCGTCACTGTACAGTCTGTGTGTGTGTGTGTGTGCGTGTGTGTGTGTGCACACTGTCTTGTTTCCTGGTGTGCTGTTACCCAGCAAAGTTGCCTTTCATCACAACAGCTCGCTTGGACGAGCAGCCATAACTCATTGGAAGTGGCCGCCAGACGCAGGACATGATTTCCTGTCTAAATTAATGGGACAGATTGGACACCAGAGTTGGCATCGAACAAGCAAACATTACACTCACACCCAGAAGCTTGCATCAGTGTCTCCTGTCACTCTGGCATGCATATTTTCTTTCCCCTCACCCGACTCCCTCCCCCTCTTCCTCCTGCTTTCTCTCCTTTCTCAAAAAAGAAAAGGAAACATAGAGCACCTACAGTTGTGTCTCACAACTATGAGAGGTATTAATAGAGAGAGCTCCAACTCTGCGGCGTGGCGTCACAGGGATGCGGGAGTGTGACTTTGCAGCAGCGGAGTCGGGACGCAGTCACAATGTTAGCGAGCTCCCCGGGGCGGGGGGCTCCCTGTACCTGCTGCTGCAAAGAGACACACTGCACCACTGACAAAGTGCTCATAGACAGCACCTAACTACAAGAATCAATACGTCAGTGAAAGAATACTTCAGTACAAGTAAACTTTCATCATTTAACCTTGTCAGACCCATAGAAACGAAATGAGAAAAACCTGCTGGATGTTGTTGTTGTTGAAGGCCTCTGATGGAGATTTTTTTATGATTTGGTGAGTAATATTGCATCATTGGGCCTAGTTAAGAGCAGGATTTCTGTTTAATTCCTCACAGTTGAATGATGATAGTCACCCAACACTCAGAACTAGTACTGTAACATTTCTGACATTTTTGGCTAAAGTTTTTGTGACCTCTCAGTTCCTTAGACAGTTTTTTCTAAAGAACAAAAAAATGACAAGTTGAGAGGACATTGTGAGATGAAAGTTTCAGTCTGACTTTATGCTTATAATCTTGAAAAGAAAAAAAAAGGTTAAACCACTTGTATGAACATTTGCGTCATGTTCAGTTTAAATTCAAGTTCAGTCAAGCTGTCAGATTGATTTACAATATGCAGTCTCAAGGTTGAGGTTAAATATCATAGGATAGACATATTTAAGTAAGAAAAGTGCTGAAGTGAAGGGTGCTTGGTTCCATACACACCTAGACACTGGTGCTTCAGGGCTTTTGCAGCCAGTCGGATGCTCGGAGGGTTAGGGTTATATGTGTTTCATCAGGTCACTAGTTCAAACAGTCATGAAGTCGACCAGTGTTGTGATCAGTGTTGTGATGTTCAATGTCTATAGTTTGGTGTGAGAAACATTCTAAGAAGGTTATACTGTATATAAATGACAATTTGCTGGTAGTCCTTGCAGCAGCCTGATAGTGAGGCGGCTGCCACAAGCGTTGCCCTGCACTGCCCTCTGCTGCTCACCTCATCCATGTCCACGTCCATCATGAGTGGATGAGGCGAGAGGCAGTGAGGAGCACAGATTGGATGCTTCTCACTGCATCTGGAAGTCAGCGACTGTGGCATTGAGTGACATTACCGTCACCTTTCAAGCTGCTTGGCTTCCTCTGCGCAACGCAATTTCAGCGTCTCGCCTTCTCGTCCAAGAGCTGAGGCAAAATATTCCCACCTGCATCATGAGTCACCATGCACTGTTTACACATGTGTTACAGTGGGAAAGGGAGTGAGAACACACACACTTAATGGCTTTGGAAGGTGACATTCACTGGGCTGTCCTCTAAACCACCCAGGAAGCCAGGGTACATTCAGAGATGACTGTGGGAGGTTTCATGCAACTTTGAGAGCAACTTGGCAGCTCTGCCACTGTAAGTGGACATTTGAGGGAAAGATTAACGTTCCCAGTCACTTAAAACTGGTCACCCTGGTTTCATAGCTTAGACTGGCAGATATTAGGTCTCGAGCTGCAGATGTATGGGATTTATGAATGAGGATCAGGTGACAGGGTGTATAAGTGAATAGCACTGTCACTCCGCAGCAGGACACTCCTGTCTGGTTAAGTCTGTCGGTCCACGGGATGTTCTGCATTCACTTTGGAAGTTCACACCGTCTTCTCTACTTTGTTTTTACTGGGTACTCCAGTTTCACCTCACAGTCCAAAAACATATATGTTTGGGTTGAAAGAGACTCTACACACACACCCAGGTGTGTGTGTGTGTGTGTGAACTATCCAGGGTGAACACCCTGTTTGACCCTGTCTGCTGGAGCCAGGCCTCTGAGATAATAATGGATGGAATGAAGGTTTGCATGGCCGAGGCCGATGAGTAAAGAGAACAGGTGTGTTTGGGATGGGTGGGGCAGTCAGGTGATTAAGAAAGGCGGAGAATGCTGAGGACATCTGGTGGACGGAAGTACTGCAGGCGGGGTAGAGGTAAAGGACGGACAGACTGTGACAGTTTCACCGTATCAATGATATTTTAGTATGGAGGGTTTTTTTGTTTCCATGTGAATGTGTGTAGACTTTAAGACATGGCAAATAGGGAAGGAGGAACAGGTAGATGGACAGTGGGTTTGCTGGTCAGACAGGCAGGTGTTCCTTCCAATGTCACAGACTCTCTGCGGCTCTGATCCAACAAGAGGAGCCCAGACTTCATTAGCAGGTCAATTAACATTTTCCAGACAACATCTGGAGGACACACTGCCCACCCAGCTGCTCTAACACACCTATTAATTTCCCATCCCCTCAGAACGGAATCAGAAACTGTGTAACTACACTCCACTGGCTCCGTCTTCAGCCTGCGATAGATGTCAAACTGTACAAAGGCGTGTAAAGGAACACTTGCTTCCAGGGAGCAATCTAAAACCACCATTCAAACACTGTAGGGCTCAGGCTCATGAGATAGTCTTTATCAATCAGTCTGCTCGATATACTTTCACAGTACGCTCCGTCTTCCTCCGGCTTTGTGAATTCAGAGCTCATCATCAGCTTTTGCTGCTTTGTTGTGGGCTGTCCTCAACACCTTATCTGCCTCTCGTGGATCTCTCACGAATACCAGGAAACTCATCTTTACTAGATTGATCTGAGGCGAACAGAGCAGCCGCTCGGCATAGGACTGTAGGCAGGCATTTGCAAAAACTGTGGGCTCACAGCACACAAGCACACACACACACTGACATTGATACATTCACATGGGATCACAGAAATACGAGAGACGAAATGAGAAAAACAACTCTATTTATTCTCAGCTGACCCAGCTGCAGCCAAAGGCAGCCTCCTCACATCACAATGGCTCTGTCAGGTGGGACTGTCTTTCTATGACTCTAAATGGAGTTCTTTTTTTTTAATCCACCTTTTTGTTTTCTTTCTTTCTTTCTATCATAGAAAGAGCTGAAATTTACCCCAAATAAAAAGCAAGTTGAAGGGAAACTTGAGAATGACTCTGACAGAAGCCTGAGTGTTATTGTGTGGGTAATCTAGACCTGTTTATCTGGTGTACAACCCAAAAGTGCAAGGTCGTTAGTCAGTGCATATACGTAATTAATCTACACAACCAACTGGTTTTACAGTGGTGTTGCTCCAATATGCCCCATGCTTTCAGCCATGGGCCTGGCTGGATTATTTGCCAGGTATTGTCCCATTAAGACCAAAGGCAAACACGGAGCGTGGAGAGAACCAAACAAAATGAAATCCACCTGTGAGTATGTACCACAATGTAAAAGAGTTACAGTCGGGCAGTTCAACATTTCAAGGATCTCCACAAGACAATTCTCACCAGTTGTGCCAAAAAACACAGACAAATATTCAATATATTTCAGTATTTTTATTTCACTAGAAGTTAAAGCAATAAAATAACTTTTTATTTTTAACAACTATGACTATTCTGTTCACAGTGTTCATGCTCCATGTTGTTATGTCCAGATAACAGTGACATAGTCAGATTCTCAACACACAAGCAAACCCTGTTGACTGTACCTTATCAAACATGAAACTGGAAAGACAAACCAGTTGAGAGCTGAGCTGTGTTGTACCTGCTGTTTGAACTTTGTTTCACCATGGCTACAGCTAGTATAAAAAATTGTTATAGCTTTGCTCTACATTTTACTGCTGTGTAATATCTTTGAGAAACTTTGGACATGTGTGATTAGCGGTATTGTAAAATGACCGACGCAACAGGATGAAAATAGCAATTACAGCATGATAGAAACGATAAGCATCAGCAGCCGTTTACCTGCCTGCCTTTTATCTACCGCAGGCAGAATTAGGTGGATTCCTGCCTTTACCTTTGGCTCCACAGGAAGCAGACCAAAGTTGAACAGAGTGAATGATGTAAGACCTGTGTAACAAATGTGCCAGAGGTAAAGCCTCTGACTTCCAAATATGGTCTGGAGAAGTGTAGACTAGGACAGCATGATAATAATAACACTAACAACAGTTCTACCACTGCTACTGCTATTACTGATAGCTCTAATACTACTACTGGAAATGATGATTCCTTTAATGTGACACAGTGTATGGGTGATTGGAAAGTCCATGAGACTGGGGGCCTGTCTATATGTTTGACTTGATTTGGAGAATCTAAATTGCCGATAGGTGAGAGTCTGGCGACACCAGCAGTCTTCTGTCACACCGATGGGCATAATGCAGGATAATGAACCTTTGACCCCAAATCATTCCTAGAATGTTTATCACTCCGATAATCCTGAACTTTGATCATCCCTCTGACATTCTGTGGATTGTTTTGTTGTTCATGTTTTTTGTTCCTCACAGTTATTATTATCGCTCATGTTCATGTTATTCAGTGAATGTGGGAGCATCCGGACATTCACTTACAGAAACACGTTAATTGACCACAGCGAGTGTGAATGTTCTCGAATCCACCTGTGATTTTCCAATGAGGGGGGCGAGTTGAAACATGTCCTGTCGACATGCCTGTTTGGCTGCAGAGCAGTCATTACTTCCTTAACTCAGAGTGAAATCTGTGGCCAAACTACGTCATTGTCTTTCATCATCATGTATTTTCCCTTCTCCTCTCGCTTTTGTCTGGACAAATGAACCCGTGACATCTCATATGACCACTCCACTGGGCAAGTCATTTGACCTGGAGCAAATTTCCTAAGAAAGGATATTAACAATAATCCAGCGAGAGGTGGACACGTAGCCCACTCTGTAGTTTAATGGTGTCGTGGGGGTCCCAACACACACAGGGTGAGGGCAGGGAAATCAACCCAGACAGGTTCCCAGTCCATCACGTCTCCTTCCACTTTACATTGTTTCAATTATTAGACAGCACCAACTTTCAAAATTCAAGATTTTTATATGTGAAATGAAATGCAAATATTAAGATATCCATATTCCTTGTATGGTGACCTTGAGTGTCTTTAAAGGCATTATCAATTTTAATATATTGACATTTTCGTTTATCTGAAACATAAATAGATCTCCTGCTGGAGCTACACATGGAGCTCCTTAGATCCTTATTTCTAAATACCTTAATTGGACATAACTTTAAGTGGTTGCTAGCTAAGCTTAGTTGTCAGATTTTTCTTTACACACTTTGAAACATTGAAAAATGCGAATTACACGATTCACGATTTAAAGAACCATTTATAGTTTAATTAGACTCGATACAGGGGTTTTCAGTGGGTGGGAGATCATGCCAGTCGCAGTCCAGCAGATCAGATCAGCACTTTGGCCCAGACCGGACCCATGCTGGAGATAAGTTACGTAAGTTGTGGCTCTGCTTTGGTTCCTGTCGTGAGGTCCCGCCCCTGCTCGCAGCTTTTATAGAGAGGAGACGAGGAGCGACCTCAGCTGCGTCCTGAGCTCTGGTGCAGAGATGGGCCTCATTCCTGACTTCTCCGTCGAGACTTGGACTTTAATAGTCTTTCTCATCACTCTCATTGCCGTGTAAGTATGCCCCGCTTATTCCATACAACGCGTCAGAGACTTTAGCGTCCAAAAAAAAAAGTGACAGTTATTAGTGTAGTTGCAACGATATTGTCTATTTTTGTTGTCTAGTTTTGTTGTTCGACAAAGCATTGCGGTCGTGCTGTAAGAGTGGTTGCCACGTGACGTCACCCAGCTGTGTTAAAGGTCGGTGATGGGTCAGGAAGGGGAGGTGTCAGGTGAAGAGTGATGCGTGGATCTGATAGGATTCAAATAAGTGAGATACATGCACTTATTTGAATCCTGACTGGATCGAGTAAAGTTTAGATCCCAGAAATGCAGGATTCTTCTAGATCCTCTGCGCGTTGTGCGTCACTTGGAGGAGCTGGAGGTCGGAAGGCAAATCTGCAGGGAGGAGCTCTCAGGTTTCTGGATACAGCACAAGTTGGATTAACACTCTTGAAGGGGTGTGTAGGTAGGGAGGTGCTTTATTGACCCACTGGGGAGGAATTCAGGTCCAGGTGACAACACCATAAGTTGGAGGGGTGCAAAATACCAAACGCTCAGGGTCTATGTGTATTATTATGAGAAAGGTTCCAGAATGAGTCACTGTTGTCAGAGTGCAGAACGACATTGTGCAACATTATGAATGGTGTGTATACAGAGATAGCAACAGTGGTATGAATGAGATCTTGAGTGAGTTATTCAACAGTTGTTGCCTCATCCTTGTTGTTTTCTCTAGTTTGTTAGTTTAAAGTTTGTTATGTCAGTGGATGAATTATTCCAGTACAACACATAGCTGTTTGAGATGTTCAGCAGCAGCAATACACATGATCTACAAAATGCATTCATTATTCTGTGTATTTGTCTACACCTGTTGAAAGATTTATCATGACAGCCTGCTTGTCCTTGTCCTCTCAGCTATGGATATGCTCCGTATGGCTTCTTCAAGAAACTCGGCATCCCTGGACCCAAACCGATGCCATTTATCGGCACATTTCTCGAGTACAGAAAGGTGAGACCGGTAACTGGTTTGGTACAAAGAAACTAAGCAGATACTCACAGTAATCCCAGTAACAATAATCACAGTGACTCAACCTTGCCTTCTTTTTATAGGGCGTCCACAACTTTGACACTGAATGTGCAAAGAAATATGGAAAGATGTGGGGGTAAGTGTGTTTTTGCGTTTACTGGTTGTTCCAGGTTGACGAATGTGCCAGGCCATGTCACTGATATGCTGCTATATCTGCTGTTTCATTACAAGGCTGTACGACGGCAGGATGCCTGTGTTGGCCATATTGGACACAAATATAATCAAGACCGTCTTAGTGAAGGAGTGTTATTCTAACTTCACCAACCGACGGGTACGAAAACACTATCAGGGCATCTTCTGAAGTTAATGGCTCAGCGGTTGCAAAGAGCAGCTTGTTAAGAATGTATTTGCTGCGTGTGTGTGTGTGTTTTAGGATCTGGGCCTCAACGGACCATTATATGACGCCGTATCAATAGCAGAGGATGAGCAGTGGAAGAGGATCCGCAGTATTCTGTCCCCATCCTTCACCAGTGGACGGCTGAAAGAGGTTAGAAAGCAAAGCTTAGATAGTAGATAGACAGTAGCAGTAGATAGTCGGGGCTGAGCATGCACACAGGACAATATTTAATGAAAGTTTCTTCTGCTTTCCGCCTTCTTTCTCTGGCAGATGTACAGAATAATGTTGCAGCATTCAGACAACCTGATCAATTCTCTTCAAAAGAAAGCAAAGGCAGATGAAGTCATCGAGGTTAAAGAGTAAGTCACTGACACACACACACACACACACACACACACACACACACACACACACACACACACACATTCAGATAGCAACGTTACTTATTGTATCTAACACATTTGACCCAGGATGGTTTGATGTTTTTCTTATCCTTGCGTCTTGAGCCAGTTTTTGTAACGCGTCTACTTCGTCCCTCTTTGCAGAGTGTTTGGACCTTACAGCATGGATGTTGTGACCAGCAGTGCCTTCAGTGTGGACATTGATTCCATCAACAAACCCTCTGATCCGTTTGTGTCAAATATTAAGAAAATGGTCAAGTTCAACTTCCTGAATCCATTGCTAGTGCTCGTGGGTATGTCAGAGTTGATGCACAAACCACAGAGTACTCCTGCTCCTCTTGAGGCCATACAAAGTGACGGGACAAACTTCCTTTCAATTCTGATTCAATTCAGTTCTGTTCCCGTTCCTGGGGCCAATCTTTGACAAGATGAATGTGTCCTTCTTCCCTGCCGACGTGTTGGAATTCTTCTACAGCTTTCTAGAGACAATCAAAACAGACCGTCAGAAGAATCAAGCCAAACAACAAAAATCAGTAAGTGTTAACAGAAAATGGCTTGAAGCACAATCTGATGTCACAATGTTTATTTTTTCACATCACAATTATTTGCAGACGGGCTCAACTTTCAAACTGGCCAGTGCTGTGAATCCTGTGAAAAGAGAATGGAAGAGAGCAGCCTTTCTAGCACATTAGCACTGTTAAAGGATACATTTAGCTCAAGCTTGTGATAAACATATCGAAGTAGTATGCTGTTATGCTGCCTCAAATAATGAATTATGAAAAAAAAGAAGTGAACTCTTCATTTACAGTGACAGTCTGGAAGTTATGGTGTCGCAGCATCAACGTCATTATCGTTAAATTGTTAAATAAGATTTCTAATTGTTTTGTCTTGCAGAACCGAGTGGACTTCATGCAGCTGATGGTGGATTCCCAGACCTCAGCGAAAGACAAAGACGATACAAGCTCCCAAAAAGGTAAAGAGGGCATAAAGATGGAGGAAACTGTGAAATGTAGTGTACTCACAAATTGAAAACAGTTAGTATTTTCAGTATGTCAATTTTAATAGTAGTAACTGATATGTTGGTTTGTTACCATCTAATATGCACAGACACATCCTATAGCCATTGTTCTTTAGTTAGAGGGAATACATTGATTGATGGGAACAAACCCATATACAAGCCACCATACAGAGGAGTTCAGTTATTGTAGAGGTCAAGCAAAGAATCAGGGTCAAACGACAGGTAAATGTTTGGCCATTCATCAAAACTCCAGGGAGTTAATTACTGTGTGTGTGTTGCAGGGCTGAGTGATCATGAGATCCTTTCTCAGGCCATGATCTTCATCTTTGCTGGCTACGAAACCAGTAGCAGCACAATGGGATTTGTATCCTACTGCCTGGCAACCAATCCCGAGGCCCAGAAGAAACTGCAAGAGGAAATTGATGAAACCTTCCCACATAAGGTCCAATGGGTCAATTGATTTTCTCTGTTTTATTTTGTTTTTACTTGTACCGGGTCCTGAGCCACTGACTAATCAGCATGTTCTGGATCCCTCCAGGCCCGGCCAACTTATGAGGGCCTGATGCAGATGGAGTACCTGGACATGGTGGTGAATGAGTCAATGAGGCTGTACCCCATTGCTAACCGGTTAGAGCGAGTGTCAAAGGCTTCTGTGGAAATTGGCGGTGTGACCATCCCCAAGGATGCCGTCATCATGGTACCAGTGTACACTCTCCACCGTGAGCCTGATTTGTGGCCTGAGCCTGAAGCCTTCAAACCTGAGAGGTACACCTCTGGATTTAAGAGGAGGCACCAGATTAGACTCTAATTTAGACTCACTTTAACACATTCTGTTTTGTTTTTTAGATTCAGCAAAGAGAATAAAGACAACATAGATCCGTACTCCTTCCTGCCCTTCGGAGCAGGGCCAAGGAATTGTATTGGCATGCGATTTGCCGTCCTGATGATGAAGCTGGCCATCGTGGAGATCCTTCAGAAATTCAGCTTTGTCACCTGCAAGGAGACCGATGTGAGAGGACATTGCTTTCATGTCTTAAAGGGTCTGTAGAGCTCTGAGAGATCATTTGTGACCTATTTTTATGTTTTTCTAGTTTCCATTGGAGCTGGGAACAGATGGATTTACGACACCCAAGAATCCCATCAAGCTGAAACTGGAGCCAAGAAACTAACTCTGATCACTTGTAACTATTGGATGACTGTAACATCATATCACAAGCTTAAGTTCTTCTTTATATTCTTTAGGGTGTGTGATGCATTAACTGTAGAGATTTACTCAGGTAGGGGGAAATGAGATTATATCACTAGAGTCAGAGGCATTGATAGATTGTAAAGAATGTTTTCTTGAAGAGTGGCTTAATATAATACAATACAACTACTCTCACTTACACCATAGCAACAAGACACCAGGTAGTAAATTGCAACTAACTGTTTCACTTGATTCACTGACACTTGTATTATTCCCATGTTCATAATTATTGTAACATTTTTGATATCTTGTATATTAAAGAACAGTATGTGAAAACACCATCATTGTCTATACCTTCCTAGGGAGAGTGGAGAATCAGGCACTCCTGGTTTTCTGTACATTTAACACTTTCCGTAGTATCAGCAGATCTTGTGTGGGCAGAGCCAGGAAAGTGTTCTGTAATGTGAGAACACTGTTGTGGAAATTCTAATATTCCAGCCTTTCTGGCTTTGCACAATTTAGAGCTGATTCTTGAACAAAAACATCCTGCCTAGCAGGTCTTTGTATATAAGGGCAGCTCTAGAAGGGTGGTCGAGACGAACAACAAGACTATTCAGTGCCTTTCTCCTCTGTTTCATAGAATAACTGACCTAGTTTTAAATGTCAGGATGTTTTCTCCTCACTGGGTTGAATCCCACCACGATCTCCATCATTGTTTGACAAAAAACAGTACTGATTCAACAGTTAAATTCTTGACGCATTACTGAGATTACTAACACACAAGTGGACACAAAAAAGCAGTTAGAAACTTTATTGATCCCTGAGTATGAACCAGTAAAGGGCCAATGTAGTATTACCTCCCATAATTACACTGAAAATTATAATAATACAACTTCAGAACCAAATGAATTCCTGGGTGCGTTAAACTGTGAATACGTTTACACCTGCACAACATGAGGCCATAGCCTGTGCTGGGACGCCACCATGTGGCCATTCAAGGTACTTGAGACGAGTCGAGCCCAATCCCATTTAAAACGGATTTTGAGAAACAATACATGCTCTGCGAGGATCCAAAGCCATTTATGGATTTCGTTTGAATTTGCAGTCATCATTCAACTCATTCCATTTGATCTTGACTTAATTCTCCTCTAAATTGCAATAATTGAGCCATCTCAAGTCTGTCTTCTTTGTAAGTATTCAGCATGCGCTCTAACTGTGCCGTCAATCAGTTTAATCTACAAACCCTTGGAAGAAGTCCAGGGTGGGACGCAGTGGGAGAGCAGAAATCAGCATTGGACGTCCGAAACAAAGAGGTTTATTTCACAAATCCGGGAACGCCCTTGTCCCCGCCCCCTGAGGAAACTCTCACATGCCATTGGTCAGATTGTTGCACTACGGCGCTCTGATTGGCTGGCGGGCTCCTCTGCCAGCGTCTGTTGTTCCCACTCGCCTCTCAGAGTGAGAGCGTCTGTGACAGTGTGCAGCCTTGATTCATGCTGTTGTGGAGCCGCATTTTGGGATTTGGAGAACAATTAATGGTGCCAGAACAGAGGTATGAAGGTACGTTCACACGGGAATAGCGGTGTAGTCCATATCCAACCTGCTCGGGCTGATTTTCCAGTAGGAGAGCAAAATAGAAAAAAGTCCACAGGCAGGTTTCAGACTCCAGTCCATTTGCTCGCACTGTATAGGGGCTTTGCTATTGCGGTCCAGAGAAACTTTACCCTAATTTCAGAAAAAAACGTTAGAGCTTTGATGTTAGATAATGATGGTAAAACATCTTTTGGAGCGTAGACGAAGGGAAGAATCGCTGAGTCCGGGTTTTGAGATATCTGTGCAGCCTAATGGGTGTGTGTACTTCAGTGATATTGCTGCAGTATTGATTTTACCATTGTCACTCCAGGCGATCTATAAAGATAAGAGCTAATTTGGTGTTTCTGTGATGTTTGTGGCACTTAGCCATTGAGCTGCATGTTGTCAACATGGAAAATAATGAGTGTCCCTTGTGTGAGACAAAGGCCCAGAAGGGCAGGTGGTTCCTGCTCTGCAATCATGCCTTGCTTTGAGCTCAGTGATCAGTGTGTCCTGCACACTGAGCCCATCAGAGCTGATCCCTCCTGCCTCCCCAACCAGCCTGAGTCAAGTTTAACCCACACATTGTCTGCTCCCTGACTGAAAGGTCTGTGGAAAAAAGAGAGGAAAAGGGAGGGGAGGAGGGAAAAAGAAGCAGAAAAACACCTCAGTTCAGTTCAACTCAGATGGCCAGTTATTATGTCAAAGTAGCAGATACTGTGCTCATGTGTTGCCTCGATTGTTGTGGAATTGATTGTCATCCGTGTTTAGCTACACTGGGTGGTGAAGTTCATCCACCAGGACTCACTCAGTCAAGCTGCAACTCTGTCACCTGAAACCATGTTGGGATTCACGGATTTACCCTGAAGTCATTATTCCCATGGTGTGGGCATCCCTGGAATGCTGGAATGTTTTTCCAGGGGAAGCTGATTTACAGATATTGGGTGACACATATCAACTCTGGCCTGCATTGACAGCATACAGCTCCAATGCACACAAATTTACAAGCAGGGGCCGTAGGACTGCAAACCACCCTTGCAATGCATGTCAAGTTAGCAGCCGGTAAATAAGTCCCGATTCACACTTTGTGGCTCTGCTTGGAGTGTGTGGTGAGCCACAGGGCGCAGTGGAATTTGGATGCTGCTACAAGAAAGTAAACATAAGACTTTTTCAACGTTCTGTATTGGTGAAGGGGGTGTTTTTCTTTTTAGGCCAAGTTGTGGACTCTCATGCTTTTACTTTAAATACCGAGGGGTGTCAAATTATTGGAAAATCCAAATATATGAGTGGAAAATCCTCATTAACAGATACGCGTCCTCAGGAAGAATCATAGGGTCAGTGAATGGTTCGATGATCTTCTATGGAACAGGCAAACAACCCTCTACCTGAGCCCAGGTCCTAACTACTCTCAAGTCCTCACATCTCGTTTGTGTATTTATTGTTTGTGATAGAAGAGCTGGTGAAGACTCCTACACTTCACTCTGATAACTGACTTCACAGCCTTCTCAAATCCTGCTACACACTTGACCAACCAGTGGTTATTCTGAGACACTGATGATAACTCGACTTTGCTCTAACTTTTATAAGATGGAGTCGCCTGTTTTGTCTTTCTCACTGTTTTGAAGGATGATGTCAGCTGTGTGTCATGTCTGGCCCCTATGACTGGACCGGACAGAGCTGGTGAATCACAGCAAACAGTGGGGGGTGGGTGGGTGGGTGGGGGTGGGGGGGGGGCGGCAGAACCTTAACACCCTCTGCCTCAGGGAGATGTCTGAAAAGGTCCTGATCCCCTCACTCCACTGGCATTTGGAGCACACTGAACCTTTGCAATGGACATTTGTGGACTGAATAGAACAGACAACTGTTCTCAGTCTCACAGCAACTTAATATGCAGATATGCTAATGGATTCCTGTTAATGGCCCTGAGCGCAAGGCGCTGAGGCCACAGATGGGACCCCAAGTCCTGTCCAATATCACCTCTGTGCCGCTCACTGAAAAACACCCCCAGATAGGCCACCATCGCTGCTGCCTCGCATATAAAACACCCCGCTGAATGTCTTTCATATTAGTCATTCTGATTGCATTTAATATCCATCTCCTTGTCTACTGTAATATTTCTTTTGCTTATTCACTCTGTGTCTCTGTCTCCCCAGGATGAGAAGATGAATGTGGAGGCTCTCAGCAGAGTGGAGCTGCTCACCCTCCTCAGTATCTTGGAGGGAGAGCTGGAAGCCCAGGACGTGGTCATACATGCCCTCAGAGTGAGTCGCCCACTGATAACACTCCGGAGCCCCAGAGGACTCATGTGTCACTAACATTCCAGATGCACTCATGTCCCATGGCTTTAGGAGCCTGTCTTTGAATAAAAAAGCTTTGAAAACATCCGTGGGGGCTAAAAATGAACTTGTTTCAGTATTACACCCCCAAAAAAGAATGTGAACTGAGAGGGAGGGGTTGTGTAAACAGGAAAGTAAGGAAACAGAGCTGGTGAAGACAATGGCACAGTCGTTCTGCTTTCCCAGGGCTTTCTTTCAGTCCACCACAGCGCCAGCATTGCTGCTGCTCAGACCCGCTATCTGGGCGTCTCAGTTCTCATTCCTCTCAATCTAGAGTGTGCTTCACACCTGCTGCCTCTCTAATGAGTCTGTGCTGACCAATTGTGCTCATATAAGGTTTAATATTGTTGTCCTTTGCAAGACCTCGGTGGCTGTCTGGTGCCAAGCTGAGGGTACATAGTTCAAACCCTTGTTAAAAGTTGTTTGGCTGTTGCAAATCAGCTGTGTCCAAATAAACCCAGACCATGAGAATGCAGCCTTTCAAGGCAGAGCTTCTGAATGCTCATTACTACAAGCATTGTATATACTGATATGTACATAGTTCAAATCTCTTGTGAATTTTTTGAGGAACATTGTCCACTTAAATGTTGTGACTCAGTCCAGTCCAACAGCTTTAACACGTTGCAAACGCTTGAATTGGATTTCTTGGTTTTGCATGGCCCTTCTCACATGTTCCAGTCTTAGAGCTTAGCCCTGCCATGGTTACAGCGCTTGAGAGTCTTTGAGCTTTCTCTCCACCCCTAGCTGCTTTCACACTCATGAATCCTCAGATCCTTTCCTCATTGTCTGAAGAATTTATTGAGGCTGTGGTGAGGACAGGTTGCCATCGGGACTGTCTTGGTTTAATAGACAGGCTTTGGTGGTGAAGTTTATCTAGGAGTAAAGAGAGGCTGCTAATCATGAGAGCAGACTCAGAGCCAGGGCCTGAGGGGAAGCTGCTCTAACCACGCCAAGCTGAGATGCGTCTTGAATGGCAGCTGTCCAGATGTGACGCATGTTTGACCTGGAGCTCGACGCACACCAGAGTTGAGTCCCTCCAACTGCAGCTATGCCTCTGAATCTTTCCCTCCTTCTCTTTTCCTCACACACAACCACGTTATGGGGGGTCTTTCATCTTTGATCATGACCCGAGGGCTGTCTGCCCACTCTCACACACACACATGCACTGTGCGGTGGTCTCTGGTGGGCCAGTTAGAGGCTGCAGTGTTTATTGTTGAGAGGATGTACAGAGTTGTAGGCTCAAATCACTGACTTCCCTTGTTCCCACTGGGGGCCCTGGGCAAGATTCTTCCTGACTTGCCCATGTGAGGACTCGTGGCTGTGTGGGGGGAGTCAGAGGTTGACATCAGGCCAATACTGAGCATCGATCTGACACTGGGAAGTGTCTGTCCTGCTCTCTTGGTGTTTTCTCCATCTCTGGTGTTTGTCGCACCTTGTTTTGCTTTGTGATTCCTCTCCAACCAGAGCTCGTTTCTCAGGGTTGTGAAGTTGTCATGCTGCATTAACCGAACTCAGTGCCTGTCAATACTGTTTACTTGCACGTGAAGGGGATTGTGAAAAGTCTCTGGAAATCTCACCACTCTTTTTCCAACTTCAAATATTTTCGCCTGTGAGCAGCGAGTACTTGGGATGCCTTCAGATTGCTCGGGACAACCGCATTCAGGCACTTTTTTAACCCTTCCTCTGCCAGAAGGCCTGAAAACCTGAAGCTGCATCAGCCTTGCTGATTTGCTGGCACCACCTTTGAGACATGTCCCTGCAGATTCTCGATCACTGTTTTCCGCTGTCATAACTAAGAGAGATAGATAAGCAGTTTTACTAGGGGGAACATTCCTGAGAACATGACACTAGAAACTGGTCCTGCATTCCAGCGGGAGTGGCATGTCTTAATGCTGATTGTTGATGGGAACTAATACTGTCACTATAACTTTTCTGTCAGGCAGAAGTGGCAAAGTTCCAGCGAGTGAGTTTCTTGTACCTTAAAGGAATGTGGGTTAAGTACATGGAAACATACCTACCAGTCAGTGAAGGCCTGGTTTGTGCACCTGCCTGTACTGTCTGCTCTGATTGTTCTCAAAGCTTTTGTCAGATGAGGGAACTCTGCAGGAACAAACTCTGTTATGCTGGACTCACCTTTTGTGTAATTAAACTTCACCATGGTATTGATGTCATGCTGAATAGGGCCTGCTTTGTTTTTCAGCTGATGTCATATCCTGTAATCCTAAAATGCTCTGTCTATTTTTACAGATTGACATAATTTCCTGACTCCATAAAACAAAAGGGCCTGGCAGCCCAGAGTAGGCTGCGCCGATAAGATTGTGTATCAGTTGCTGCCCAATTTGGGCATGTTGACAAGATTGTTGCAGGAATAATATGACCAAAAAGAGGAGACCAAACAGCGAAACAGTAGGGAATATAGCACCATAGCATGCACCAGTCCGTAAAGTCAGTGCAGAGCTTCCACGTCAACAACTCGAGCCTGGAGCTCCCTGACCTAAAAATGCCATTGAAGCAACTGATGCTACCGTGATGTGATGCGAGTGTTTTCAGGTGCATGCTTGCTCTGATTGTTAAAAGTAAGGGTACAAAAAGCACTCAATCCAGCATGGAAAAGTCCATATAAGTGAGCGAGATCAGGTAATGTTTTCCTTGGAATGCCTTTGCCTGGATTAAGTGATATCTCTAATGGTACTCCACCCATTATTTGCTCTGACCAGGAGAATGGAGTATTTGCCTGTTGCAAACAGAAACTCAGCCAAACTAGGACTGAGATAAGAAAAATCACTGCTTCCTCAATTAAGTCTGCGCTTGCTTGTGTCTACGTCAGTGAACCTTTTCATGTTTGACCCGGTTTCAAGGAACAGCAGGGCACACAGTTGTTGTGTTGTTGCAGTTAATGGCATGTTGTGCTGATCTAAGAGCACCGCCAGCCGCTGACGACAGCATCCGAGGCTGCTAAACATTACTTGCAGGTTGTCTCGGTTCATAAAGTCGAGCCCGGTACGTGTTTTGCTGCTTAAGTACAGTATTTAATCTGCCGGTGGTTAGTGTGTGGGTGGCAGGTGTGGAGGATCCAGAACAAGCCCTGAGCACACCTTACATTCTACTTCACAAAGCAAACACCCATCTCTCCCCCTCTTCCTCTCTCACTTTCCCTCCCTCCCTCTTTTCTTGTTCACTACCCGTTTGTCCTATAGTTGAACAATGGAACGATATCATCAGCTTCCTAAAATGTTGGTATAGTAGAGCATGCAAGGTGATTTCTGTCTGTCTGTGAGTCTGCATCATCAGAAAAAACGAATGGATCGCTCTGGTGCCCGTGCTGCGTCTCGTATTCTGTCTTCTGTCCACTGTGTTCGCTGCCCTGTTTGCGTGAGGCACTATCTAACCTTTTGTGCTTTTCTTTTTTTTTTCTCTGGGCCGATGAGGCTTAAACTTACTTCATTTAATTAAATGAAGTGACACAAGCAATGAAGCACATGAACAGTTGATTTATAGGCGGCAGGTATTGACTTCCAGTCATGGTTAATCACAGAGGAGGTTTTGCATCTCTCAGAGACTTTGTGGAACGTCCAGCACCGCTGCTCTACTGTCTGATAACGTTTGCAAAATAAGCTGAACGTCTACATCAAGTTATGCCAGTCATGAGAATCCCTGATTTATCATGTAGAACTGCTGCACAGTATATGGCAAATGAATACTTATCATTATCAACATGTAGTGCAAAAATCAATGGCTGCCTGAACTGCAATAAATGGTGTGTTATCATGCACTGCATCCATGCTCTGCAGGCCAACCAGGAAGGACCTCTACTACTTAAATGCCCACCTCACAATCCTGCTTCTGAGCTGCTAAAGTGCTAAAGAAGTACATAGAAATGAATACTGAAGTAAAACGTCTCACATTGTCTTTAACGACCCACCAAGTTGCTCTGTGATGTTGATGTTGGAGGTGGCTCACATATTTTCTATAAATGACAAGATGGCAGATGTGGCTGCTTGTCTTGTGGTCGGCAAGCTGCTAAAAATCAATGAATGCAGCTTTAAGAAGGTGCATTTGCAATTCTGGATCACCCAAGAGAATACTAGGCTACCTACTTTAAGGTTGCTTGAGTGTTGTCCTCAGATCCTACTTAGCCAGTCATTAGCCCTCAGCACTGACCTGTCACACTAAACACCACCTCTAGTGTTCAGCTGCATACATGTGGCCATGCTATTGATAACTGTCTTCACCTCTAACCATCCAGTATTTCCTCGGCCGGTTGGCATGTGTACCTCGTCTCGACAGAGGAAGTCAACAGACTGATCTGAATCTAATGGCTTGATTGGTAGCTAATGACAACAAGCAGGAGCTTGATTGCGTTTGTAGCCATGGACACAGTGTTCTGTAATGTCCTAATGCTCTAATGACCGGCACACAATAAAATAGGTCAGAGGCCTGTGTGTCTGTGTGAGATAGTAGGCTAACCAGCTCTGTTAAATCAGACTGACTGCCAGCGGATTGATACCTCTCACCTGCCAAAGCCTGTTACTCAACATGGCTGACAACTGGCCCATTGACGAGAATTCCTCGTCCACTATCAATAGAGCAGAGCTGTTGCTCACTCCTCAGGATATAAACTGCACCGCTAAAGCCTTGCTTCCTCATCCAAGAAAAGACTCAAGCCAGAGACGTGAATCTGAGCCGCATCCAGGATCCAGTGCTGCAGGGTCTGTGGCTGACCTCCTGCCCTGCTTCTGCTGAGCTGTCTTCAGGTGGAAATTCACTCTTAGTGAACAAGATTTGTTTAAAATCACTGAAAGACAACATTAAAATGCTGGAGTATTACGGCTCATTGTCCTCCTGTTGCAAAGACACTTTTATTGGACGCCCTTCATTCTGTGTAAGAGGCATTTCATATCTAACAGGTTTGGTCATGCTGCCCTTTTGTCTCTGTTCTTCTGAAGAGCAGACTAATCCAGGAATGCATACTTTTCCCATACTCCCTCTGAAAAGCTTGTGGATTTGAGATGTTCCGCTGGAGACAGTCGGTTACGCTAAGAACGTTATGCACGCAGGCGAACAGCATATTACCCCGGCTGCATGCTGAGAGAAGTAAATGCCTATAGATTTGTGCAAATATTTGCACTTGTCCATAGCTGCTTCATTTACCTATCCGGCATCATTCAGGAGTCACATTAAGGGCATAACCATCTATTTGTAAAAGGAGATGCAAGCGATACCTTTCAGCTCGGACCTCATTGTGGAACAGTCATCATAGAGGCTCACTGAGGAAATAAGACTCCCTGGTTCCTCTCAGCTCACACAAGGACGCAATTGTGCCCTGAGGCTGTAGGTAAGAGACTGACATAGACTTTTCCCAGGTCAAAAGCATCAGATTGTCTTTCACACTTCTTTGCAGCTGCGGGAAGGCATTAGCTCATACAGCCTGCTGAATAAGGCCATGTCCAAACAAGCCACAGCTATTCTTTCCACAGCTACGACCCTGCAGGAAAACTAGAGGAATTCTTGCATATTTGGTACAAATGCAAACGGTATATTAATAGCGCAGAACATGGCCCTTCCCAGGACTTAGTTGTAGAGACATTTGTCATCAGTAGTTGGACAGAAATAAGAGCTTTGCAGCAGAGAGGGTTTGAGAGTTGTGCCCTCTCATAAAGTGAAGCACACTCTGTCATTATGATCAGAACTATCCCTAGAAAACCATGGTAGACCAGACCCTAGGCTATGGCTGCTAAACACACACACACACACACACACACACACACACACACACACACACACACACACACACACACACACACACACATCCAATGTCAGCCCAGCCCATAATGGTCTGTTTAAGCAGTTATTTAACTCAGGAAGCTGCAGTTTTGTCTCCAGTCTGATGAGGAAGCTTTGCAGCTTTACTCCAAAGCCCAGCCCCAAAAACACATGCAAACACAGTCAGGTAAACATGCACAAAAAGGCTTGTACACAGACAAACACTCGCATACACATAAAAAGGGGGACGATGAGAGACGCAGACACACTGCACTCACATGCACACTCGTGTACCCACTCTCACACATTGAAGCCTACTGGGTCAGCCATGAAGACAATGCACAAGACTGAAGGCATTGAGACTGTGTCTTTGTTGGAGTTCTGTAATCTCCTCACTGAGGGTCACATTCTTTGTTCAGCCAGAGAAAGAGCCTCAAATACTGCCTCCTTACTGATGCCTTAAGGGCATATATGTGTGTGTGTGTGTGTGTGTGTGTGTGTGTGTGTGTGTGTGTGTGTGTGTGTGTGTGTGTGTGTGTGTGTGTGTGTGTGTGTGTGTGTGTGTGTGTGTGTGTGTGTGTGTGTGTGTGTGTGTGTGTGTGTGTGTGTGTGTGTGTGTGTGTGTGTGTGTGTGTGTGTGTGTGTGTGTGTGTGTGTGTGTGTTGCTTCGGTCTGAGAGTGTGTGAGAAAAAGAAGCTGACAGAGAGGTGGAAGGAGACAGAAGCATTTTCTGAGCGGCGGTGATGAACAGGCAGAGGAATGCGGTGCCAAGCGTGTTTGGGCAGGGGGGACAAGCTGTGGGGGGGGGGGGGGGGGGGTGGGGGGGTGGGCAGGGGGGCAGGGGGGCGTCTGCTGGGGTCTGATGGTGGCGGGCGTCCCAGAGGCACATGGAGGGAACCCTGGAGCACGTGATTGCATCACCAGCACTGCCAGCTGGGCCTGGGTGCCTCCAGAGCTCACTGTATGTAGTTTACCCCCCCCACACACACACACACCCACCCCAATGAAGTTAGCAGAGTGACCCAGAGCGGGGGTCAACAAGGCCCCACCACGTTACACCTCAGTTTAAGTCAGCGCTGCTTCGTCTCTCTGAAACAAGCTTCACCTCTTAGTGTCACACTGTAAAAAGTGTTTCTCACTGCAGCATCGTCGACCCTCAGGAAAGACTTTGATGTGGAACCAAACATTTTTTTTCAACCATTTTGCTTTGGTTCAAGGCTCTGGTGTATGTGTGTGTCTGGATTCGTTGGCCAGTCCTTCACCCCTTCATCCCCGGGGAGTAGTTAACATCTGCCCTTGCTGGGGGGTTGGACGTTCGTGCCTCACCTCTTTGTGTTTGGGTTGAGGGGGAGACCATCTGCTTGTGCTCAAGCTGACAATAACATCACTCCACACACACTTCCTGCACACACACACATGCACACGCACACAGTTGCACACCCTTCTTCATGGCAATATGAATGTATGAACTTATGGCCAAAAAAAATCTCTGTCTATCACTCTCTCTCTCTCTCTCTCTCTCTCTCTCTCTCTCTGTGTCTCTCTCTCTCTCTCTCTCTCTGTCTCTCTCTCTCTCTCTCTACCCCCCCATCTCTCTCTCTCTCCCTGTCTGTCTGTGTACTCACACATATAGTATTTTCCTGATGAGTTTCTTTGTTGTTTTTCTTGGCCCTGACACTTGGGCCTCATACAATCTTCCTGACACATCTTTTCCGGTGTTGCGCTGTGGAAGGGAGACCTCATCCTGTCAGATCCACACACTGACACACACACAGACACACTAATTTCTCCTGCTCTGTCATGAGTCCACATGTACATGGATCCTCATGCATAGCTCATTGTTGTCTCACTGCTGTGAGCTCGCCAGCTGAGCCAGGAGCCCTGTCTCCTGGATGTGTGTTTGTGAGTGCTTTGAGAAATTGATTTCATTTTGGAACGGCCCAACAACACAATTACATGTGTGCTCTGTGCTCTTTGTGTGTGCGCCGACCAGGCTCAGCACAGAGACGCCTTCGTCCAGGAACGTTACGGCCAGTATGACCTCAGCGACCCGTTCCTGGCCCTGCAGCGGGACAGCGAGCCTGAGGAGCGCCAGAGCACGCTCAGCCAGGCCCCCAGGCACCTGCAGGGCCGGGCGGTGGGCCCCAACCCGCTGGCCGTGCTCAAGCTGGTCATGGCCCACTGCAAGAGGATGCAGGAGAGGATGATGGGGCAGCTGGCTGCTGCCGAGAGCAGGCACAGGAGGGTAAGAGCCAGCAGTCACAGTCAGGACTCTTTCCCTTTGAATCTCCCCATGAGGGATCAATAAAGTTTCTATCTGTAGCTGTATCTGTATCTGTATATGTATCTGTGTGTGTGTGTGTCTGTCTGTCTGTCTGTCTGTCTGTCTGTCTGTCTGGATTAATGGATGGTGACCATTCTGCAACCACACATGTTCCTAGCTGACCAGGGATCAGGGTCAGACCAGGGATGAAATTAATGAATCCATTATGAAGATATTTGTTGATTATTTTATCAGTCAATTAATAATTGATTCTTCAGTTATTTGTTGTAGCTCTGCCTTGGTTGGTTGGTCTGCGTAGTTCTACTGGATAGGCAGAGAGAGGGAAGCTGCTCCCAGAGGATCGAGGCCTGAGAAAAACACTGTAGCGTAAACGCTCTTAAAATGAATGTTGTGAAACTAGTTCCAGGGACCAAAGGAAATGCTCTCCTAAGTGAATAAAATCAAAGGAGAGTGGATAGTCAGTTTCAGAAGTGAATGATGCCAAATCCTGCAAGGAGGAACTTGCCTGCGTGATGTCTGATGTTGTTGTTTGACTGGTCTGTGTGTGCTTGTGTGCGTGTGTGTGTGTGTGTGTGTGTGTGTGTGGTGACAGATGATAACTGATCTGGAGGAGGAGAAGAGACGGCACGCCCTGGACGCGGCGCACAGTGATGACTTCACCTTCATGCTGCAAACAGAAAAAGACAAGCTGCTGCAACAGGTACCATACACTGCTCTGGGACTGAGTCTCTCTGTGTGTGTGTGTATGTGTGTGTGGGTGTGTGTGCGCCAGGGATGTGTGGTCAGGGGAGGCGGGGGCTTCACCTGACAGCATGAGATGTAAAACACTGATAATGACTGTCTGCTGATCTGTGCTATAAATGTAATTTCTCTATGATTCCAAGAATTTCCAACATTTTCATGATCAAAATTCGAATTTGAGCTGAATTTGTGCTGAATTTCAGTGGAGGGGAAGTGAGTGAGTTGAGCCTCATCTCTGATTGAATCCCATGAAACTGGGCTGAGCATGTGGCTCTTGCTTTCTTGCTCTGTTTTCACATTTGAACTCTTCTATTCTGTTTCTCTCACTTCTCTCTTCTATTCTTCTTTCCATATAATGGTTCAATGGTATGTCACATATGAGTAGAATATGTTTAGTCTGATGGGACATACAGCAGCTCTTGCAGAGCTCTCTAATGCTCGCTTGCTGACAGATGAGCACATCTGGTGGAGGAGGTTTCCTTCTTCCCGTCCCCTCTCCTCTGCCTGACACCGTCGGCCCTCACAGTGGAGGCTGTGATTTAAAGCCCGGCGACGGGGCAGGGAGCCGTCGGCCCGATCCTATTGTGTAACTCGGTGGGGCGTAGAGGGCTCGCCCTCCTAAAGTACAAACACATACGGGAACCCGTGCACACGAGCACAGAAAGCTGCTGCACGGGAAACAGAAAAGGAAGAGGCCATTGTTTGGTGGAGCAGCAGCCGTGCAGCTTAATGGCCCCAGGAAACCTGAGATAATGGATGTCCATGCTGAAAGCCAGGTCAGCTCGCACACACTGTGCACACAATCAGCCGCTATACAAACTTCGCCCAAGGGCCTTATGTAAGAGAGAGTTCCTGAGTGTCTCCCAGTCTTCCTCAGGCTTTCCTGCCTGTGTTGTTTTTCCTTTTCTATTTTTTTCGCCCACTCATCATATAAGCGAGGATGTATTTCATCACCTCCCTTGTCCTTCTACTACTCCTCAAGCTTTTAAACAGCCCCGTCAAGCTCCAACAACCTCACGGCAAACTGAACTTTCCATAAACAAGCCCTGCAAGCAAATAGTTCGACAACACAAGGAGACACTTGGCTCTCTCTGTCTCTCTCTCTTCAGACTCTAAAACAACTCCGTCATTCGTCTCCCAGGTCACAATGGTTCCAGTGGGCGTCATTCTAATGTAGCCTAGCAGATGGGGACGGTGGATTTATGAAACAATCGTCAAAGCTTGTGTGCCATTTTCAAGCTCAGAAACGTTTGAGTTTGTCATAAAATGCCATAAATGTTTTGAAAATCAGATAATGCTTTTTATGGCATTTAATCTGTAACCCAATCAAATGAGTCATATGGGTCAAATGAGGAAGTGACTGTAAGTATTATAGGTGCCAGTACTTAAGCGATGAGTTGCCATCCGGTCGGTTATGGTGTACATTTCTGTAACATGCCGCTCTACTTTCCAGAATGTCCCTCCTCTTCCTCCTGCTCCTCTCCTGACCACTGCTCACACTCTCTACTAAGACCAGCTATCTGCCCTTCTCCTTTTACTTACTATCTTTACAGCCTCCTTTTGTAGTGTACAGCACTGATGCTGTCCCTCAGTTGTAAGTCACTCTGGATTAAAGCATCTGCCAAATGAGTACATTTGTTTTCAGAAAAATATAATGAATGAATGAATGTTGCACGCTAAAATATCCTATATCTGAGCATTTTTTAACCTGTTTTTGATATAATTTCTTATAATTTCTGTCTCCTTTTGCCATCTTGTGGCCAATTTACAAAAAGCAGAGGTACACGTCCCACAGCTCTGTGATCTTGTGCTCCTCTTTGCAGCTGGAGGTGGAGCGTGCGGCGGTGCGGAGGCTGGAGAAGGAGCAGGCACAGGCGGTGAACCAGGCGGAGGAGTCGCTGTCCCAGCAGCAGCAGCTCTCCTCTAACCTGAGCGTGGAGCTGCAGAGAGCCAGCAGCCTGGCCCAGGAGGAGGCGCAGAAGGTCTCCCAGCTCCGATCCTTGCTGCAGGAGGAGACCAGCGCCCTGGAGAAGCTCCGGGCGCTCCTGGAGGAGGAGAAGAGCAGGTCGGCCCAGCTGGGGGCCCGCTGTGAGAGGCAGCTGGTTGAGTTTGACGCGGAGCGAGATCAGATGAAAGCCAGGATCAGCCAGGAGGAGGAGAGGAGCAGGGAGCTGGAGAGACAGCTGGAGGAGCTGAGGAAGAGGCTGGCGCAGACAGCAGGAGGCAAGGAGGAGGTGAAGGAGTCGACGTCCAAGATTGCGTTGGTGTCCACCTCTGTCCAGACGGACGTAGACGGGAAGTCTGCGGCTGCTAAATCGGCCTCGAAGATCAACGGCCACAGGGAGGCGGAGCAGACGGCCGAGAACGGGGTGCTGCTGGAGAATGGGGGCGGAGCCATTCTGAGCCCCCCCCCTCACCCTCACCCTCACCCTCACTCACCCTCCAGCACGGCCTCCTCCTCCCTCTCCTCCTCACCCATCTCCTCCCCCGTCCTGGCCAAGCGGCTGGGCAGCCCGGGCTTCCACCAGACGTCCTACCAGGCGGGGGTCAACCAGCGCTTCCAGGCGGCCAGACACAAGTTCCAGAGCCAGGCGGAGCTGGAGCAGCAGCAGGGGGGCCCTCTGTCCCCCAGAGACCTCTCCCCCACCACCACCTGCATGCCTCCGCCTCCGGAGCTCAGCTCAGCCAAGCAGCTGGCTCGGAACACCGTCACCCAGGTGCTGTCCCGCTTCACCAGCCAGCAGGCGGGGGTGAAGCTGGCGCCCCTCAGCAGCTCCCCCTTTGGAACAGACTACCGCAGCGTGGCGGCGTCCCCCCCAGGGGGGAGGTCGCCCTCTGGGCCGCTGTCCCCAGGCATCCGCTCCCCTCTCACCCCTCGCTCTGAGAGGACCCACCCTCCTCCCCCCATACCCAAGAAGCCAGGCATGAGCCCGACGCCGGGCTCCCCGAGCCACTCGGCCCGGAGCAGCCTGTTCCCAGAGCTGACTGGGAACTGTGGGAACAGCAGCGGCGGGCAGGAGGGGGCCAAGGAGCCAGACCTGGTTTTATCCTCCAGCAGCTAACCAGATGATTCAGGCTCAGACCTACAGTCACTGTAGCACTGATGCTGTGCAGGATGAACCCTTCAGACCTGGTTCAGACAGGAAGTTCCACACATGAGAAACAGAAACAATTTGAAATGGAATAAAGCAATTTATGGATGTCTGATACTTAATTTAATATTTCTATTACATTCTTTTTTTTTATTCTGTTATATAGAAGAAGTATCTATTATTTTTTTAATGTTTAGAAGTCCAGCTGTCGATCGAGTTTGAGTTAAAGGTCTGTTTGGTTGTGAAGAAAGAAGAAATGTCTTTTTGTTTCCTCAAATTCCCGGTTCTGTTCCAATCAAAAGCAACAAACTGCGAGAAGGGCTCACGTCCCCCTGTGTGTGGGGTATAGCACACCTGTAGCTCACACCTCTTCTTTATAAACTAGTCTGTAGTTTTTTTTGCCAAGTGTTTTGCCAATGAATTTCTATGCAGTTCCTGTGGAGATGATCCATGAAAACATGATAATTCTGTGTGAATAGACCAGTAGCTTGAAGACGTCACAGATCGACAGCACAGGCGCTGTTTTCTTTGCATTACTCTCGTCATGAATACACTGAATCTTGTCTCGAAAAGGGAGAGCACATAGTGTCATGTAAGATACCTGATGTCTGTAATTATATATTTATATATATCTATAAACATTTGATTTTGTTCAGGGAAGGCGACTTTGTTCCAGTCTCCCCCAGAAGGATGATGAGTCTTGCTGAAACTTTGGGATATTCCATCACTGAAAATGACGGGGAGGGAAGCCTTGCTACTGTAACGCTCGTCCCTATAGTTAAATGATTTACTTGTCTTACCCTAATAGTGTTCCACACTGTTTCCTTTTCTGTACATTACCATATTGTTTTTTCTTATTGAAGTATTTTATCTATTAAATGTCAGTTTTGCCACTACATCAGTGAGGGTTAATGTCGATTAGCACACCATGGACACCTGCAGTGTCTACTCACATCTGAAATAAATTGCCCTTGCCTTAAAGCTACAGTGTTTGTTTCTTTTTTAATACCAATGCGTTACCTTGGTAACGAGACAGCACACAGTGATGTTCAATCCATTTATTTGTACAACAGAATGGGGCAGTACAGTCTTGAACTTTATAACTGAGCGGCACACAGTTGTATAGTGTGAGGGTCGAACACTGCACATAGTATAGCTAACAAGTAACTGATCTGGAGTCAGCCTACTTCAAAGTCATGTAACATACAGTATGATGTGGCCTTGCAGAAGTCATGTAACATACAGTATATGATCCCGCCTTGCATGGCAACTGCTTTGCATTCCATTGGCATTGACCAGTACACAGTTAGTTACAGTGAGGAGTGCAATATTCTAAGACTCCAACAAAAACCAGCATATTAAAATAGAAATTTTGCATACATGGGTGGGAAGATGGAGTTCTTTACCATAGGAAAGAGATTTTGGCAAATAAATCTTGGTTAATGAGTTTTCCTTTCACAAAGGAAAAGCTTGTATAGCGATGGAGTTGATGCTGCCAGAGTAAGAGACGGCGTGTAGAAGAAGCAGAAGTCGCCTCGTGTGATTCGGAGTCGCTCGCATGTGGGTGGAGACACGTTACATGGGTGGAGCACAGCAGAACCCGCGTTCACGCTCCCGCGGCCCTGGCCGACATCGATAAC
Organism: Karalla daura; assembly: GCA_029224185.1. Lineage (NCBI taxonomy): Eukaryota > Metazoa > Chordata > Actinopteri > Chaetodontiformes > Leiognathidae > Karalla > Karalla daura. Next base: position 6,625,511 of record CM055193.1, on the reverse strand, counting down.
ACAGAAATGTCTGCAGTGCAGGGACAGAGCTATGCTGAGACTTGCTACTAACAGGAATACTGTGGGTGTGACGGCAGCACGTTGAAGCGCCAGACACACACACCACCACGCATGACAACCATGACAGAAACGTCCCACAAAATAACAAAAACATATTAAAGGTGTTTTCCTGTCCAAAATCAAACCCTGACATGTGTGCTTCATTTCTCTCGTCAGCTGCCTTGGTTTATTTCCCCTGTGTGCTCGGATCTTAAATGTCATAGGATTACAGTTCAGTTTCACTAGATTAAAGAAAGACCTATCGTAGGTTGTGACAGTGAATGGAGGTCAGTGATTGCTGAGACAGCCAGAGGAGGGTTAAGGTCTTATCTGCAGCAGTCCTGAGCACAGCCCTGCTCCACGCTGTCACAACACGCATCCACCACGGAGCACGTCTCCCACACCGTGCTCCCCTCCACTACTGCGGCCTCACAGCGGACAGACCTGTGCCTAACAGTCTGCTAATTGTCTTTTCGGTTACACGCTTTGTGTGTGTGTGTTATTTAGTTTTGAATGAATTCCTTGCCCCATACTGATATAGTTTTGCTTTGGTTAGTCCTTGCGCATGTATAGGTTGGGTTTCTTGGGCCCAGTGACGTGTGTGTGTGTCTCCCTGGTCAGTCCCTGACCTTCCAACTAGGCGTTCTGCATCTCTTTGCCGATTTTGTAACTTAGGATCTTATTCCAGTCGATTTTAGTGCGTGTGACAGGCAGCTGGCGACGCAGGGCCTTGAAGGTGGTCTCAGACATCGTCTGGTAGTTGTCACTGATGGCGACCTGAGGGCACCAAGTGGAGGGAGGCAGGCTTAATAGAAGCTCACGACATAAAACATGCATCCAGGTAACAAAAAGGTACCTTACCTGGTAGTCGTTTTCTGCAGTCTCGATAATGTGAACAAAGTTCTTGGCTGTCTGACTTTCATCCTGTTTCAAAAAGACACATCACAATCAGCACTTTTTACCTGCTCACAGATGGCAAAGCCACACTTCAACACAAGAAAGGCTCTAGCATACAATATACACATCACAGGTATCACAGTAGAAACATCTAAGAAAACAAACATGTTAATGCTCTCATGAGGTTTCACACATGTTGACAGGAGTTTAGTGTACTGCTAATGCTTTTTTGCATTGACCTGTCATTGACATGATGCAGTTCACATCAATCAAGACTGAAGCAACTAGATGGACAGTCTCTGCTTTGGTCTCACATTGAGCAAGACTCTTCTTTTTTTGAATGATGACTGTTTGTCCTGACTCAACTTCTATCATCATTTCAGGAATTACTGCGTTTGATGAAAATTATGGGATGTCAAGAGAGTTGACTTGTCACCTGCAAGGTGTTCTTTTATTTGATGAAAAACTGTGATGGTAGCACGACCATCGTACTTACGACGACTGGTATTGATTCTTCCACCTCCTTGTGACTAACCAGCTGCACGTTCCCATCTTCATAATAGTGCACCTGGAACGAAAGGAGAGCTTTAGAAGAATGTTCCTCCTTATTTAGTCATCGATGCGAGGCAGATCATCAAACGGGATTCACCTGGATTTTCAACACTCCCACCACCTGAGCAGTGGACTGACCGATGGTGAGCTTCCACTCAGATCTACAGCGACCGTTCCTGCGTCACACACAAAGAGAGGAACCACATTATCACCAGGCAGCAGCATCACCACCCTCGCCGTTTCACTGCTAAAACAAGTACATATCAAACAAATAAACAGAACAGCAACACAGTCTTTCACACACCAACTCATTCCGACATGCCTCTAAAGAGCTGTTTGGAGGGAGGTCACATTACCAGAAGTTTTTGGGTTGAAACTTATGTCCCTCGATGCAGGCTATGATCGTTTGCTGACCATCAACCATTTTCCCGTATACCTGCGAGATACCGATGAAATGTAAGCATGAGTATAAAGGAACAGAGGAGGCTCCACGCAGGACAGCCGAGTGTGTCTTACTGTGCAGACTCCAGTCGGATAGTGCTCTTTGACGTAGACACTGAGGGACGCGTCGCAGGCGTCTCTCCAGCTCCGCAGGGTCGAGTCTCCTTCGTACGGCTGCACGTCGCTCACTTCTTTTCTTAGGTGGTCGAAGCGGAACGACAACCGGTTGCGGGGGTCGAGGAAACGCCCCTGACCCAAGTCGCCATGCTCTGTGATGAGGACCTGTCAGGAGGCGAGGGGGAGGGGTTCAGAAACCTGGCTTGGGGAGACGCTCTTGAAATCAAACAGGAAAAAACGTGAAAGGCGGAAGGTACCGGTTCATCGTAGCCGTCTAGTTTGGCAGGAGTAAACTGATCCATGTTGTACTGGGCGAAGGAGCTGGATGGACAGAGTGGGCAAAGAGGCATGGTCAGAGCATGACACTCTATACTTTACACTGTAGAGTCTGGGGACTTGGCCTGATAACGTAGACATGCACCTGATACATAACAAGCTACGAGGAGCTTGAGGAAGACCAGGTCATTAGCCTTTACTGTAGCAACCAAAGCAAGAGTGGTGTTGCACATTGTACACAAGAGTATGTGCAACAGTAGCACACTACAAGTTACAAATGTGCTTATGACCTATGTGGAGAGACTTTGAAATGATAAGAACTGAGTGTGGAGTAAGTCATACTCACTCGGACGCCCCCTCCCTGAGGAGGTTGTCATTGTTGAGAAGAACCCGCACATCTAGAGACAAAGGCAAGATTGTGTTCACAACGTGCTCTTATCAGACGAAACATACATGAGGAAAAGCTCGCCGTAATCAGATGGTTCTCACCGTTGAAGACCTCGTTGAACTCTCCCGGCGGGGCATGAGTCACAAAGTTGGCTGCTATGCGGACCTGTGAAAGCAGAGTGATGTACAAAGATTAAATTCACTTAATACAATAAACAACAATAAGTTAAACAAATGCCACATTTTGATATCTATGCTGCATTGAGTTATGGCCAAACCACACGAAGCAAGGCACGTCAGGATTTTTTTAAACGATGAATATTGTATAAAATGAATTTTTCCTTAACAACTGTACAGATAACACAATGAGCTGGATCCTTAACAAATGCAGGACATGAAGTCTGCAACAGTCTGCAATCATGTGATGGGTGGAAAAACCACAGCTGTGAAGTCAAAACCTCAAGTTTCCTTTTTTTAATGTCGCTGGTGTCAAAGAGCTTTGCTTATGATGAAGTTTTACAACTGTGAAATAAGATATGTTGATGACTGTTTTCTATTCTAGCCGATGCATTCCACTTCTCCACAGCCGCTCAGTTGTCCAGAGAGTTACTTGAGGTGAATGTTTATGTCTGTTTCAACCAGTCAGACAGATCGTCTCAGCCTGTTTCCCACTATGAACCTAGCTGGTTCTAGCTGAACGACATAACCATTAAAAGTCACAGGTGCAGGGCCATAAATAACGCATTTTTGTGGAGTTATGGGCGAGTCCAGGCTGGTTTGGCCCCTGGGTGGGGGGGGACTTCAGACAACCCCTGGATACACATAAGAGATTGTAACTAAGGAGCATTTGTAGATTAGAAGTTTTACTGACAGACTTCAGGTTTGCAATGATGGGGGGGTCCCCGCTTCTCACAGTGATGCAACCCTAACAGCTGGGTTCAATAACACGGCTGCTCTTATCAGCAGAATGCGGCCATTCTTGTTCCTCGGACGTCATCTAGCCTGAAGTCATGGGAAAGGTGGGGCTGTGTTTGGACACCTCAGACATTAACGTTTTAACTACGATGCATTATCATGATGTTAACATGATGTTATTGACTCAAATTTCAGAGATGCAAATACAAATCATGTCAAAACATCTATCAACCTGCAGAAAGATGGGCAGCAGCATTAAACTGACTTTAAGTTTTATTACACAATGTTATTTTAAGTGATGTGTATCATTATTACTGCAGTTTGTTATTACAACGTTTATTTCACTGTACCACTACTAATATTTTCAGTGAACTGTTGCTTATTGTTGTGAATGTGCATACCATGCATAGTGGATGTGATGCGATGAAGGATACATTCATTTCTTATCATATTGTGTTAAAAAGACGTTCTAACAACAGCAAGCTCAACAACCTAGACTTCATGATTTATGATAATGCAAGACACAAACACAATTCAATACATGTCAACAAAGTCTATCAACAAGCAGCAAGAAAGGCAACACAATTAGAAGGACTTTAAGTGACAGTCAACCTCATCAGGAGCCTGAGGCCAAGGTGTGGCCAAGCTGAGGCCCTGACAGTGGTCACACCTGACCTGGCGTTACAAAGATGCATTTTAAGGTTTGATCATGCATATAATTCTAAGTTTGCAATGACAACTCCCACATTTCCCATGATGAAGCAAGCTTGACAACTCAACAGTCACTGGTTATGATTATGCTAGACACGAATATAACTCTTCATGCCAACTAAAGGTCAGTCCAGCAGCAGCAGGCCAGACAGCACTGTTAAATGCACTTTAAATAACATTTGTGGATGTTATCGGCAGAATGTGGCCTCTCCGGTCACCAGACGATGAGCTTTCTATTTAACTAGTGATGTGTCCAGCTGCCACCATCGAGCCCCATCTACACAGATCCTGCTCCCCGGACATGAGGCTGACAAGCATTTGAAATGCAACTGAATCTGTTTGACCCAGAAATCCAAATCAAACTGTCTGTTAGCTGCTAACGGTGGCTAATACGTGAAATGCAGTGAGATCAGCACAGGCTGCGGCCGAGGTTTCACACCACCCCCCTCTAACTCATGTTTTCATCTTACCGACGTGTTATTATATGAAAGTTGTCTGTGCCAGCGCCCAGTGAAGGAAGTCTTTAATCGTTGCTTATTTCGCTGCTAGCCCTTCTGAGAGCTGTTAGCTTGAAAACACAAGTTTATTAGCGCGATTCGTGACGAAAATTTGGCATCACGCAATCCAAAACCTGACCAAAACCTGACGTGCTGTTTAATACAGCCACTACCCTGCATGTGAGAGAGAAATACTGTTAATTGAAAGGCTTAAATAGAGTCCAAACCTTCTCTTGGTCTGCCACCGGCTCGTCATAGTCAGCCATCTTGGCTCTTTGTGACACCAGCAGCTTCCCTAAAGAGGGTCGGTCTGCAGGAGGAAGGGGCGGGGCCTAGCACGCACGCACGCACGCACACACACACACACACACACACACACACACACACACACACACACACACACACCACACACACCACACACACACACACACACACACACACACACACACACACAGATCAGATTTTGATCTATTCAGGAAATAATATCTCATTTGAAAAATATACACAACGCTTGGGTTAATCAAGTTCAGTATAGTGCACAATGTCATGTGGCAAACGTTTTTAAACGTTTCCTCTAGAACTATAAAGTTTAATAAAGAACTTATTTCAAAGGCCTATCTGTCTGTCTGTCCTGTCTGTCGAGCTTAAATAGCCTGTAGAGCGCGATGTGAAACACCAGGGGGCGTTAAAGTCTCAGTTATTTTATTATGTACTACTTCCTGGTAGTTATTGTACGAGAGCGCAAGTGCCTACAAAATAAAAGCATGTGAATATAATACTCGGAGATTAAACTTTATGAATTGTTTTACGACATGAAATATTGTCTGGTACGTATTTACCGATTCCTATACAATTACCAATCAATTCCTCTAGTGCAGTACATCCGTTCTTATTGAAACTGATGTATTTTAATTTTACAGTTTAATCAGGAACTAGCACTCTCCTCTACGTTTAATTTCTCTAGCTTTAGCTTTCGCAGCGTTGTGACCAGCTAAAACACACCACCTCCGACCATGGAGTCACAGGTATGACCAGATTTACTCTCTACGTGTTTGTTTACTTCTGTGTTAAACAAAAAGATGAAAATATAGCGGCATGTTGTCATCCTTGCCAGTGACTCAGTAAAAGTGAATGTTAGCCAGCTTCCTAGTCAAGCTCTCAGAGTGACCCAGGTTTTGTTTTGCTGTCACAGGAACTTCCTGGTCCTATCCAGTCTTCTCAACAGTTGTCGACATGCTGAACATGCTTTCTGACCCCTGTGCAGTTTCCTTAAGCTTCCTAAAGTAGTTACGCTATTGACACTGAACTGATTTCTATTTTTTTATGTGCCTCACTGCCGTGGGCAGGTTAGCCTCCGCAGCTAGGAGATGAGCAGGGCATTGTTCGCTGTTAGACAGATCGTAGTGTCATTGAGACAGAGGAGGAATGTGAGCTTGTCTGCCGTGTGTTGTCAGGTGATCACCAACTCTGAGGAGATCTCCAGACTCTACAGGGAACTCAGCCTCTTCCCTTCTCTGAGCAGAGCTGATGTGGGTCCAGTTGTCACCTCCCAGTATGGAGGCAAATACAGCAACATCTACACAGGTGGGACATGGCTGTCTTTGGATTATACTGTTTAGATGTCTATGGTGAGTCTTCATTCAGGTAATCGAAATGGATTTTTAAGTCTTGGAGTCATAGATTCTTGAGGAGATGAGATGGACTGAAGAAGCTTCTTGGAAGAGAAGTAATACATCTTCAAGAATCTACTAAGATTCTACTAAGAAACACTAATTATCACATATTGAGCCTTCTCTTTGAGAGCCTCTTTCTTTTAGTGTCCTTATTGTGGTCTGTGGTTTTTGTTTTTTTATAGTGTTTTCTTACCCTTTACCCTGTGCATTATTGTATTGTTATGATCATTATCAATTTGAGTTGTTATTTTTAGGTTCCGAGCTACAAAGTTGCAAGGAACCAATTGTAACTGCTATGTTTCTTTTTTTATCATTATTATTATTATTATTCCTTCCAAAAATTAATTGTATTTTTGGAGGCCTGAACATGCTTGAAAGCTCACCATTTCCTGCCATTTTAGGCAACCAAAAGTGACAACGCAAAAGCATCATAAAGAGGTCCCAAAACATGACTGAAGTGAATGTAACAGTACATGTGGGGCGTTGCTATCGCCCTCTGTCAGCCTTTGCTCTGCTGACCTGCTTAGTTTGAGAGGAGAAAGCGGGCGGTTGCAGTGGAGAGATTTGGTTCATTATCACCGAATCACAGGAATGTTGCCCAGCCCGGAACAGACTCCTTCAGAGTGTTCCTACAAAGAAAGTCCTGGGATGGCCTACGACCTGCATTACCCCGCGGGTGCCAGTACCCCGACAGGCGCCATTGCTCCGACCCGCTCACAGCTGCTTGCAGCTTTAATATTGCCTTTGTTTTTGATTGTATTTGTTGATTGTTTGTTGTGAAGCAATATATGAATTGTATTTCTATGAAAAGTGCTACACAAGTGCAGTAGCAAAGGTAGTAGATATAGATAGTAATGAAAGTTATGTTTTATTTATCCCAGAATAGAAATTATTCTGTAGAGCAGCCAAACAGTATACAAAAGATCATCACATTCACTATACACTATGTGATACACCACTTACATTCATAGTAATGAAAGTAATGTTTTATTTATCCCAGAATAGAAATTATTCTGTAGAGCAGCCAAACGGTATACAAAAGATCATCACATTCACTATGCACTATGTGATACACCACTTACATTCACAATATAGAACAGTCTAGTACGATGAGAAAGTATTATAAGTCATAAGTAATAATTAAGCAGTATAAATGTAAAACAGGAAAGCAAATCAACAAGAAATAGTGATGTGTTATTATAATATGTTGTCTAGGTTCATTGATGATTACATATTTACTGTCTTTGCAGAATGGAGCCAGCGGGACCTGGAGAGGAATGAAAATGTCAAGTTTTGCAGACAGTACATTGTATTCCACGATGACAAGTCTGTGGTTTACTCCGGAGCCTCAGGGAACTGCACTGAAATCAAAGGAGAGTATGTAAACGTTTTGCCATCACTATCTGACATAGGTGGACAGACACCGAGCAAAGACCTCAGCTCAGCTGTGTGCTTCTCCCCTTAGGTTGCTGTCCAAGGATTCCCCCTCTGGTGAAATGAAGGCTGTGGTGAGAGAGTGCAATGTCAAAGGGGAGGACAAACAGTTTTTGGAGGTGTGTGCATATGTCTGAGTCTCTTGCTATACTAATTTATCTACTTATGACTCCTTTTATATGATTCCTTCATTGTAACATTTGCCTGACTTTGCTTCTCTTCCATGACCTTTAAGATCTGGAGTAAAAATATCAAGATGAAGAGCATCAATCTCTCTGCCTTAAATAAGCATGGGAAGGTTTATGAAGATGGTGAGTACTCAGCCACTTAATTCACCGTTCTGTGAATCTACATCACACCTATTCATGTACTTCATATTAATTGTACTGTTTGATGCCCACAGAGCAGTTTGGCTGCCTGGTCTGGTCCCATTCTGAGACCCATCTCTTGTATGTGGCAGAGAGGAAGCGACCTAAAACAGAATCCTTCTTCCAGGTCTGTCAGTAAAACAATCTTTGAGGGTTAATCAGCACTAAATCATATCAAGCAGAGAACTCGAGCCCTGCTCTTCCTTGAGCTGTGCTCAGGGAAGGCCAGAAGGATAGTGGTCTGTTTTTAAGTAGCTGGCACCAACTGCTGGCTGTTTTGTGGTTCTCTGGCATGAGTGGTTTGATAGGAAAGCTTCATTAGCTGCCAAAGATTTACTGTATAAACACACTCACCAAAGCCTGCTTTCATCAGCCAGTCATAAAAACGTTACACACTGGGAAGCTTTGAACGGACCCTGGATATTTTCCATCACATTTTCAAAAACAACCTGGATCGTGACGTGGCCATAGGGACAAATGCTCCATATTATATTAATGTATTAACATTGGACAGGTGAGAAGTTAATAACTCATGACTGTTTCTGATTCCCTATTATCTTTAGACCGAGTCACCAGAGTTGGCTGCTATTGGGGACGAGGATGAGAGCATGAGACCGGAGAAGAAGGAGGCTGTGAAGGTGAATCCAGTTTACAAAAGAATTTCACTGTTAGCTACTTAAAATAGTCCTTGGAGCTGAGTTTCTGAGTTGTTCTTGCTGTTTGTCTGTAAATTCCTGCAGGGGGAGCAGTTTGCATTCTATGAGGACTGGGGAGAGGCACTGGTTAGCAAGAGCAGTCCAGTGCTTTGTGTTCTGGACATTGAGGGGAACAACGTGTCTGTTTTGGAGGGAGTACCTGAGCATATCTCACCTGGACAGGTCAATACAGCAAACTGTGGAGAATGTTGTATTTTAGCTCTGCTTGTCTGACAGTGCTGTCTCCTGCTGTGCTTCTGTGACTGGGATTGTGCCGCTACAGGCTTTCTGGGCTCCAGGTGACACTGGCGTGGTGTTTGTAGGCTGGTGGCACGAGCCCTTCAGACTTGGCCTGAAGTACTGCCCCAACAGGAGGTGATTAGTATGCACACTGATCAAAGAGAATGATTCAAGCCTGCTCATGAGATATGTTTACTTTGTCGGCCGCATAGTCAAGCTCTCCGTGCTTCCTTGTCCTTCGCCAGGTCTTCTCTGTTCTATGTGGACCTCATGGGTGCCAAATGTGGTAAGTTTGGATCTGTGAATATTAATTAATAGTGTTTGTGTTATTCAGAAATATCATTTTTATTAGAAAAGCCAGAATCGGAATCTTCAGACTCTACATGCTGGTCTCACTCTTACACATCAGGCCTCCCTCTCACTTCCCTTATATTTTCTCATCCATCTCTGTGAATTCAGGGTTAATCTCATTGAAATCAGTCAGTGATTGTTGGAACACTGAATCCTGAGCAAAACATTTTAGGGCTCTCATTATGTTCTTGTTGAGTGTGCCTTCAGTGTGTGGTGCAGTAATAAACTTACATCTATAAATGGAGTCTAATTGCTATGGTGACAGTGACACATTAGCTGAACAAAAAAGTCTGTTAGCCACTTAGATAAACAATTAACAAAATATTTGACTGAACATAGATTCACAGCCAGATCCACTGGAATAATATTCTAGTGTGAACTCTTTTTGCCTACACACTGGGACCTGTTCTAGGAGCTGCTATGCAATTATATTGCCAGTTTGTGGTTGCTTCACTCTTGTTCTGACCACTGAAGTCATGTCACTGAGCTCTGACTGTCCCAGTGTGACTGCACAGGTGTTGATGTGTTTGGTGTTTGGTCCTCAGAGCAGCTGTCGTCGGGCAGCAGTGCCGTGTGCTCCCCCAGGATGAGCCCGGACCAGTGCCGCATCGTCTACCTGGAATGTTCCATCTACGGGCCGCACATGCAGTGCAGCCGGCTGTGCATGGTGAGACAGGATGTAGCTGCTGCCTCATAGACACTGCATTTAGTTTCAGGTTCCCTTCTCGAGTTTCTCTTCTACCGACAGGCAGTTCTGCTGAATTCTGTATACGCACAAGTCAGTAAACGCACTTGTTTTTATGACTGTTTGCATATTTTATTTCCAGTATGACTGGTACACTAAGAAGACCTCAGTGGTGGTGGATTTGGTGAAGAGACCTGGAGAAGGTGCGCAATTCTGTACTTATTGAATGAATGGGCTCTTCTTTCCTGTTCATATATGAAGCTTGGCTGTGCCTGTGTGTGTGGCTTTCCAGATGGTTTCACTGGCATCTACAGCTCCCAGTTGTCCCCTCAGTGCTGGTCAGCAGACAGTCAGAGGATCATTGTTGCGTGTCCTCAGCGCAGCCGCAAGGTACCGCCAACCCCCAGAAAATGCTTTCTAAAAGCTTGATGCTGTTTCTGTCTCAGAAATGTCCGTTTTGTAACTTTATTTTCCTGAAGTGATGAAAGCGCTTGTGGTGTGTGTTGCAGGAGCTGCTGATGGTGGATATCACCAGCGGGACCGTCACCTCTCTCACCTCAAGTGAGTCACGTCACATGTCGTCCATCAGCGCTGAGGTTACTCGTGCTCAGGTCCAGACAGGCTGTCTGATCTTAGGTGTCGACAGTCTTTAATGGCTCAGCCTCTCACCGTGTCGTTGCCCTGCGCTCATGGGAACTTGTTTACTTCAAGCTGAGTCAAATGATGATCTTTGTTTACAGAGTCTGATGTGGGCAACTGGTGTCTGCTGAACATAGAGAGAGACCTGATGGTGGTGAGCTGCTCCTCTCCAAACTGCCCACCAAGCCTGGTAGGTTTGGCGCTTTCATTTATAGCATAAACTCACTTTTATTTTTATCAATGCTTGAAAAGTGAAGCCGATGCCATTTCTCTGCCCAGAGGGTGGGATTCCTTCCAGCCAGGGACTCTGAGGAGGAAGTGGTCTGGGTCACTTTGGAAGACTCTCAGACGTTGCCGGACATTGACTGGCAGATTTTGTCTTTCATTCCTCCAGCGGAGCAAGAAAACGCTCAATATCGTGAGTTTATTTTAAAAAATGTTATTAATCTAGTAGAGGCCTACACACACACACACACAAACACACACACACACAAAGATAAATGATTTGTAAAACTGTGAGTGGGGTGACATTTTCTGGAACAGATTTTCCTTTTTATCCCTGACACAACGTCCCTACAGCCACTGATGCTGGAGAAGAAACATTCAATATTCATCTCAACATTCATGTTTTTGAATGAAACAAATAGTTTTGCAATTAGTAACTAGTTCCTGAGGCATCTGACTTGTTTCCATTAAGCGTCTGTGATGAGGAGCTTGAAGACAGCATTTCTGATCTTAGCTGTTTTTTTGCTTCTCTGTTTTCTAGCTGGCCTTGGTTTTGAGGCTCTGCTCATCAAACCAAAGGAGGTTAAAGATGGAGTGAAGCTGCCTCTTATTGTGACTCCTCACGGTTGGTTACACTTACTCTAGTTCAGACATGAACAGATGTGAATGCTAGTGTGGTCATTGCTCTCTCTCATACAGTATTGGCCTAATGTAATATTGCCTCAAAAAGCCAAACTGGCATCAAGAGTGTACACAGCACACATTGATCTGAGCTGATTTCATTGGAGCTGATCAGTGAGTTTGTGTTGTTTTTTGTTCTTGTTCGGTCCAGACTAGATTATTTCAGATTAAGTAAATCAAACTGGCATCGTCATCAGTGTTTGCAGTAAGGGCAACAAGTCTGCACAATATTCTCCAAATCAAGAATAGTCTCGAATAAGAATCCTTGGATGTTTCACATTATCTTTGGCATTTACGCCTCACAGGACCAAGCATACAAAGACACAGATGGCTTTGAATGCATTTTACATAACTTGTCTCTTTCACTCAGGCGGTCCTCACTCAGTGATTGTAGCCGAGTGGCTCCTGTCCTCATCTGTGCTCTGCAGGATGGGCTTCGCAGTCTTACTGGGTAGGTCTTAAGACCGAGTGCGTTCATGTGTGAGCGGCCGTCTCCTCCTGGCACTCAACGTCTTCCTCGGCTTTCTTTGTTCTGCTGTTTCTCAGTGAACTATCGGGGCTCTCTGGGGTTCGGCCAAGACAGCATCCTCTCACTACCTGGCAACGTGGGCGCCCAGGACGTCAGGGACGTCCAGGTATCACTGAACTGATCGATGCTGAAATGACGCTCTGTCACTATGCCTGTAAATCACTATTTCACACTGATGTGATGAATATCAGTGTGATAAGTGCAGTTATCAGTATGACTCTGATTTCATCCAGGAGGCAGCGTTCAATGGGAGTCGATACCAGCTGCAGATTAAGCACAATCACTACCGTTCACATCGTATCATCACAAAAAACAAAACAACTTATCTGCTTTTTTTAGTTAAAACAGACTTTTTATCTTTTGTGTCTTTTATTTGGAGGCAGAGAAAGATGAGTCACATCTTATAAATTATTATATGCACGGATGTCTGATCAGCATTTTAATCTGGATTGATACTTTTGGATTGATCGATATGTTCACATAGACCAGTGCATCAGAAACCTCTCAGGTCATGATATTGGTGTTCTCGTATGTATTCTTTCCTCCAGTTTGCTGTTGAAAGCGTTCTGAAAGGGGACCAGTTTGACTCGAGGAAGGTGGCGGTGTCTGGGGGTTCCCATGGTGGTTTCCTGGCCTGTCACCTGATTGGCCAGTACCCGGGCTTCTACAAGGCGTGTGTGGCTCGCAACCCAGTCATCAATCTGGCCTCGATGATCGGCAGCACCGACATCCCAGACTGGTACGTCCCGTCCTCACACCCCCGCCCACGCCCCGCTCCTGCCAGGCCAGCGCAGCCGCTCCACCGTAGTTGTGTTAACGTCTCTATCCCGACGAGCGAGCGGGATGAAGGGCATGAGTCTGCCTCACCGTCCGGGAGGGAACCCTGCAATAACGCACGTTAACACTGCAGGAGCATAAGGCCTGAGCTCTGTTTCTCCTCCCTGATGTCTGACTGATGTCTGCAGGTGCATGGTCGAGGCCGGTTACGACTACAGCACGGACTGTTTACCTGATGCTGCTGTTTGGGAACAGATGCTGAATAAGTCACCTATTAAACACGTGCCACAGGTATGGCTGCTTTTGTGTGTGTGTGTGTGTGTGTGTGTGTGTGTGTGTGTGTGTGTGTGTGTGTGTGTGTGTGTGTGTGTGTGTGTGTGTGTGTGTGTGTGTGTGTGTGTGTGTGTGTGTGTGTGACTGCATTGGTTGTAGTCAGTGCACTAACGCTCTGCCTCCTAGGTTCAGACACCGGTGCTGCTCACCTTGGGGGAGGATGACAAGCGCGTTCCTAACAAGCAGGGAATTGAATATTACAGAGCCCTGAAAGCAAAGCAAGTGCCAGTGAGGTAAGCAGCTTGTCTGAGCAGCATGTTTTATCTGTTATGTCACATATGCACTGCAGTACAAGGCTTGTATTGTTGGTTCACTAATGCTGTGATGTGCTTTGTTTAGGTTGCTGTGGTACCCAGGCAACAATCACTCGCTCTCCAAGGTGGATGCAGAGTCTGACGGCTTCATGAACATAGCCCTGTGGATGACTCAGCACCTGTGCCACTGATGGCGTATCTCAGAGACAAGGTGATGGGTGTGAGGACATGAGGACCAGTCCAAAGCCAAAGCATTAAAAGTGCTCTCCAACCAGAACACACTTTGTATAACTGTTCTTTGTGGTGATTGCCACACTTACATCAATACATGGATGTGGAAACTATAGCTCTAATATAGCACTTGAATAAAAGAAGTATGGGTGAAGTTTCTCTTTTGCAGTTTTCACATACTCACTTAAGGTAAAGGGCTTTTAAATGTGCTCTTCTTGTCTGCTGTTACACTAATCAGGAGGAATCATCTTTTCTCTGGTAATTCTTAAAGTTTTTGTCTTTGAAAACAGCAGTGTTGTACTGTTTTGATTTGGTCACAATAAAATTGTGAAAATACCGTGTGTAGGATGACTCATTTGGTAGTTGTGTAAGTTTTTTTTTCCCCCCGACCAGGTGAATTAGTTCCTCATCTTTCATCGCTATAAGTTAACAAAACGAGGAAGTCCTTGAAGAATAAAAAGACAAAAAAACCCTCTCTTATCTCAGACATTCCTTTGGTCTTTCTCTACCCTCAGATAAGGTATGTCATTTTTAGATTACAACAAAGTTAGGCATTAAAGTTTGTATAAAAATATTACAGCTCATATTTGTGTATTCCTTATACAAGACAGTTGCAAGACTTGCAAATGACTATGCTTTCACTTCTGCATTGCTGACTCTCTTCGGCAGACCTTTCGAGAGTTTGCATCACTCTGCTGCTGAATTCGAGACACATGCTCTATCTGCCATGGTGAGTACTGTAAGACTACATTTTATTCTCTGATAATCACGTTTATTGTTGCAGTTTGTAGATGGAAATAATGTGACAGCTGTAGTGTGGCAACCTTAACATTAGGGAGATGTGAAACATCTCCTCTGATGCTCAGTCTCCATCACCTGAACCTAGCTTTATTTTTTCCAGACCATGCTGAGAACCATCCTCATCCTTTGTCAGTTTCTTGCATCGGTGACGGGCATAAACACTATCCTCCTCCCATGTGACACTGATGATGATATGACCACTGTGGACTGCTCTGACAGCCCACTCAGGCATGTGCCACTCATTGAGTCCACCACAGTCGTGTCACTAGATCTAAGTCAGACTAAGATAGTGCATGTGGAGGAGCATGCGTTATCAGGCCTCCCAAACCTGCAGAGCCTGAGACTAGCGGGGAACTGTCTGCCAGAGAGCCAGAGAGCTTCTGAAAACCACTCCTGCAGGATGAAGATCCACCATCTCGTCTTCAAGACCTTGTTGAAGCTGCAGTTTTTGTACCTGTCAGGCAACAGCCTCACCTCAATACCATGGCTCCCTGGAAGCCTGAGGGTTCTGGATCTACAGAATAACCACATCTTCAACATTGTCCACCCTTTGAAGACTCCATCTCTGGAAGTGCTTCATCTCAGCAAGAACTGCTATTATGAAAACCCCTGCCACAAAACCTTCTACATCAACAAGACAGTTTTCAACGAGCTCTCTGAACTCAGGAACCTTTCCCTGGGGTACAATAATTTGACGGCTGTCCCCACAGATTTGCCACCCTCACTGAGGTATCTGGACTTAAGGGAGAACAGGATCACAGAGGTTGCAGAAGGATCATTTGCAAATCTGTCTTTACTCAGAAATCTGATTTTGGAGTGGAACTGCCAGCGTTGTGACCATGCAGCCCGGCCGTGCTTTCCTTGCCCACAGAAACTGCCTCTAAAACTTCACCCGAATTCGTTCTATGCTAAGAACAGCTCCATCACCTTCCTGAGCCTCAGAGGAAACTCTCTCAAAGATTTTCCCAAAGGCGTTTTCCAACCACTGAGGAATCTACGCAAATTAGACCTCTCTGACAACCTCCTGGCGTATGCTATAAGGAATGGCACCTTTTTTGCAGAGCTGAAAGGTCTCACCTGGATTAGCCTCATCTATAACTATGAGCCGCGGAGGACACTTCCTGAAATGATTCTGTCTCCATATATTGGAGATATATCTGGTCTGGAATATCTTCTCCTGAGTGGAAACTTTTTCCACAAGATTTCGGGGCAGAGCCTGAAAGTTCTTTCCAAACTTCATAGGCTAAAGAAACTGGAACTGAGAATGAACTTTATCAGTACCTGCGATTTCAAAGCTCTGAAACAAGCACCGTCTCTCATCAGTGTTGTTCTCTCCCAAAACATGTTGAACTTCAATCCATGCTGCTCGAGTCCATCCTCTGAGATTGCGACACAGGGAATGTGTCAGGAGCAGACCTTGTACACCCGTGAGGCTCCTGAGCCACCCCCAGTGCTACGAGATGAAGAGGCCACCTACGGGATTGACAGCTGGGACGTTAATCGATTAGACGAGCTGGAGATGATCGAGGGTGAAGTGTCTGAGTCTCAGTCGTTATTTTCCAAATTCTGTAAAAACAACCTGACAATTGACCTGTCCCAGAATGATATTATGTCTCTTAAAAAAGAGATGTTTGAGGGTATGGAAAATGCTGTTTGTTTAGACCTTTCATTCAATTACATGAGCCAGACATTGAAGAATGGGGCGTTTGATGGCTTGAAAAATTTAGTCTTTCTTAATTTGTCGTACAATAGACTTGATTTGTATTATAAAGAGATCTTCAGTGAGCTCAAATATACCCTGAGGGTACTAGATATTAGCAATAACGAGTTTCACTTCCAAATGCGGGGCATGGGTCATCGGTTAGAGTTCATACAATACCTGTTAAAGCTGGAATTCCTGAGCCTGGCAAACAATGGCATTGGGATGCGGATAGATCCAAGGCTGATCAGTAGCTCTCTGAAGCATCTGTATTTCAATGGAAATCACCTGGATGTTATGTGGGAGCCGGGCAACAGTGTCCAGTACACATACTTCTTCCAGAACCTGACGAGCCTCATCTACCTGGACATCTCCAACAACAACCTGGGGTCAATCTCACAACTGGTCTTGTGCAGTCTCCCAAGAAGCATCCAGAAACTCATCATCCGTGACAATCATCTCGCTTACTTCCCATGGCAAAACATCTCAGCACTTGGCAATCTAAGTCACCTGGATCTCAGTAGAAACTACTTGTATTATTTGCCCCACAAAGTCATACAATTCGGAGAATTCTTCTCTCATCTGAACCTCAGTTACAATCGTGTCTATGTTATTCCAGAGCAATTCTTTAGTAATGCAAAATCCTTGAAAAATTTGGACCTCAGCCACAATCAGATCAAAGAGCTGAACCACCGGTTTCTCCCTGCTCCCTTTAAGAATGGCAGCAGCCTCCAAATACTGACTTTGCACGCCAACCCCTTCAAATGTGACTGTGATACATCTTGGTTCAGTGACTTTTTGCGCACTACTCCAGTAAAGATTCCACATCTCATCAAACGTGTACGTTGTGAATACCCAGAGTCCCAACGGGGTGTGAGTGTACTGTCTATTGACCAGCACTCCTGCCAAGACCTGTATGGCAGCTTAGCCTCCTTCGTCTGTTCCTTCTTAGTTGTGGCGTTCACTGTTGTGCCTCTACTGAAGCACCTCTATGGCTGGGACCTGTGGTACACCCTGCAGCTGCTCTGGGCAGGACATAAGGGATACACCCAGCTGCCTGGGGCTGATACGCCTAATCAACATGATGCCTTTGTGGTGTTTGACACCAGTAACCAGGCTGTGAGGGACTGGGTCTACAATGACTTAACTGTCAATCTGGAGCATTTGGGTCACAGGAAGTTCTCCCTCTGTTTGGAGGAGAGGGACTGGATTCCTGGACTTTCGTGTATTGAAAATCTACACAACGCTGTGTACAACAGTGTGAAGACGGTGTTTGTGCTGTCCAGCGGTGCTGCTGGCAGTGAGGCAGCGAGCGGGGTGATCCGCCAGGCCTTCTTCATGGTTCAGCAGCGACTTCTGGATGAGAAGGTCGGTAAAAAGAAGGTTTGCCATGTGCATGTTGTGGCTGTCAGCAAGTTGTTGTTCAGGTTCAAACCTTAAGTTGTGTCTTTGCTTTCACCCCAACCAGGTGGACGTGGCCGTGTTGATTCTGTTGGATGAGACGTTTCCAAAGCTCAAGTACCTCCAGCTGAGGAAGAGGCTGTGCAGAAAGTCCGTCCTGTCCTGGCCCAGAAACCCGAGGGCTCAGCCTCTGTTCTGGAACCAAGTGAGAGCGGCGTTGGCATCGGATAACCTCAGCTTCTACGACAGCAACATGAGCGAAAGCTTCACATGATAATTATGGCATTTATCACTGACATCATGAGGAAACCGCTCAGTGCCTGACTGCCACCGTGCCCTCTGTGAATAACTCAACGTTAATGAGTGAAATTAGTGAAATAATTCTGCTTGATTACTCTTTCATGTAAATACTTTTTTGCTAAATTATGTTTATTATTTTAATTTCTATTCTGCATTGCTTTCTTGTTTTTTTTTTATTAAAAAACTGCTTATTAAAATGACTGCTTATTAAGCAGAAACACTGAGACATTGATATTGTTCTAAGTCTTCAGCTCACTCACGTGAATTGACGTCATTGACGTCAACTCAACCCAACTCAAAATTTCACTTCTTTATGGCTGGATGCTGAGAGGAATTGAAACAGACTATTACTATCTGCATCACCGGATGTACTGAACCTTGTCAAAGTAATCAGAAATCACCTGAGTTTCAAACAGTCTTCTGTTTTACAGTTTAACTAAGTACAAGAGGAAAATGATACAGACCAGTGATAAGTATTGGAGAGGGAACTTTTTATTTTTTCTGAGTCATTCTGCAGATTGTTCAGGAGTCAAAATGTTCCAGACAAACGTGAAAATGTTGCGATACCAGCACAGACCAGCTGTGTGACCACTGTACTTTATTCTTCAGCCTGGGATCTCAACTCGTTTCTCCTGTGACCTAAAAATACCACCTGAGACACAGCACCTGTTGAAAGTGAAAGACCAAACACTTATTCTGGTGATAGATGGATAGATAGATAGATAGATAGATAGATAGATAGATAGATAGATAGATAGATGGATGGATGGATGGATGGATGGATGGATGGATGGATGGATGGATGGATGGATGGATGGATGGATGGATGGATGGATGGATGGATGGATGGATGGATGGATGGATGGATAGATAGATAGATAGATAGATAGATAGATAGATAGATAGATAGATAGATAGATAGATAGATAGATAGATAGATAGATAGATAGATAGATAGATAGATAGATAGATAGATAGATAGATAGATAGATAGATAGATAGATAGATAGATAGAATAGTAGTAGTGTAGATTAATAGTAACTGAGTTGTCTATCAGTGTTGTCTATCTATTCTTATCTTTTTATAGCTCAGTTTCACTGAGAGAATCGGCAGTAAGAAACAAAGCTCCACTTCCATTGTGAAAGTTGAGCAACAGAGGGACTTGCTTTGTTTTGTTTTTTTCCTCCCCAGCGTATCAGAAAGTAGGTTTGTGGCTCTGTCCAATCAGGTATTGTAATTTTAGATGATATAACATCTGATCTAATAAACAAACTCGCTTTCATGGGATTAAATTACGGATGGCTGTCAGGGTATTTGCTCTCTGCTCTGTATGCAAAATGGAGAGCAATTCCACTTATTCATTTCCCCTGCAAAAAAACAAATAAGAAAATTGCAGGTTATGTTTTTCCTTTTGAAACTGCAAATGGTACAGAATGCAACTGTGAGCCCTGAACTGGGAACAAAAAAGCGAGGTCATATCATCCCAGTCCTGGATGCCAGTGGATTTCAGTCAGCTCTAACATGTTTTTCATCCTACAAACTAAATGGGACTCTGCCTTCTCTGTTGCTGCCCACGGGCTCTGGAGAAGTCGACTGGAGTCTTTTCCTACCATAGAAATTCTTCATTTTCATCTTATTTTTACAGTCACCACTGTTTGGCTCCATCCCAGCTCCCAGGCTGCAGCATCCTCAGGCAAGGCGCTGGGTCATCACTGTGAATGGTTTAGAACTACTGGTTGAGCAGGATGACCATGTTAGCCTCCACCACCAGTGCATGAATACAGATGAAGGTGACTTTGAGTGGTCATGAAGACTAGAAATGTACGACATAAAAAACAGACCATTTACTTTTTACTTTGTAATTTATTCTTTTTAGTCCTCATGATATGTTTTATCTGTCCTCTGTGAAGGTTCTCAGTCATCCAGGTCATGGTACTGTTTAAATAATGAAAAAAGGCAACTGGGCTTTCACTTCCTCATCCAAAAGGCTTCTTCAGCTCTAATTTTGGTGTAGGAGTCCTTACCTGGAACCTTGAAGTCATTAACATAGCGATCGTATGAGTCGCTCTGGTCACATGAGCAGACAGCTGCTCCAACAGCAGTCCACTGGCCTCTAAAGGATGAGGGACACATTTGAGGGACCCTGATGGATCACACCTTGGCTCTTGTGACCTTCATACCTCATGAGTGTTGTGTTGATGACCCCACGGTGCCTCCAAGGGTTTCAAACCTGGAGACTCCCACACCAGCCACATCAGGAGGAGTGTTTCAGGTGAGAGGCAAACAGAAGTCAAGTCATACTTCACACCATATGATGCGCAATGAACATAGCGCATTCTAGGTCAAATCCTGTTATTGTCCTGTTAAAAACGTAATAGATAAACTGATTTGACCCCCCCCCCCCTCACGGACCCCTGGCCCCTCCTGTAGGTGCACACAGGGCAGAAAACCCTCCAATCACCAAACAAATGAAACTCCCTGCTCTCAGTTTGTGCGGGCAGATTAATTATTATGTAAGGTACTTGCTCGAACCCATGTAGCCGTGTGCATATGAGCAAGAAACTAATCCTTCGTGCCGTGGTCGTAGTAGAGTCGCTGGTGCGTCCTGCGCAGTCACATGCGCAACGGGCGCATCACCCGTGCCATCCGTGCACCCGCAGCGCTCAGTGCTGCACAGGAGCAGCTCTGCAGCATGTCCCGCTGTGTGCAGCCTGCGGACGAGCCGTTTACAGCGCACAAACTGAGGACTTCTGCTGGTTTCGGGTGGTGACTCCATCTCTCTCTGTCTCTTCACTCTGCAACAGCTGGCCGCCAACTCCCAAGTAAGTGCGTGAAAAACACGAGGCGTTTCCTAGTTGTGACACTTTATTTTAGCATTCCCAGCAGTTTGCTTCCCTCTCTGTTTCTCTGCGCTTCTATTCGTGTTCAATCCGTGTGGTTTTGCAGCTGCGTTACGCGCGCCATCGAAACTGACGGGTCAGGGTGACTTGTGACTCCTCCATCTTTAATGCAAATGGTATGTGGTATCCGCAGCCGGATCTTTAATAGCCGCAAGCTAACTTGCACTTTTACAGTTATCTTTCACTTCATGCATCGTGTGTCTCACTTTTCTCGGTGAGTTTTGGAGAGGAACGCACATCTGAGGCGCACCGAGGATCCACGGAATTTATGCTTCTTTTGCATAAGGCGCAAAAGGTTAAATTCATTGTCTCAAACAATGATGGATAAGGGATTGACAGCTATGTTATGACTGACAAGCAGACTTAACCAATCTCCCCCTTGCATCCTGTGCAGTAGCTCCCTGCACCCAATCCTCTTGGATTAGAGGAGGGATTATGATTCGGATTTGACTCTGCTTTGCAGACAGTCCCCAATATCTGGTCCATCATGGCTTGGGTTGTGCTTGCTTTGATTTCCTGTGGACATGTTTATGGCCTTCAGGGCCATGACAGTGTGTTAAAACGTAGATGTAGTGCTGTAGAACTCGGTGTCACAGACTGGGGTTATCCCACTTTTGGCACAGTTGATCATGCTGTAATTTTCAAGTGATTTAGCCTAAATTCCAAAGGCTTATTTTTAGTCAAAGCCCAAGGTGCCCATATATCTTCAGCCCTGATGTGTCCCAGAGGGATGGCAGATAATAATAATTAAAAAAAAACTGGTTTTCCATCTCGCTTTGCAATCTCCTTTGGCCACAGCCAATTACACTCATTGCGTCCCCATTCCTTTCACACAGAACTCTGTGTGCCTTGTTATGGTGGATTGAATGCTGTCCGTGGTTCTGAAATAGTCAAACTGGTGCGCCTGCATGGTTTCTGTCCCTCCACCTGTGACTGTGGCAACTCAGGCTGTACAAGGTTTTTTATTTGCAGCAGCGAGGGGAGAATATCGTGATACGTCCCTGACCTGCAGAATGATAATTAAACAAGCATTGTGTGCTGGTCAGACACATGGTGAGTTTACATGTTTTCCCCATGGGCACAAAGGTTTTCTCTCACAGTCTGAAGACATGCATGTTAGCTCAACTCTAAATTGCTCCGAGTTGTGAGTATGACAGTGAAGGCTGTGTGTGTGTGTGTGATCGACTGGACACCTGTCTAGAGTGTGTTTCATGCCTTAGCACTCATACCTTTCAGGTGCAAGGATGGATGGATGTTTGCCTTCTACCATAAAGAGGAGAGGGAGTTGCTGGTCACACTGAATATGTGTGCAATTAATCTTCATTGTTGCAGTGTGTCATCAGCTTGCAGCAAACTGGTGATACTCAGTTAATATTTAGTGCAAGATTTATTTTAATTCACACAATGTCTGAAACAATCATAATCTCCCAAGACTGCTTGAAATGAATGCATAAAACCTGACTACAGTCTGGATTGTACGCCCACCATCCTGACAGCCTCCAAGCAGCTCCAGGACTTTGCACAGAGATGACCAGGGTGGGCTGTGTAAGTCAGGCTTACAGGCAGCGTTTACCTCTTCTTCTGCTTCTGCTTCGTGCATGTGAAGATTGTGGACATGCACTTCCCATGCATCCTCAAATAAGCTGTTCCCATCAAATAAGCTATCTTCCATCCATTCAATTAGTTAAAGGGTGGCTGGACTTTCCACAGGACCCATGTGGTGTTTCTGCCTGTGATGTTCTTTTTGATATAATTAGTTTTTCTTTCAATATTTTCCCCCTTTTTTCCTGTCTAGAATCCATGATGTCCTGCAATGGAGCTGAAACCACAAGTCCTCTGGCCTGTGTGTCTGAGAGCCCTCAAGCAAACAGTCAGAGCCACTTTCTCTTAATAGGACTAAATAAGACTCAGCCTCAAGCCCTAAACAACCAGGGATGGACAGGTGAATACTGAGAGGCCAAGAGGTGGCCTTTATTTTCAACCTTATTTTCTTTCCCATTCTGGCTCCATAAAGGGACATGAAAACATCCCCTCAGCAGTCATCTGTTGCCATATGATAAAATGCCTTTAAATATTAGAGCCAAGCCCGCGCAGAGCAAGCTCTCTGCAGGCGCAAAGAGTAGTGGGAACACAGATGGGGGCGCGTCACATTCACGCTTTTCCAGATCCCCCAAACAAGGGAAAGGCAAACAGGCTGCGAGCTCAGCTCCGGGCTCACGCTCTGGGCTGGAGCCCCAGGCTGTGTCCGGGGGTCCTCCCTCAGCAGCGCCTAAAGTGGCTGCAGGGCCCAGCTCAGTGTCCAGGCCTGGCTCCAGGGTCAAACCTGGACCAGCCGCAGACAAAGGAGGGGTGGGCCGCGGTTCAGGGACAGCCCCTGGGGGTAAAACCCTCTCTATGGAAAACATCCAGTCTCTGAGCGCTGCCTATGCCACGTCGGGCACCATGTACCCCAGCGAGCGAGAGTCCTTGGAGCCGTCTGTGGCGTACCCCAAAGGCACCATGACGCTGGGCAGGAGCACCAACCGCTCCTCCTACAGCGGCCGGACCACAGCCGTGGGCAGCACCCCCAACATCACCACCTACGGGCAGCATCATCCCTCAGACCCCTACGGAGACCAGGCCGCACCGCCCGCAGGGAACTCCAGCCTGCGCCGCCAGTCTGCAAGACACTCCCAGGTGCTGGATTC
The DNA here is from genome assembly GCA_029224185.1 of Karalla daura. Classification (NCBI taxonomy): domain Eukaryota; kingdom Metazoa; phylum Chordata; class Actinopteri; order Chaetodontiformes; family Leiognathidae; genus Karalla; species Karalla daura. Next base: position 6,601,776 of record CM055193.1, on the reverse strand, counting down.
AGCCGGACGAGGAGACCTGGACCTGCAGGCGCAGCTCAGAGATCTGCAGAGGGAGAACGACAGCCTGAGGAGGGAGCTGGACGGAGGCAGGGATGGGAGGACGGGCCTTAGTGTAAACAACGTCAACTTCTGGAGTCCAGAGGTGAAGCGGGACAAAGGCATGAGACGGGAGGAGGGAGTGAGGACCTCCGTCCTGAAGGAGCAGTACAGAGCAAACCAAGAGGATCTACAGGTGAGAGAAAGAGACAAGTTCAAGAACATGAACAGCTCTTTTGGTGCTATTTGAGAAAACATCGCATTCCATTCCAACAAAAGTCTTCTTCTCCTTGAGACTGTGTGTGTGTGGCCCCACCCGTCTCCCTTCATTCCCGCCGCACCACACCTTTTGTTCCTGTCTTCAAGGTTGCACAGAACGGCTTGTGCGCAGTTCATTTGTAAAGATGTTTGTCGGGCTCGGTGCTGTCGGTGTTTCCATGGGAACACGCCATCGCCAGCGTTGAGCAGAACCTGGAGAGGCTGGCAGCTCCTGCTGAGGGGACAGTGACCAGTCCGTCCTGTGCCACGTCTCCCTCGACTGTGTCCTCCTCCGTCTGAGGCATCACCCATCTGTGTCTCACTGCCTCGCCTCCATACGGAGCTGTTCTGTCTGTCTGCCTGTGTCCACATTCCTGTGACACCTCATTTCCTTGGGGGGGCGTTTGTGACTGACTCCTGGGGGGGCGTACAAACATCTAGAAGTCTGTGAGAGACACATTTCATCCTGTCTTGCGCATCATCCACTCCAAACAGCATCCTTTGTCTGTTGGATCCAGTTACTGCTTTTGTTTGTGCTGTTGCTCTTTCACACAAAAGTAGACGCATTTAATCTCTGTCTAAGACTGTTAGACTCTGTTAGACTCTGTCTAACTCCACCCTCTTGTAACCAAGGAGCTGCCGCTGCATTTATATTTATAGCTTGTTCATCTCACATTCTCATACAGCGTGAGGACACGGTCACACACACACACACACACACACACACACACACACACACACACACACACACACACAGTCATCTGATGATAGAACCAAATTTAGTGAAGGCAGAACATTGTAACCTCTGGTCAGCGTTGTTGAGCTTTGGTTTGTAAAAGTTTCTTTTATTTTCGCTGAAAATTGATCAGTCATCTACATGTAGCACTAATCATTCTTCATGAATTAGCCATGTGCATACAGCAGTCTTATACAGTACAGACACATGCAGAGAAATACACAAAATAATGTGTATATCTATACAACCATCATATTTCATGTAAGCAGTGAAAGCTATTACTAAAGGGTCTATCGTTTCACATGTTGCTCCATTCCTTCCATTGTGTCACAAATCACATTCTGTAGGGCCATTACTATCATCTTAACTTATCATTTGCTCATTTGAAATATAAAAAAATGTTATAGTTTAACGTAGAACAACTCAGATATGTCGCATATATGCAATTGTGCATGTGAAGCTACACAACGTGTTGTGACATGATGAACAAACGTTGTTGTCTGGATAAGAAATGACCCGTAGTATCAGACCTGGGTCCAGTCTAAATGGAGCAGGACACTCAGTGTTAGCAGCGTCTGCAGGCTGGTCTAGACTCTGTCCTGTCTGTGATAAATGGGTGTGTTTGTTCTGCTCCTTCAGGCTACAGACCCATTCAGTGGTGTAATACTGTTCTTTCAAGTGTCGGCTCATCTGTCTCTCCTGCTGCAGTGCCGGCTTATTTATATATACCAAAACCCTGTGCAGGACCTGGTATGAGCTCATAAACCCTGTTTTATACTAACATATAAAAGGAAACAATAGAATAGAATAGAGGTACTTTATTTATCCCGAAGGAAACAGCTGCATCAGAAATGCTTTCGTTAAAGAGACAGATGTACACGATGCAAATGCACACCTTCTGATGTGTGCTTCTGTCTAACATGTAGCCTGTGCTATGTTATGTGCTGACCTCTAGTGTGAATGTGATCGCTCTGAAAGTAATAGTTCCTTACAGCCATGATTAGAAAAAAAAGTTAGGTGTATGATACAGTCGTATGGACATGGACCATTTAGACATGCTGGCTCTGAACCTCAACCCATCCCTTATTTACTTGTTTTGTTGAGAGAGATGGTGCACATTAATAAACAGTTGTGTAAACATGACAGACGTATTCTTTTCATCTGTTGACTCTGGCCAATTCAGAGGAAGGCTCCTCAAAATGAAATAAAAACCAGAACTAAACAGAAAAATTGTGAGGAAAGCAAACATCTGTCTGACCTAAAACACTAATCAATAAGCTATATTAGATTAATTGTTTGTAAAGATTTAAGCTATCCAGGATCTGCTGCAAATGAACTCACCTAATAATCCAAACTGGTGTTTTGGGGAAGTTCAACTTTTATGCCTGTTTGAAATCTGTTACTGGCATTAAATTCTCAAATGGCAAACTTTTACAGCCTTTATTGAAATAAGTGAAAGAAAAATGAAGATATTATATTTACATTGTTTTCACAACCTTGGCAGTTAATCACAGTATTGTCTCACAGCTTCTTCCTTATTTGGAACTGCCACCATTATTCACACCAAATGTAATGCTGATAGCAAGGTTGATGCACCGTAGACAACATCCATCTCTGTCTCTCTTTCCATGCCCACACACACGCACACACACACACACACACACACACACACACACACACACACACTCACTCTTTATTTGCAGTGTGGCTCACTAATTCACTAATCGCAAATTATGAGTTTGAACAATTCCACCTAAGGATGAAGGCCTGTTTCCTGTCGCAGAACCCTCCCTTCTTACCTTGCCACCTTGTTCTGTGTTTCCCCTCATCTCCTCTCACTTAGTTCCTCTTTTTACCGCCAACGGTTCTCCTGGTTTGCACCCCCTGAGACACTCTGGGAAGAGTGCAGCCCAACAGGCCAACTTTGTAATTAGCATAAAGAATGTCACCCTTTGTCTCAGTGAGATGACCAGACCTGTCCCCTGACCATCTGTTTGCTTATGTGTGTGTGAGTGTGTGTGTGTGTACACTGGTATGTATATGTATTGTATTTGTGCCTGCAGTCCTGTGTGTGTGAGTGTGTGTTTGTGGGCTTGTCCACCCACTCTGACTTGATATTCACCGCTAGCTTTTTGCATTGATTATCCTTGCTGTCCTCCTACATCTCAGCACTGTGTCCTTGGTGTTCCCCACCTTCTGGACCGGAGCAGAGGAGGGAGACAATCTGAGGAGAGACCAGATTAGTAACTTAGCTTCCGTTTGGTGTTTGTGTCAATGGCTATTTCACAGACTATGTGTTGAGCCAGATGGTGAGATGGTGTGTGTGTGTGTGCGTGTGTGTGTGTGGTTTCCCCACAGAGTTTTTCTCACCATGCTTAGTCAGTCATCAGCGCTGCTCTGTGTCCATGGTTTCATTCCTTTTTTCGGTCAGGGAGGCTGAGAGCTATGAATGTAAATTAGCATATTGTGTTCTGTGTCACTTTGCATTCCGATGTGTTGCAGAATCGAGAGTCGATTGATACACCAGGACTCTGAGGAACAGTTTGTGATATTTTAATCATTGCTTCTTCATATGTTATGTTTGACCGATGGTATACCAAACCAAAAATATCGAACCAAATGTAATTAAGAATGCTCCCATATTTGTTAAATGAAAATGGAAATGAAATTGCCATTAAGTAAATGAATCATTCTGCTCTCAGCTCTGATTCTCCACACTGGAAACCTGTTTATTAGTAATAATATAATTTTTATGTTGTTAAACCACAGTTTAGCTTACTCTGTGGTTTCCCTTTTCATCTCCTAGGAAAGTCACTATGCTCTTGGCCCTTATCATCTTCCCTATGTTTAGAGGAGAAACATGCCCCCTAGTGGCCAAATCATGTAACAATCACCCAACAGTTTGAGACAGTGGATAGATTTTATCATCACTGCATATTTTTCTTTTTCTTTCTGTTGCTTCATGCATGTTTGTGTCTTAATTTCTCTGCAGCAGCCTGGAGATGTCAGAAGAAACAAGGTCTGTGTCATGAACCATTCAAGTTACATTTTTTGCGTGGATGTTTTGGTTTTCGTGTTCTCATTAAATTAACTTAAACTGCATCATTTTCTCTCTTTGTAGCAGCTTCCATTGACAGTTCAAGAACTCCAGGAGGAGCTGAGGGCTCACAGGGAGATGAACAGTCGCCTGCAGCAGCAGCAGCAGCAGAGACAGCAGGGGAACTCTGGCTCCTATCGGGAGCTCCATACGGACCAGGACCTCAGAGGGGGGCTCAGCCCTGGCCACAGCCCCAGACAAAGCCCCAGCAACCTGCACAGTCCTGGCCCGAGGCACAGCCCGAGAGCCAGCCCATCCAACACCTACAATCCAAGGCAGCAGGAAGCTGATGTCATCATTCACAGCCCGGGCTACGGCTGCAACGCAGTCGCAGCTCAGAGAATCAGTCCGGCCAACACCCTCCAGCCCGGCCCGAAGACCAGCCCCAGTCAGCCCCTCTACAGCCCCAGCCAGGGGCCGGGGGCGGCCAGCTCGCTGCGGCCCTGCAGCCCCTGCCAGGTGCCCGGGTGTGACGGCTTCTCCTCGTCTCCGCCCCTCGTTCCCTCTGAGGAGAATTTCTTCAGGCTGCAGTCGGAGCACGAGCGCCAGGCCAAGGAGCTGAACCTGCTGAGGAAGACCATGGAGGAGATGGAGCTGAGGATCGACTCCCAGAAGCAGACGCTGGGCGCCCGGGATGAGAGCATCCAGAGGCTGCTGGAGATGCTGCAGGGCCAGGGTCAGGCCCAGGCGTCCTGGGGTCGAGGACCACGCACCGGCATCATCACCATGGCAGCGCAGGAGGCCGAGGCGCAGCTAGAGAACATGCACGTCAGAGAGGTGTGTTTCTCCTGGGTGGTGGGGTGGTGGTTCCTACCTTTTATCTAAATCATTAAAAAGAACCAAACTGTCTTTTTAGAGCAGGGCTGGGCAGCACATCATTAACTGTTATTAACTATCTTGTGTCACTGAGTTGTAGAAGACAAAATATGAGTAGCCTTGTTCAATTACATTCACAGTGTAGATAGAGAATAATCAGAATACAGTAACATTGTCTAAGTATGTGGATTACATGAAGAGATTTATTTACTTCATGCTGCCAAATATCAACTGTGTCTAGTAGGAGTGTAGTTTTGTTGTCATGGTAGTGAAGTGAGATGTAGTGAATATTTCAGAATTCCAAATAGATCATCAGTGCCATAGTCCTATTTTTAGAGTTTGGATTGATTTCTGTAGATTGAGTAATACAACAGAATATAAACAAATGACATTTGAGATCATGTATTTTGTGCTCTGCAGTGTAATACATATGAAAGGCAATGCTGCCAACACTCATAATCGCAGTTTGTACACAGAAAATACACAGAAAATAGATGAAAAACTAGAAAATGAGCATACACACATGTGTTTGAACTTGAACAGTGTCCATCCAGATCTGCAGTCGTACGTTCAAAGCTTTGTGGGGTGTTTAAAAGCATCGCTAGATACTGTGGAGTATTTAAGGGTTAAAGTGATGTATTCTTTCCATGACATAATCGCATGTTTGTGAACGCACACACATGCACGCACGCATGCTTGTCTGTGTGTGTGTATGCGTGTGTGTTTGTGTGTGTGTGTGTAGCTCTGAGTGTGTGTGTATTATGTAGTAGAGAGTGGTAGCAGAAAGCAGCTCAGCAGGTCTTATCAATGGGCCAGATTAACATACGGAGAGCTCTAAGCCTGTATTCAGCCATGCAGTTTTACAATCTGACTGTGTGTGTGTGTGTGTGTGTGTGTGTGTGTGTGTGTGTGTGTGTATTCCGGGTATGCACATGCTGATATGGCAGTTGCTCATATGGCACTTGTCTGTGCTTTGTGCATAACATTTGGCATTTACTCTACAGCATGCCAGGAAGTAAATATGTATAAATGTAGCATTGGTACATCTGTTCTGTGTTCCTCATAGTCTCAGCTCTACAGAGAGAGAGAGAGAGAGAGAGAGAGAGAGAGAGAGAGAGAGAGAGAGAGAGAGAGACCCCCCCTCCGTGAGTGGTGGTACAGGTGTCTCTCTATCCTGTGCCAGGAGGCCCAGTAGTAGGCTGCTCTGTGCTCCTCACTCCTGCCTTGTTTATTTTTAACTCCTAAATCTTCTTAGCCTTTAATTTCTCTACCTCTCGGTCGCTGTGTGTGTATATGGTTGTGTGTGTGTGTTGTATGTCTATGCAGCCCGTGCTATTGTTTGTGTCATGATGTTCTTGTTTTTTCTGACTATGTGTTATTTGTCTGCTTCTGTGTGTGCCTTGCAGTCTGTGTGTGTGTGTGTGTGTGCGTGTGTGTGAGCATGCGTGCACATCTGGAGCCTGTCGGCTTAGCAAGGACACTCCCTCGCCGGGCTGCCGGTGGCTGATGGGATATCTACCCATGCCGGGTGTTTGGTGACCGGGATGATTCAGTCAGAGGGGAGTGAGGGTGTGTCAGCCCATGCTAACGCAGCCACTGCTGTGTGTGTGTGTGTGTGTATGTGTGTGTGTGAGTGTGTGTGAGTCTGTCTGTGCATGGCTGCGTGTGTGACATATGGGATCTTACCATGCGGTGTGTGTAAAAGGTGAGTACCTGTTCACACTCTCTCTGTGTGCGGTGCTATTTTTAACCGTGTGACAGCTTAACACATAGAGTGGGTGTAGAGGAGGAGGAGGAGGAGGAGGAGGAGGAGGAGGGGAGGGTGACTGGGTCTGAAAGGTGAGGTGAAAGAGAGAGAGAGAGAGAGAGAGAGAGAGAGAGAGAGAGAGAGGGAGAGATGGGAGAAAGGGAGTGTTTTTCCACGGTAGAAAAACAGGCTGTGTTTGTCTGAATATTAATGTATGATTAATGAGGGAAAACACTCCGACCGCCCTGATTGAAAAGAGAGGTGATTGTTGATCTTTGGGTCTTTTTTTCTTTCGTCTCCTTCTAGTTTCCTCTCCTCTCCTCTGGGGTTGTTGAGATGTGATGATGGAATTTCTCTCTCTCTCTCTCTCTCTCACTCGCTCTTTGACTCTTCAAATAGTTGTTCAATAGTGCAAATAAGTCAACTAACTAAAAACTACCAATATAAAAATACTTCAAATAGTATTTTTCATATGGGGCGACACTTGGTGACTAGCTTTGTGCCTGGCAGTGAGAAAATCTCTGGTTCAAATCCCGACTGAACTACGGGTTACATGCTCTGCCCGTAGGGTGCCTTGTTTCTCCTGGCATCCTAGCTTCCTCTCTCAGACCAAAGCCATTCATTAAAAGTTGAAGTTGCCCCTTGATGTAAGTGTGAGAGTGACTGGTGTGTGTGTGTGTGTGTGTGTGTGTGTGTGTGTGTGTGTGTGTGTGTGTGTGTGTCCTGTGATGGACTTAGGGCCTGTCCAGGGTGTTTTCCCTGTATTTATGTTCTATGTACTCGATTACTGACTGCAGATAGCAGATAAGCACCAGGAGACCAGCAGATGATGTGGGCTGGGATAGATTTTAAAATAATTTATAAATGATCGTCCCAGCTGGTCCCAATCATATTGCTTTGTAAGTGGAATTTGGAAAACATAACGGACGATGCTGTAATGCTGTATATAAAGCGATGTCTAAATGCTTCACCAGATGAATAGTAAATGAAAAGAGTTCATTAGTAATTGAACTAATGCTAAATGCTGAATTTTAAAGTCTGTTAATATATTTCTATTAATAGATTGCCTGTAATTAAACTCATTAAGTTAAAATGTTTTTTCTATCATTATTTAATATGTGTTTTCCTAAGTAGAAACATGAGAGAAGTACATTTTCAGACATCAAAGTGTAGTTTATTACCAATGTGGTGCATCATTTTCCAGTTTGATGCGGTTGCAGTTGTGAGAGTTGAGTGTTAAAGTTTTACTGAATACTGATCAATTGAAGGATTTCTTTTGCCCTGACTGAACTGTAAAAGTAGCCAACTTCCTGGGAAGGCCTTTATTTATGTGTCAGAGCGGTAATTTAGCCTCACACTTGCACTTGTCATGCCCAGTGAAGGCAGGCTGGTGCTGGCCGTGCAGCTATTGCATCTATTAGGGGGCACTGCTCTTACTTCTTTTGATTAGCTCCAGAGGAAACCGGCCCAACTGCCTTTCATTACCACAGCCATTACTCTCCTTTAAATGACGCTGCTTGTTTGGCTTTAACTGGGATAATAAATGTCTCCATTTTCAGTTCACCTCTGCTTTTGTTTATCCTTCAAACATGGCTGAAAATTGGCAGTGGCGCTTTCTGGGTATTTTCGCTGATTCCGAGAGAAATTATCACCTTTAATGTGTGTTTATATTGTCTTAATTTGCTGGTACGTGAGGTTTGGAAGCTGGGTGTGAGAATGTGTGAACCTATGGTGCAGCGGTGGAGCTTGTACAATGTGAATCACAGATTTGATTAAAGGCCCACAGAGAGTTTTAAAACCTCCCTGTCTTTGCTCTCGTCTCTCTCTGCTGTACCACTCAGGGCCTGCAGAGCAGGGCCAGATGTGAACTTACTTCATCCAGCTGTCTGTCTTTATTTGGCCGTACCGTGCTGATCTGCAGTGTGCATGGGTAAGGGTGAGGCCGTCACTGCTCCACCTGTTGATGTGTGTTGTCAGGCGCCGGTGTGTGCGCAGTGTCTCTCTCTCTCTCTCTCTCTCTCTCTCTCTCTCTCTCTCTCTCTCTCTCTCTCTCTCTCTCTCTCTCTCTCTCTCTCTCTCTCTCTCTCTCTCTCTCTCTCTCTCGCTTGTGTTTCCTGTTCGTCTTCGTCACCTGTCAGACCGTCTTAGCTTCACACACGCAGATGAACACTGGCACATCCATGTCAGCCTATTGACCTGCCTCTTGAACTACAGGGATTACACTTGACTGGTCAACATTTGTTTGAAATGATGCGTCAGCTGCAAATTCATTCATTCACCTCCATAGAAAACCCCCTGGGGTCTGCTGGTGCCTCTCTCCAGCTCACATAGGGTCACAGGCAGGGATTTATGTGTGTTGGTGTTGGAACAGAGTCACCAGTCCACACACCATTCACACTTCAGAGTCTCCAGTCGACTTCACTGCCTGTTTTTGGACTGTGTTGGTCTAAATCCACACATGCAGACCCCATAGAGTTGGCTGGCAGCACCTGGGATCTGACCTACAACCTTTTAGCTTTGAGGCAACAACGCTAGCCACTGCACAAATACACACCTCAGATCTGTTCCCCTTCTTTGTTAGATGCAGTGCTGATGTTGTCCACAGAGTGGCAGTGTTATACTAGACTTGACACACTTTAGCTCTCACTAACTGTGAGTTAAGTTTTGTGTGATGGCACACACACACACGCTGAGAGGCATAAATCTGGGCCTAATCGGCTCTCCCCAGCCGCCAGGTCCCTGTAGACCCAATAATAACAGCCGCACCACTGGTCTGTTCCTGCCCAGCCCTGACTTGCTGCCAAGGGTGCACGCACAGACAGACACACACACACACACACGCTCTCGCTGTGAGACCTTTTTACATGGAGATGGCATATCTACTTTCATACATATTGTACTACTGAGTTTTTATGGCCCCCACTGTATGTGAGGGCACCTCACTCTGTAGTCAGCGGTTGGACTCTGCAGCTCTCCAGCACCGATGGCTCTGCTCCATTCTCTATAGTGTGACTGACTTAAGACGTCCTGCTGCTGATTTTGGCTGGCCCTCTCAGTAACCCCCCCTCCCGCATCCTCTCTCAAACGCTGATGAAACATCAGAAAAACCTCTTTCAAAACTTCTCGGTGCCAGGATGTTGAAGAGAAGTGGAAGTTCATGTCTGCAAACTTATTTTCTTTTTTCCCTAATCGCTTCCTGTTTCTTTTCTCTCCTCAAGTTTGCGTTCTCATGCCACCAGCGTATCAGCTGCAACAGATTGGTATCTCCTTGTCACTCCTCTCTCATCTGCGTCCCAGTGTGAGGAGTCTGCATGTGTGTGTGTGTGTGTGTGAGCCTGCGCATCAGCAGTTCCCACTTTCTCTCCCCTTGGGCTGATTTGCTTGTGGTCAGGATGCCTAATGAAAAGCCTGTTCTGGGCGTGTCTGTTTAGGAGTCCCTTCTTGATTGGCTGCTCTCCCTTTTTGCTAATGAAGCCCCTCTCAGCTAATATTAGAAGACCACTGTAAATACCATCAACAAACCCTCACACACACACACACACACACACACACACACACACACACACACACACACACACCGTGCTGCCTTCTCTCTACCACACCCCGGGCACCACATACTCGTCACGCTCTGTTGATCTCCCAGAATGTTTGAGCGGAAAAGTTTATCGGGACAAAATTACACCCCTCTAACCTCCTCACCCCCTCCCTATTTCTCCACAAGGCGTTCCCTCTGATTTTCCCTTTGTCTTTTCTAAATGCTCTTTCAAAAGCCGTCGGGCTGATAGGCGGACACATTTTCACATTTGTGGCGAGCAAATGTGTTTCCCTTTGCTCTCCTTGATGGATAAGGGATGGGAATGTGATTGATGAATTTCTGTATCAGTATGTAGTGTGTGTGTGTGTGTGTGTGTGTGTGTGTGTGTATGTGTGTGTGTGTGTGTGTCTACATAGAATCTGTGCATGTTCTAGTCTGTGCTGCGCATGGCACATATGACACCATCGCCTTGAGGCTAGAACTGAACCTTTTGACCGTATCCTCCATTCAGGATGCCGGTACTTATTACTATAGTGTTACGTTTGATCCTATTCATTCCATATGCTCTGACACATGTGGAGCAGGGAAGACAGTCTTTGATGACATGCTCTCTTGCATGACTTAATTTCCCCCATTGTGCTCTAACTGTACTTTGAGCGTTTGTTGATAAGGACCTAACACACACACTCTTCACAGTGGAAGATGAATGCGCGGGTGTGCACAGGGAGACACAAAAGACGGACACACTGTTGCACACATACACACACACACACACACACACACACACATCGACACACATTTGGGCAGTGGAAGATTAGGACTGTGGCAGCAGCAGACATGCTCGTCTGTGGGAGGCATGCTCTGACAGCATTAATCCCTCTTCATCCACAACTGAAGAGGATAAGACCCCTGTCACATCTCATTTCAACTAACAGGGAAGAATGGCAGCAATGGGAGATCATGGTGACCTGTTGCCTGCGTTTGTGCCTGCTTGTCTACGTTTCCGGCTCTCCTGACAGGAACGCTGCCTCTCCATGTGGTCCCTGTCTGATACGGTGGCTTTCCTTTGCCCGCTGCCTGTTTGCCATTTTCCCGCTTGTGGCTTTGGTTCTGTTCCAGTTCCTCTGTTCTCTAATCCATCTGTACTTTTGGTTTATGTATCTATCCCATGTTTCCTGAGTTTGTACCCAATTTCTAGGTGCTACACACATAATCCAGGCATTGTTTGTTGCATTTTTGTATGTGTGTCTGCGCCATGTGCAGTTTTTCAGCCTTTATTGAGCAAGACAAATCTGCTGAGCATGTTTGCTCCTTTCCAGCAGCTGTTTGTAACATAATCACCCAGTCACTCATTTCACTCACCGCCTGTGCAGATGTAACCTACACCACCGATTTGTTTGCTGGGAAAACTAAACTGTTGCAGTGGAATTGTCTCTGATGCTGGAAAAAAGCATCGTGAAGCTTTAATGATACCACAACAGAGCTACTCCTGACTGGGCTGATAGACTGGTGCTCTAGCAGGTAGGAATACTGTGATAATAACAACATATAATATAGTTCTCTCACAAAGATTAGAGTTTGTTTGCATAAGAGTGCATCACAGCAGTGTAGCATTTCTGCCGGGCTCACACAGATACGTGACAGCTGCTGTGATGGCAGCTCCAGAGGAGGCTCCAGGTGGATCCGGGTGGCGGAGCGAGGCTGAAGCCCAGCAGCGTCCCAGCTCTGGGGCCCGGATGAGAGGCTGCCTGAACTGGCCTCAGCCTCCGCTCCTTTCTTTCACAGAGGTGTTGATTCAGCTCTGTGGTCAGGCTCTTGTAAATGTTGACTTCACTATATTCAAAGTGTTTCTAATTAAGTTCACTCTATTTACCCAAACTACTCTAGCAAAAACCTAAGAACCGTGAAGCAGTCAATCCAGGCTCCGAATTCTGTTTGGAATTTACATGCTCACGTTGTTCATTACAGGACTTCATGCTCTGAATGCTTTCATATGCCTTCATATAAAAAAAAATCTCTTTATATATAAATATATATATATATATATATATATATACACACACACACATACACACATACACACACATATATATATTCTTTTAATATTCTTTTATATTTTCAACAAGTGAAATTAACGGGTTGTGTGCTGACGTGAGTGTGTGTGTTCATTAGCTTGAATGTGCGTGTGTGTGTGTGTGTGTGTGTGTGTGTGTGTGTTTGTGTGGGCATAGTTGTAGGTCAGGGCTGCCATTAATTATTGATAGAAGAAATATAGCGCATGTGCTGGCAGAAAGTGTTGCTAAGCGGGAGCTTTACCACGCCAGAGACATCTGTGAGAGCGATGGAGATAACAAGTTAGAAATAGAAATGCAGGGACTGAGAAAGTGATGGAGACAGATGACCTACTGTATATGGCATGCGTCTTCTAAAGTCTAACGAAGAGAGACAGAATGATCAGGAAGCAGGGAACAGAGGAAAGAGACACCTGCTGAGAGAGACAGAACAGGGAAGAAGGAAAAGTCCTCGTTGGAAAGGGACCGGCTTTGATATCATGGGACAGCTTTTTCTTCTTTTGTAGTTTGCACTCAACAAGATTTTTGAGGGATTTCTCGTAGAGCTTAACAAAGCTATAAAACGAAGGATTTACAAAAGACTTCGAGGCTGAGACTGGTCAGAGCGATCAGTGCATCTCGTCTGAAGCCGTGGGTGTTTGGAAGTGCTGAAGATGATGAGCCGCCAGGCTTATTTTTACCGGGTCCCTCCCCAGGAGCTGCATCGCCGGAACCAGCTCCAGGCTGATCCAGCCAAGACCAGGGCTCTGCAGACCGTCATCGATATGAAGGTAGAGCTTAGAGGGGATCAGCGAGAGCAGGCAGCTCGTCAAGTAATAATGTGTGTGAGGAGTTTGTGTTGCTTTGATGCAGTTCTCAGCTTGGTAAATTCTTTTTTTTTTGTTCTTTTTGGCACTCGCTAGCTTATCACCAAACAACAGAGAGGTCTATTGACTTTAGACTGTGGGAGGTGTGTGTGTGTGTGTGAGAGAGAGAGAGAGGTGAAAATTACACAATGTGCTTTGCTCTTTGGATGCAGCATGTCTGGTCAGTTTCATATCAGCTTTATGCCAACGAAGCTTGAATAATTGATGCTCTGAGCCGTAATGTGAGCGCTGGTGGATGTGACCCTGGCTCGCCTGTAAATGCAGACGCAAACATACGATGAACGCAAACCAAACTTACAGACGAGGTCTTATTGTTGCCTTGTGTCAGTATGGCGGCCATGCCCGAGTAACGGCCGTTATTGGCCCACGCAGCGTCGAGCACTTATTCAATTTGTTTCAAATGTCACATATGGAAGCTTTCACTCCCATCTCAGCCCTTTGAAGTTGTTAGAGCTGTGAAGAATGCAGTTGACTCCACATGTGTCTGTGAGTGCACCCTCCCTCCCTCCCTCCCTCCCTCCCACACACACACACACACACACACACACACACACACACACACACACACACACACACAGACGCACACACGTATGGACTTTGTGTTCATTCAGCAAAGGCTTGTTCCAAAAGTGGTTTCTTTACAGCAAAACCACAGTTATTTTTCACACATACTTTGTGATTTGTCTGCCTATTAACAGACTGCACATGTGTGATCCCAGAATGCACGGTGTGCTGTAAATGCATGAGAGAGGCCCAATTAAATCTGACTGTATTAATTAAAAAAAGGGGAGAGGAAACACTGCCAGGGGGATTAAGGCGCATACGAGCAACAGTCCTCCTTTGGTGGTGGTGATGATGTTGCAAACAAGATCTTTTTTGCATTAAGGCACCTTAGAAACCCTGGCTGCCTGAGGCTATGTGTGTCTTGAGTGTGTAATGTCCACTTTGTTTGTGTGTGTTGTGCCTTTCGAAGAGTGTCATATATTTGTGTCTTGTGATTTCAGAACACCAGCCCCCCTTTCTGTTTTGATCCTGATGTTATCTGGCAGGTACTGTAATGAGTGCTCACCTCTTGATCCCTTTGTCAGCTCTACACCGGCTGCAGATGTACTTCCCTCTCTTCTTCTCATGTCTTCCGCCCCTGAATTCTAATGCTGCCACGCCACCTTTATGTTTCAGGCCTAGCTTTTCTCACGTGTATTCCTACTGTTGTTTTTGATACAACCCTCTGTGTTTTCTTTGGGTTCACTTTGTTTCCCTTCCTCTGGATTGGTTTTGTTTTCTCTCTGTGCTCCAAAGCGGAAAGAGATAGCAATCATCTATTACAGATCGAGCATGCCTCATGCTACAGAAAACGCATAGCAATGGAAATGACTAAAATGCATCATCTGGGTTGTGAGCATTCTTGATTTGTGTGTGATTTAGCTAAAGGAGCAGGAATTCCTCTGGATGCTTCACCTTGATGTTCTTCCTAGTTTACACTGAGAGCAGCCTTGCACACACTCTTTGTGTGTGTTATTGTGTTTAGGATGGTAGCGTGAATGTTGATGTCAGAGGATGTAATAGAGGTCAGATGCTTACATGTTGCCTGTGGTTCATGCTGATGGCATCATGCAGTCTGCTTCCATTTATTCAATTACCTTCCTCATCTCTTTCAAGGTTTAGCATTTAACGTATGTCTGAACCCATGCAGATAAACAACCTTGGGGCCGGACCATGACAGGCCCTTCTATATCCCTCAGTAAACTAAACTGCTTAGATATGTAAGGTGTAAGCTTAGCCCAAAATCAAAAGCATCTGACCCACTATGTTGTTCAAAAAAGGTACAAAAATCCTTTGTCAAACGAATTAAAGAAAACCTGGACAGCAACATCTGTGGGGAAAAATCTGTGTGGGGGAAAAAAGAGGAAAACAGGTGAAAAGACTGAATAAGAAATAGATTGCCTCATTTGGTAGGTGAGTGGTTAGCACTGTAACCTCACAGCACTAAGGTCCAGGGTTCGACTCCCATATTTGTGGATATTCTCTGGGTATTCCCTCCCATAGTTCATAAGCATGCATGTTTAGGCTGACTGGAGACTACTGAGTGTATGTGTATGATGTGTGATGGACTACAGACCAGTCCAGGGTCTGGTCCAGCTGTCAGTTCTATGCGTGCTGAGATCAGCTCCATCAGGTCCTGCTGCACTGTTCAAATACAAGCTGGGTGAGATACCGCATGGACTGTTCAGCACCAAACCTCACAGGTCTCACTGTTAAGACACTGTTAAAATCGGACTGTCTGAGTGGAGCTGCTTGTGGCACGGAGTCCCCAATCTTTGCTGACTGTGCTGTTGCTGGTGCAGGACACCAAGATCTCGTCCCTGGAGAGGAACATCAGAGACTTAGAGGACGAGGTCCAGATGTTAAAGACCAGCGGCCTGCTGCACCCTGACGACAGGCAGGATGAGCTCAAGCAGGTGGAGGTCTACAAGAGCCACTCTAAATTCATGAAGAGCAAGGTAGAATGTGTCTGCACGCTGCATGACCACAGAGATGCACAATGATGGAGCTGTGTGAGAAGCTGCTCATGCATGCTGCATGTTTTCATCCTCTGTTTGAAACCTGCCTGTTGCAGTATGTTGTCTTCACTACTTTGTTGCATGGTTAATAAGACCTCCTACACTTCTAAACACTTTTTCTTTTTTTATGATTTCATATTCACAGAGGATATGAATCTTTCAAAGAGTTCTCCTATTTCTCCTTCTTTTTTTCCCGGTGAATTGCTTGTGTGCCTGCCTGTGTGATGGCCCTGCATTGTGCTCCTCTCCTATCTGTGACAGCTGACTGTTTGGAAAGAGCACGCTCAAGCCTATCAGCTTACACTGCGGCGTGTCTGTTTACTGTCAGGAGGCAGGAGGACCTTTTAGAAGGCCTGACTAAGATCTCTCTGTCCCAGGCTGTGTACTGGTTTATTCATAGGGACAGCAGCAGCGCACACGCCTGCATGTTCCTAAAGCACAGCATCTAGTAAATATAGTTTCTACAGCGGTGAGAACTCTGAGAACATGTCTCCCGCATGCTTCATTAATAGTGCTCTTTGTCGGGTGCATATGTCACTGCGTCGGGGAAGTTCTTGATGCAATCATAAAAGAGATGTTTCCATGAATGGAGCCATGACAGATGACTGTGAACTTACAACCACAGAGGAGAGAGAGCTCTCTCTCCTCGCCTCCGCCGACCTGGGATGATATGGCCCCGGCCGTGCACAGGCGCCCAGATTCATTCCATATCCTTGAAGCGTTTGGGGTCCTGGTCTGTCAGCAGCCCCGGTGGCTGGTGTTGAGCTGAGGCTGTGATAAGAGAAACCAGCGCGGACAGCGTGTCTGTCCTCTCTGGTTTCCTCCCTGGACTCTGAACACTGGAAAAGTGGTTTTCTGAGAACATGAAAATTAGTTGGAATATGATAAGTGGGAATTAGAGCAGGTGGATTTATTTATCCAGACAGTCCTTTCCAGTATGACTTCACAGAGTGCAGCCCTCTAAAGCCTCAGCTGTGCAGAGGGAGGTGTGTGTGCTGAGCCCACGGCCTGCAGGGACGCTTCAGACCCAGTCCCTGCTGCCTGCTGCTCTGTGTAGTCTAGCGGCTCGCTGTCCTTCTTGTCTTTGTGTCTCTGTAGGATCAAGCCTTGTCCCCATGTGTGTCGTCCATCAGAACAACCCCCACCCTCCTCCACAGCACCCAACAACCCTGGATCACTGAGCAAGCTGAAGTATCCACTTCATTAGATTCTCTTCTTTCAAGATTCTTCTCCCTATTCAGCGAATTTCTCTTCTTATTTGTATCTTCACTATCACACTATCCTGCAACAGCCTAATTAATCGACTAAGTTAAATTGAAACCAGCATTGTAAAAAAACAAACTTCAGGATTCTCTGCTCTCAGCTTCTTAAATGTGTGCATTTTCTTGTTTCTTTAGTTTCTATGACAGAAATGAATTGGTCGTTAATCTGCTGAGGAGAGAAACAGTCTTTAGGACCTGGTCTGGATGTTTGTGAAACAGGCATTAACCATTTTTATGATTTTATGAACCAAACAGCAAATCGAATAATTGAGAAAGTAATCAGCTAGGAAAATAATTGTTTGTTGCAGCCCACCTATCACATGATCATACTCTGATTTCTCTTTCTTTGTTTCACTGTTCTCTCGCTGGTCTTCCCCTCGATCACGTCTCTCATGGTTTTCTGCCTCACCTTTTGGCACTTGAAAGCCCAATTTTTCAGTCTGCCCTCTCCTTGCTTTCTCTATTTTTTCCCTATGAGTGGGGGTTGATTGGCCAAACTCTTGTCCAGTCAGAATCCCCCAGTTATGAGGTAAACTCTACTCACACAATTAGAGAAATCTCTCTTTCGAATCAGCTTTGTGCATTTTTGGCACCAGGACACAGATGGCAATCTTCTGCACATTGCAGGGCCCCGGCACAGAAAGCTCCCTCTGGTAGTGCATTTGATTTCCTTTGTGGCTCTCGGTCCTGTTTGGTATGGCCTTCCTTAAAACAATCTGTAATCTGTCAGCTATGTGAGTGTAATATTGCTTCCCATAACTCTGTCTGCCTGGATGTATTTGTCACCCTCTGGCTGTTTGGCTTGGTGTGTCCATAAAGCAGACACAAGGCCTGGGACTCCCCTGAGTGAGGGCCGATAATGTAGCACTCTGTGATAATTCATTATTGTAATGTATGACGCAACAGACAGACATATTTGGATATTATAGCACTGTACAATTTCACAGTTGAGTTCAGTTTTACCAACATATGTCACTGGAGGAAAAAAAAAGTTTGATTTTCTCTTCAAAAAGTTTTTGAAAGAATGTTTTCATGTTACATTTTTAATAAATCAGTCAACAGCAATAAACATACTTGATGACAAAAGTATTTGACTGTTATTCTTCCATGTTTAAGCCTTTTTCTGCATTCTCAAACTGAGGTTTTCTTTGTTCTTAAAGCTTTGAAAGGTTGTGTTTTTGCATGAGATCTATTGGTTTTGTGCATGCGTGTCTCAGTTTTCTTTTGCATGTATCAATTCTTATTGCAAAAGTCCTTTCCTCACAAACCTGTGGTTTGCTTGCTCTGTAACTGACAGATAGATCAGCTGAAACAGGAGCTGACCAGGAAGGAGACAGAGATGCAGGCCCTGCAGACCAAGCTGGAGACACTGACCAATCAGAACTCGGACTGCAAGCAACACATCGAGGTGCTAAAGGAGTCGCTGAGCGCCAAGGAGCAGCGTGCCAATACCCTGCAGACAGAGGTTAGTTTACTCAAACACACACACACACACACACACACACAGATGTGTGCAAATACAGGATACACAAACACCCAAATAGATGCAAAGGCTCATGATGTGCTGGGCCTACGACGGATAAAATGGATTGAAGAGGTTTTGTTTTTGGACTTGGATGATGATCAATGTGTGATATTCTTGTAAAAAATAGCCATTACTCATACTTAAGAGATAACAAATGCCATCAGACGTGTCTTTTCCTGCCTTCATTCCTTTCTCTTACTCATTCTCTAATAGTCGTTGAAGTGGGTGGAAAGAAATGTCTCTGCATGTGGCTCCTGAAGTCCTCCTGTGAGTGTGGGTGGGTCAGCGAGTCGGAGGCTGGAGGAAGCTGGCAGCTTTCCCCTCTTCATCTTTGAAGTCTCTAAACTCTGTGATTCTAATGATTTTATCGCCGCTGTGGGGATGGAGGCAGGTTGCTGGAGGTGTGCTTGTGTGTGGTGAGGGTTGGGGGCAGAGAACATTTAGCATTTTTCTCCATCACTCTCTAGACTTGGAACTGATACTTCAGATCTCTTTGTGTTCAGGCAGTTGAGAGCAGTCCGCTAACTATGTCCACTCATCATTACAGGAAGCAATTTGGGCCAAAATTAGACCTAATTGTCCATACATGTGCAAGGAATTTTGGCCCTTGCAGTTAAGTGAATACATCATACTTACAAGAATTGGTCTTCAGTGGGTGGTTTTGAGTGTGCAGATTCTTTTTCTCCTGCTGAAATGGCAAGTCGAGAAATTGAAAGGGTTATCACGACTAGGGGCAAAGCTGAACTTTACAGTAAAGTCTTGAAATTAACCTGAATGAGCTAATTAACTGGAATTTTTAGAAATCTCTCACTATTCACACACTTTTGAATTGAAACTTAATAAATGTTGCTTAAGTTAATAAGTTAATAATTTACACTGAAAAACATCCCACCATTGTTAGTTTAGTGGGACTACTGCTGGTGTGTGTGTGTGTACCTGCTGGTGTGTGTGTGTGTGTGTACCTGCTGGTGTGTGTGTGTGTTTCTGCATTACTGGCAGAGTGATTTATAAACGTCTGTAGTGCTGCTGACACGGGCCACGTCGCTGTGCTCTGCAGCTTGTCTTCTTCTACATTTCTCATGGCCGCTGCAGCAGGCTGTAATTAGATCTGACAGTCCTGATCACCACACATAGACACACACACACACACACACACACACACACACACACACACACACACACACACACACACACACACACACACACACACACACACACAGGCTGTCAGTGCTGATTGCTGGACTCTCATCTCCGGTCTCGAGTAGTTTTTTCCTGCCATTGAAGTGGCATTTTCCCCCCGTTTAGGAGAGGCTTGGGTTTCCCGGACTAAGTGGGCAAACCAGAGGATGAGTACAGATATTAAGTGTGCTTGAAGCCAGCCATGGCCCTGCATTCCTTCACTGTCTGTCAATCATTCGGCTAAAAAGCACAGTCATTCTCCCAGGATCTCCCTCTCACCTCATTCTTTCCATCCTCTCATTATATTACTTCATATCCCTTCAGCAGTTTGTTTCTGCATCTCATTTAAAATTCCTCAAGGGCCCCAGTTTTCCGACTACTGGGACCACAGACCCTTCATAGCACTCCTCATATGTTCATGCAGCTGTGTATGTGTGTGTGTGTGTGTGTGTGTGTGTGTCATCATGAATGGTGGTTCTCATTGAGGATGACAGTGATTGGAACAGTAGTCCACTCCCCCAGAGACACTGTGGTGTCTCCCAGGCCCACGGAGCAGCTTCACCTCACAGACACTGGTCTCCCATCAGGATGAGACCGGGGAGGGACTGGTCCCCAGACAGAGCAGGCACTGTGAGCGAGGGAATGAGAAAATGGAAGTGTATTTATTTGTCAGTCAAAGTTTGGGACAGCTTCTAAATCGCTGCGATTAAATACGATAACTGGAAAATGTTCGAAATAATGAGGCCGCTGCCCACCTTTGTGGAAACATAACCCTCTGGTATAATATGTGTACGTGTCTGTGCCGGGCTGCTGGGACAATGCAGGCTGTAACTGTACTCTGGAGATCAGGTGACCTGTCACAGACCGTCCTGCATATTTAACCAGCCTGCAGCAGGGCAGCGCCGTGGCAGCGGTTTCCCACTATATTCGATTAGTCTGCACTCAGCCTAAATATTTCTTTGCTATGTGTTATTTTCACTTTTTTATAGCATTGTAGACACAAATAACCTGTCTGCAGTTTTGGTTTTCGTACAGTACGTAATTTGGAAGTGCCAGACATCAGAAAACCCCCAACTATCCCGTATCTGTTGTACCTGCGGACTCGGTGCTGATTCATGCGCCTCGGCTCTAAAGCTCTAATTTACTCCACTGAGGTCATTGTCATTGCATTCAGGCAGCCTGTTTCCCAAACAGTCTGCTTTACAACAGTGTCTGTGCCTTTTATCAGTGATTTTTCCCATCTGGAATGAACTGAACCTTTGTCATATTTCTTAATTATATAATTACTATAAATAATTAAACATGTTACACAGTCACTTATACATGTTGTTTCACAGTGTCCTGTGAGTCCAGTGCACACTTATTTAATTAAAGTAACTTAAACTTGACATTTTTTACAATTTACAAGTTATACAGAACTGCTCACCATGCAAGGTTAAAGCAGAACGTTGCTATTGTGATTTTAGTAACTGAGAACACATTTAAGGTTTTAGATGTAGGCATCAAATCAGTGGACGTTAGTGCGACTGCCTCCATCGTCTGTTCGTGCGGACTGAGTCGGCTGCAGTGAGGATCAATCATTCGAGCCTGTTTTAGTCTTGTAATTTCTTTGGCAGGCAGTGGCTCAGGTTTTCATGTTTTAAATGACGACATGCTTTGATTTATTGACCTCTTATCCGTTAGATAATCCAGACCTGAAGTAGGTTCAAGTCAAAAATAGCACCGAAACACAACATCTGATAGTTGGCTCTTCACTGAATGTCAACAGAAGTGTTAGTAGCGGTGCGCCCATAATGCACGTTATGTGATGTGGCAACATGTGTGTGTTTACACAGAGCAGTCTGTGGTGCTTCAGTTTAGCTGTCTCAGATGTGACCTCAAGTATCGCTCTTTGTTCTCTTTCATCACCACTGTTTGCTGCGTGTCTGCTCGAAGACCTCCACTGAGTTTTGATCTTGAGGTTGTGGAGTAATTACTAGAAGAAGATATAAATGACTCGAAAATGACTTTCTAACATCAACCAACGTGACAATGATGAATTGGGAAAACAAGAGGAAAATTTACCCCCCAAAAAAGAAAGAGGAATCTGGAGCAGGCAGCGGGTCAGACTGGAGTAGAGATGGAGCGACAGGAGGAAGTGAGAAGTGAGAGAATGGAGCAGCGTGATGAATGTCGGAGGCTGTGGGCTTTTGTCAGTGAATGATGCGATGCTACGGTGTGCTGCCGTCCCTGCTGGACTATTTTTGTTGATCTTTCCTTGTTCTCCTCGCTGATTGATGGTTCGTATAGGTAGTGAGGCGGAGAAACGATGTGGTCTCAGCCGGGTTGCACTCTGCGCTCTCCCCCTGCCGTGCTCGCGCTCTCCCTCTTTCTTTCTGCCTCATTCCCTCTCGTCCATATTTTCTCTTGCCTCATACTCCATCTGTCGACCTCCCCCACCCATTTTCTCGCCTATTTCTCCTCCTCCTCCTCCTCCTCCTCTGTCCTCTGTCCATCCTCATTGCCCTCTCTGTTTGAACCGCTACATGTAAGAGGAGATGACAAATCTGACAGAGGTGTGGACTCGTTCAAGGCTCATTCACTAACTCCACAGTCAAGGCTCGGACCCGCTGCGATGACCCACCGTCTCAGACCGGCTCTGAAGTGACCTCACATGAACCGGACTGACCACGGTCACCGCTGTCAGAGCCGGCAGCGTTCTCCCGGGTTCCTGGGCTGGTGCGGTTTGGGCTGCAGTGCGAGAAGCAAAGCGTCGGGGCCCCCCAGAACAAACATGGCACCGTCCAAAATAAAGCCCCCGCGAGTTCTTCAGAGGCCATGTGGAAAAGTCATAAAGTGGAGTTATAGGGGTCACAATGGGGATGAGATATTTAATGGTTTACACAGGGAACGAGGTAAATATGTGCGCGGCCGACAAACACTTGGGCGCGAGCGCGCAGACGTGCGTTTAACGTATGCAGCTCGAAATGCAGAATCGTGCAAAAACGCATCAGGAATAGTCCAGCGCAAATGACGCGTGACGCCGGAGGACATCTGAGGTAAATTTCAATTGTGTGATGATTTATCCCACATGAATGTCTTTGGGAAGTCTGTGTGTACTCTCAGCATTTTTTTTCTATTTTTTGCACAGTTTGAAACCAAACAAGCACACACATAAACATAGAAAGTAATGAGGGCTTTGCTTGGTCTGCTGTCACTCAGCAGCTGGTTAACCAGGAGGCAGCGAGGTGCTGATAGAGACCGCGAGAGACAATAATCTGCTCTCTCTTTGTCCCGGCCTCCTCTCTCCCCTGGGCCGGCCTGCATTGCTCAGACCACTTAACCTCTCCGTTAATACACTCGTATAAACTCAGAGCGACCCACTGAAAGTTCAGTCTTAGTTAACAGTAGGTCTTTAAACGTAATGAATTAGAGGAAGCAGAAATACAGTGTGTTTTGATGAGAGTCAGCTTTCAGCTTTAAGGCTGTTCCGGAGTGCTAACATCCATATCAGGTGAACTGCTTTTTAATCCTGAGGGTCGTTAGAAATATGTTTGCAATTTGTGCACTTTGGGGTGGTTTTTTTTCCCTGTGAAAATGAACAGTGCATTGATTTCGTGTCAGCAGGTCTGTTTGCAAAACTGATTCTCCTTCAGAGAGTTATGTACAGGAGACTGTGCAGCACCTAGATGTGTAGTGAAAAGAGTAAAAAATGGTGAATTATTGATTGGATTATTAAGTAGGAGGTGTTGGCAAAGTATTAGTATTAGTATTATTATTACTATTAGTATTAGTATTAGTATTAGTAGTTTTCATCTATGTTCTTCATCTATCTATCTATCTATCTATCTATCTATCTATCTATCTATCTATCTATCTATCTATCTATCTATCTATCTATCTATCTATCTATCTATCTATCTATCTATCTATCTATCTATCTATCTATCTATCTATCTATCTATCTATCTATCTATCTATCTATCTATCTATCTATCTATCTATCTATCTATCTATCTATCTATCTATCTATCTAATATCATGTCAAAACAGCTTCATATCGTTTATGGAATAATGTCTTTATATCTTTACATTCACTGTTGCTCTGACCAAATAATTGTCTTCATCTACACTGAATGGATAATAATGATTAATCTGAAATGTACTGATCTATTTTATTAATCACCAGAGGCAATGTAATGAACATAATGTTTTCAGTTTTGCAAAGTAAAGGTCAAAAGTGAGAGCTCCAAACGAATGGTTCCACAAAAATTCATTTATTTCTCTCACAGAGCTTGAACCGCCTCTCATGGTTTTCATCAGTGGATTTGAGTTTGTTCAGTTGTCATGGAGACGGTTCATTTATCTCTTGACCTTGCAGATTTATATTTTAGGCTGAATTCGAACGAGCGCCAGCACGTCGAGTGAAAAACAGAGGAACAAACCGGCAACTGTTTAACTTGTTGATCAAACAGAAATCAGGCTGATGTCAGGCACCTACTGTACGCCGCAGACCTGAGATCGCTCCGCACATGTTTGCCAGAGTGGCTGTTCATTGTGGTTTGACAGGAAATGGATTCCCTGGAAACAGGATGTAGCAACTGGCATGCAGCGCTGGAAATGATCAGGAAAAATAATCAAAGAAGGAGCAAGTGTTAATGAGGGGGAACGCCTGCAGCGTCTCTTCCTTTATACGTACGTGTGTGTTGTGTATGTGTATCTTGTGTGTGTGTGCGTGTGTGTGTGTTTGTGTGTGTGTGTGTGTGTGAATCCATCTCTGGTGGAGGAGGTAATGATGATGGATGGAGGGAGAAAGAGGGATTGAAGCAGCTGTACGCAGTGAGGGCTAGTGTGACGGTACTCGGGGTGAGTCCCCTTCACTTTCTGTGTTGTGTATCCGTCCGCTGGTACAAAACCAAAGGCATGGCGTGTTCGACTGTTATGCTGTAGCAGAAAACACTCATTCATCCCGTCGACAAAGATCCTTTTGTCGGAGGATCCTGGGAGTTTGGGAGTTGGTCTTTGAGTCCCTGTCTTTTCCCAAGTTTCCTCTGTAGCCCGTGGGCAGGCAGCTGTGTTGCCACGGTTTGATCCGCAGATGTGGAGGGAGCGTACGGCGAGGCCGTGCCCCTCTCTCTGCACCTCATAGCTCCCGCTGTGAGCCCGTTTACATCTGCTTATTATCCCGTGCCTGCCCTCAGGTGATCCGTCCATTACGCAAGTCCCGATTGGAGGTCTGACTGTGCGATGACACACCGCAAAATGACACGCAGACTGAGACCCGCGACAGGGATTCTCCCTCATTTCCGCACGGATCAGCTGCGGGTGTCGTCATGTCTGCTGCGGTCAGCTCAGGTGGAGAGGAAATCTACTGTGTGGGTGTGTGCGTGTTTATGGAGACAGTTAACATCTCTTTGTGTGCATGCACTTTTATCTAACCACAGCACACAGCTGCTTACATACTGTACGGGACTGAGCTCATAGGAGGAAAATCACACTTTGCCTCACAGCCTTCGACAGTGACCTCGGGACATCTATTGGAACTTTCTGTTGACTCATTTGGAAACTATGGATCATTTAACAACACTGCTCACATCTGTGTCAGTTAAAGGTGCCCACAGTCAGGTGCTTATATGCCCTCTGTCTGGGCCAGCACAGTGTACATATACTGTATGTATTTAATATGCCGGATTGGCCATTTTTTATTCACATTTCATCAATCTGTAATAACACAGACATTAGTCAGAGTGAAACGGCAATTTGCTCTTTGAGCCCTGCAGTCCACATTCATTCGCTACCTTTTTCATCATACCAGAGTGTTTTTGTTTCTCTTTCATGTACATGTCTCAGAGAAAATAGATATTTGAATGATTACAGCTGATATGACTAGACTCTCTGGTGGTCCTGCGTCGTCTTGAAGTGGAATAGCCTTCCTTCTCTTACCGATACAGTCCAGACCTGGCCACATTAAGGGCTAGACAAACATGAATTAGTTGAATATTATTTCATAAATTTTGATGATTCATTTCACAGCACAGGCCTTTAAATAAATTAAGCCTAATGGCTCCTTCTCTGCCGTATTTACACAGGCCGGCTGGACGTCATGCAGGAGAAGTGAATGGCTCACACAGCTGTGTGTGCTGCGCTGCAGCGGCCCGGGCAGACCCGGGTTCAGACGTTACATATGCTCCAGCAGACCCTCTCCTGGGACCGTACAACTTTATGGCCGCGCTGTCAATTGAAGTAACATTCAAAGGGATTTTCAAACAGGAACATGAAAATGATCACAGGGAGTGTGAGCAGAAGATGGCGCGTGTTTCTGCTCTGTCCATGACTCTGCTCACACCCAAGTGGGTGAGGCAGAGTGCAACTGCTAGTGTGTGACTCTGCAAGTATTGGTCTGTCCCCAGGTCTTTGCTGTGGTCTGCCCATCGTCTCTGGTTCAGCCGTTTTGACTGTGGTCTGCTCATATAGTCCCTGTGTTGTTTATTGCGGCCCGGAGCCGACGCTGGGCCCGATACCTTTGCAGATTCGGCTGCCAGAAAAACTTTTATGATGAAATGTGAGGCAGGAAAAAGGGAGGTGAGGACAAACAGAGAAGCTGTTTTCTTTAAGCCTCTGTTTTACTTTGCTAACCAGTGTCCAGAATCCACATTTGGCTGTCATTGCAGCATGAGAGAGAGAGAGAGAGAGAGAGAGAGAGAGAGAGAGAGAGAGGGAGAGAGGAAGCTGAGGAGAATGAGTGTGTGCGTGTGTCTATGCACATGTGTGCATGGTTGCATGTTTAATTGCGGGTACATGCATGTGTGCATGTAAAATAAACTCTTGGATATATGCATGTGAGTGAGCACTTCAGACTGGCTCTTATTCTAGTTTGCGATTGCATTTGCTTTGAGAAATCCCAAAGAATTAATAGTTTTGCAACCACAGAATCTTGAAAACATATCAAGGTCATTTTTTTAAATGATATGGTGTTGAGTGAAGGGCTGGAACGCTTAAGTGGAGTCTTGGGGGAGGATGGGGTGATACAGTTAAGATGTGTTTTTAATTCACCTTATCGGAACGCTTGAACACAATCTCCGATGTCCTCTTCGGACTGCAACTAAGTGAGGCCACTTAGTTCAAGTGGCAGTGAGCCACCCTACTGTAGTCCCAAACCTTTCTATCTCTTTCTTTCCCCACTCAGTTAGAAATCGGTTTTCTTAAAGGCGAACTGGCTTAGAACTTGACAGATTTCTAACTCTGACACATCACTTTGTCTCGCCACAGGACCTACACCTTTAAACGGCAGTAGGAAAACTCCTGGAGAGCTCGGAGCACGGCTGGAGGGATAGAGTGTTGAAGTGGAGGTAGTAGTGGCAGTTGGAGAGACAGAGGTGCTGTTGGAAGATGACAACAAGAAGAACGGGACGGCAGGGAAAGGAAAATTGGAGAGGAAATTGAAGGACAAGAGAGAGGTTAATCACGCTGACTTGTTGCTGTCCGTCATCCCAGCGTGTGTGCCAGCTGATAAAGCTGCAGACCCGCTGACGGAGTGGAGGTCCTAGCCAGCGCTGGATGGTGTTAATATACTAGTAATATGTAGAGAATGCCCATCATCTCTGTCCACCTTCCTGCACTTCCCTCCCCTGGCTTACAGCCCTGCTCCTTTCGCCTGGTGCCCCCCCCCCCTCGTCATCTCTCTCCTTGTTTATCGTGTACGGTGCCTGGCAGCGGTGAGTGCTTTAAGAGGGTATTAGCAGGGCGTCTTCACTGCTCTATCACAGCTCTGTGGGCCGGGGCAGGTGAGACGGCAGGGAGTTCCGGTCAGGCCTCTCCGCTACATTCTTGCTAAATTGCTCTTTGCCAGGTGGAGGCGGAGAGGAGGGGAGCTCTTAAGCACACACACACTCAGGATGATGCACTGAGTATGTATACTGTACGTGCAAAGGATTAGTAGTATCACGTGTGTGTGTGTGTGTGTGTGTGTGTGTGTGTGTGTGTGTGTGTGTGTGGCTGTGTGTAGTGGGAGTGAGTGCGTGAGTGTGTGAGTGTGTGCAGTGAGGAGTGGAGAGGACAGAGCAGGGCTCAGTAGTGGACGCTGGTTGTCTGCCAAAGGAGCAATATGAGATAAATACTTCACCATCTTACACCTGGGGGTCCTGCCCCGCTTCTAATGGTGCTGCCTGAGAGGAGCCCCCTGTGTGTCTGCGCTCTCCTCTTACACACACACACACACACACACACACACACACACACACACACACACA